>JAFEMH010000038.1:600000-1172500 GCA_022495995.1 Adenophora triphylla var. japonica | reverse complement strand
TGGATTCGTATTAACTTTATAACATGATTTTGGAGAAGAATAAGGTGTTATGGTAATGCAACCACCAAGCGCCTAGATTATCTAGTAAAGAGCTGTGTTTTAGCTTTAACTAAATCTAACTCGATCAAATTTGAGCTAGATTTATCTAGTAAAGAGCTGTGTTTTTTAGCTTTAACTAAATCCAAACACCATATTAAACACACACAAAAAGAGAGAAGAGTTCATGCAAAGTTTTTGGCCCATAGGCCCGAAGGCCCGATGTCCACATGGGCCGGGCTTGACTTTTACTAGGACCACTAATGTTTAGGCCTGGCCCAGCCCGTCATTAAGCGAAGCCCGGTGGGCTTGGGTCGGGCTGGCCCGGTCCGGCCCGTTTGACAGCACTAGTTTCCGTGCGTCCATGCAACTGCTGTGTTGTCTAATTGCAACTACGAACTTCCAATACAACCACATATTTCATTTGGAGGTGAATCATCATTGTTGTAGCAGATGAAGAGACTGTCATACTTCCTCCAATATGCAAGCGTCAACCGGGAATACCAAAAAAGAATCGCATAGATTCAAGAGTAGAGGTTGTTTTTTAAAGAAAGATGAAATGTGGTCGTTGCCAAATAGTAGGAAATCATAATAGGAAGACATGTAAGGTTTATTTGGAATAATGTGTTTGTTGTTTTTTCATTTTGTGATTTAACGGTACTATATCATTAGCCTTTGGTTTTACAGTTTGAATATGTGAACAATTATTAGAGTTTCTGAATACTTGGTATAATAAGTTCATAATTGTTTTAATGAAATGCATTTGAGTCTTTAATTCAATGATTTATTGAGATATATTCTTGTTATGTATTATTTAATTACATTTTCATCACTCACATATTTATATTCATTAAATAATATCAAATGAGAAGAAATTCATGAAAACTTGAAAAATCAAAATACATTAATCCCAAACAACTGTAACAGTAGTTATCAATTGTTTTAAGAACACTTTTGTGTTATGATAATTGTCCATTCGTAAAGTAAATAACTAAATTAAAAGGAAACACAACACATTCATAACATATGAAATAAAGTAAAACAATAAAAAAATTCCTATTCATTTATGATAATTGGCACATAACCACTATCAAGTGCAATTTATACACAATTGATAATATAAGGTCTCAATTGTCTAGAAACTCTATAACATGCCTTTTCTTGTATAGGAAACTACCCAAATTAAAATTTAGATAACAAAAATGATATAAAAGTTATTCAAACCAACTAACTTTAACACCACTTGCATTCATGAACTTTAGTTACAATGTTAAACCAAAAAACAATGAACAAGTTTATACAAAAACTATTAACTATATCATTTCATCAACAACACTTTCTAATGTTAAACCATCACATCATCAACAAAACCGTCTGTACTTGCTAATGTTTAAACCAACAAAACCAACTGTAAACCTTCACTTAATCAACTGTACTTCCTAATCTTAAACCAAAAATCATTTACCAACTTTACCAAGAAGTTTAAATCATAACCTGTAGTTGGTTACAATTTTAAACCAAACCAATCACAAAATCAATAATCATCTTTTAGAAATTCTTCAAACATCTTTGCTCCATAGAGATAGCCTTCATTTATGTCATATTTTGTACTGATGGGTCCAACTCGAAGAAGTTCCTTCAATTCCATCAGCACCATAACAACGCAATCATCACTTCCCTTGTATTGTTATGGCGCATTCTTAACTTCAACAAATTCTAAAGGTTCATCTGAGGGATACAATGATTCTGATACCAAGGCCTTTGTATAGTCAAACTGAAAAAAAAATTTAAAAATAGAACACTTTAATTTGAAAATAGTTCTTAAAATTAATCATACGCATTTAGATATTTACCATCTTCCTTGCATCTTCAACATACTTGTCTTTTGCATTTTTCCTCTTATCATGCAAGGAGTTGTAATATTTGTATTTGCCTACCTCTTATCATGCAAGGAGTTGTAATATTTGTATTTTTCCCAGTTAATGGTGTATTAATCGAAAAAATGACAAACTTTGTTCTTTCACCTATTAACTTCAAGAAATGATCTGAAATGAGGACTTTTCTGTAATCCTCATTATAAGCAGGGTTGCTAAAAAATTCCTGCATAGTTTAATAAGATCTTAATTAAAATATTTCTATAGGGCATATAAATTGTCATTTACAAATTTAAAAAACTATCAATCTTTATTTTTCATACCGTCCCATTTGCTGAGATGATGCCAAAAGTCAATCCAAGTGTTCTTGTCCCTGTATCTTCTAGGTAAGATATCCAAATATTCATTCATGATTTGTCAAAACAAAATATTAATAGAACACTTTCAACTAAAATGTCTTAGAACTTATAGAACAATGCATAACAAAAACATGAAACAAATGAGAACTTATAACATCATGCAATCTTTGTTTTTTTTTTTTTTTGGCGAAAGGAAGGCGGAACCTCCCTAGATTTTATTAATAAAGTAAAAACAGTACAAACATGGTGGGGGACATTACAACCTCAACCACCAAGAAAAAAACCTAAGGGGGGAGTCCTTACACAAGACGTAAGGTCCTCTACAATAAAGGGAGGGAAGACTAGAGTACATAGAAAATAAATAAAAAAGGAATCTAGCCATAAAAACTAAGAGTGCCGAAAGTATGGGGTCCTATCCTTATCCAAGGTAAAGAAACCTTTGCAACGGCGAGGAAGGTCATGGAAAAGAAGAAACTCAAGATTCTGTTTATCATCTGCAGCCTTGTTAGCCAAGCCATCAGCAACACCATTTCCTTCACGAAGAATGTGGGTAACCCGAACATTCATAAGAGACATAAGGCGATGAATATGGGCTATAATATACCATATAGACCAAGGAATATGATACTCCCGGATGATAATGCGCATAAGGGGTTGAGAATCAACCTCAAGCCAAATGTGATGATAACCTCTATGATAAGCTCTTTGAAGAGCATCCCGAGCAGCCAACGCTTCAGCCATCATGTTAGATTCAACTCCATAGTAGTTAGCAAAAGCATAAATAAAATCTCCGTTATCATCACATGATGGCTGAAGTGCCAGTATCATTGTTTGAAAGTAACAATGTTAGAGTTTTCAAAATGCGAGTATTAGTGTTACTAAAGTTCCAGTGTTAGGGTTTCAAAAGGCCAACATCATGAATATAATGTTCCAGTTTATTAATCCATAACAATATGTGGATATCGAAGAAAACTACGACTGAAAACATGTCGAAAAAGAAGTAAAATCAAGTATCATACCTTTATTCCGATGCTTGCTCCTGATTTCTTTGGTTTGGTCAGTCATAATGTCGGAGAAGAAGTAAAAATACGACTGAAAAAAGCTCGAAGAAGATGTAAATCGGTAGAAATTGATGACCACAAATGACGAAAATGTTCAAAATCGGTGGCAATTGATGAAAAACTACGAAAACTGTTAGGATTCCTTGAAGAACAAGTACGAAAAATCAAATTGAAGAGCGAAAATGACGAAAGGAAATTGAACCGAACCGGAAAAGTGTGTATTAACGTTTGTTAAATGAACCGCGGCTCAAAAACACGTTTTTTTATGTTTGTAAAAAATGCGTTTTTTACAAGATTTTTGGAAATTAATATAAAAATAAAAAAAATAATAATAGTAAATAATAATAATAAAAAAAAATAATAAAATAATAATAATAATAATTAAAAAACAATAATAATAATAATTAAATAATAATAATAATAATAATAATAATAATAATAATAATAATAATAATTATTATTATTATTATTATTATTATTATTATTATTTAATAATAATAATTAAATAATAATAATAATAATAATAATAATAATAATAATAATAATAATAATAATAATAATAATAATAATAATTATTATTATTATTAAATAATAATAATAATAATAATAATAATAATAATAATAATAATAATAATAATAATAATAATAATAATAATAATAATAATAATAATAATAATAATAATAATAATGATAATAATAATAATTATTTTAATAAAACATTTTCCTTACCGAACAGCCGAAAACATTTTACGCCCTTCCTAAGTAAAACATTTTCCTTACCAAACAGCCGAAAATATTTTACGCCCTTCCTAAGTAAAACATTTTTCGAAAAACATTTTCTTTTACAGGAAAACATTTTACAGGAAAATATTTTTCGAAAAACGTTTTCCGAAAAATGTTTTACATCGAAACAGACGGAGCCTTACATATAATATGTCACCGAGCGTTTAAAAATATAAGTTTATTATTTACGAGGGAAACAGACGGAGCCTTACATATAATATGTCACCGAGCGTTTAAAAATATAAGTTTATTATTTACGAGGCGTATTGTTTAAACTCGTTTTTGTTTTGTTAATTTCGTAAGTCCAATCATTACTATTATTATCTATAGTATAAATGGCACCTGCCAACAGTTCTATGAACTGTACCCAATTAATTTTTTCCATTTTGCCCCTCAAATTCTGTCAAGATTTTTTATTTTCAATTTTACTTTTAATTTTGAAAAGAGTAGGTTTTAGGAGAAACCTGTTTCTCTATAAGTTATAAAAAGTCCACTTTAAAACAGTGAGTTTAGGCTTTAAAACACCAAGTTGATATATTTAAAAACAAGACTTTTTATAACTTATGGAGAAACAGGTTTCCCCCAAAATTTTCTGTTTTGAAAATAACTTTTTCCTCCTAAAATTTGAATAGCGCCAAAAGTTTTTTTCCCATTTTACCCTAACTTTTTACTCTTACTAAGTTGTCCCTTTTTATTTTGCCCTCATTTTTAATTAAAAAAATATATATTACGTATCCTCAAACATAAACTTTTTTTATTTTGCCCTCACTTTTAATTAAAAAAATATACTCCCTCCGTCCCATTACAAACCACAAACTTTCCTTTTTGGTCGTCCCATTACAAACCACAAACTTCCTAAAATGGAAAGGAATCTTTACTATTCCCTCCACTCATTCTCTCTCCTACATTATTTTAATACTCACAACACCATTATAATTCACTATTCCCTCCACTATAATTCACTTTTCCTTAATTCCCGTGTCTACAGTAAATTTCCCATTACTAATGGGACGGAGGGAGTATATCACGTGTCCTCGATCGAACACGGACTTTTACTTACTGGTGTTTAATAAACTTAAGCAAATGAGTTAGACTAATACTGTATATCGGTAGTCCCGTTTGGGAATTCTATTAGCTGCGTTTGTTCATTTGTTTTCGCTCTCTTAACAAAACTGCAAACGTCCAGATCCATCTTCAATCAATTATATAAGCTTCCTATTTCTGAATTGGAGTTGCAGAAAATCCATTGAGCTTCTTCAACCTAATTCTAAGTTGGAATTCAATTTTGAAGATGTTCCCATTTGCAAGGTAAAAGACGAGCAATTTCCGATAGTCACTTGTCTCCGTTTCTGTTTCCTGCAATTCTCCATTTGTTTTGAGATCTGGGTTTTCTTTTCACTGTTTATTAACATTTTGGTTCTATGAATAAATTATCAGGTTGCAGTTTCTTTTGATGTTTTCGTTCTTTGTTGGATTCAATTCACACTTTATTTGCTCTCTATATGTTTGAATTTATTCTTCTAAGAAAAAGAATTTGGTGTTTTCCCTCCTTAAGCTCAGGTTTGATTTTTAAAGTAAAGTTTGATTCTCTGGATGCTTTTTGTTGACTGCTTTTCTCAATTTTTGTGATTTTTCTTTTTAATTCTAGGGCTTCATAACGAGCTGCTTTTGGGGGTTTGAGTTTCTTAAACAAACTCTTTAGTCCTGCTCAAGCCTGGGCACATTCTTAGACAGACCTATTGCAGTCATGCATATTTCCTTATGGAAGCCATTTTCTCATTGTGCTGCTCTAATATTGGACAAAAAGGGCAGGAGGAAAAATGGGTTTGACCATTCAACTGAAGAAATTAAAAGAAACCCATCAATTCTTCGAAGGTTGCAAGAGCATAAACTTAGAGAAGCTCTTGACGAGGCGTCTGATGATGGGTCACTTGCCAAATCCCAAAACATGGATTTCTCGGAGACAGTCGAGAAAGACGGCAAGGGATTGGGGAGATCGAGGTCACTTGCTAGGCTGCATGCCCATAAAGAATTTCTAAAAGCTACCTCTCTTGCTGCTGATCGCACATTTGAGCTTGAAGATTCAGTTCCTGATCTGGATGAGGCATTTTCAAAGTTCCTCAGGATGTATCCCAAGTACCAATCAACAGACCAGATGGATCGGTTAAGGTTAGATGAGTACTCTCACTTATCTGAATCTGTACCTAAGGTATGTCTTGACTATTGTGGTTTTGGGTTGTTCTCGTTTCTTCAAACAGTTCAATTTTGGGAGTCTTCTACATTTAGCTTGTCTGAGATAACTGCAAATTTGAGCAATTATGCCCTGTTTGGAGGTGCAGAGCAAGGCACTATGGAACATGACATAAAGACTAGGATTATGGAATATTTGAACATCCCTGAAAATGAATATGGCCTTGTTTTTACGGTCAGTAGAGGTTCAGCTTTCAAACTTTTAGCTGAATCCTACCCTTTTCAGACCAACAAAAAGTTGTTGACGATGTTTGACCACGAGAGCCAGTCTGTGAATTGGATGTCTGAGTGTGCAAAAGAGAGAGGTGCCAAGGTTCAGAGTGCATGGTTTAAATGGCCAACTCTCAAACCCTGTTCATCTGATCTGAGAAAGCAAATCTTGAACAAAAAACGGAGGAAGAAGGACTCAGCAACAGGACTTTTTGTTTTTCCAGTTCAGTCTAGGGTTACTGGTGCGAAATATTCTTACCAGTGGATGGCACTGGCTCAGCAAAACAACTGGCATGTTTTGCTTGGCCGGGGCATTGGGCCCCAAGGATATGGATTCTCTTGGATTGTCTCTATTCCGACCCGACTTTATTATCACCTCGTTTTACAAGGTTTTTGGGTATGACCCAACTGGATTTGGATGCCTTCTCATCAAAAAATCTGTGATGGGAAGCCTTCAGAATCAGACGGGGCATGCGGGGTCCGGCATAGTTAAAATCACACCCGTGTTTCCACTGTATCTTGGTGATTCAATTGATGGTTTCCTGGAATTGAAGATGATGAGGTGGGTGGGAATGGTGATGCAGTTTCTGAAAATCACCCAGTAGCTCATTTGCCTGCTTTTTCTGGAGCATACACTTCTTCGCAGGTAAGGGATGTGTTTGAGACTGAGATGGATCAGGATAGCAGCTCTGACAGAGATGGGGGCAGTGTCATATTTGAAGAAACAGAGAGTATTTCTGTTGGGGAGGTGATGAGAAGTCCAGTTTTTAGTGAAGATGAATCGCTGGAGAACTCATTGTGGATAGATTTGGGCCAGAGCCCATTAGCCTCCCAAGAGTCATCAGTAAGTGCATCATCGCCGTTACCACCATTATGGTTCACTGTCAAGAAGAAGAACAACCAGCTTTCCCAGAAACCAAGAGCGGAGTTGAACCTAAGGCCTCATGAAAGCAAGGTCTTATCATTCGACGCAGCTGTTCAATCAGTAACACAGGAGATTCAGGAAGAAGTCGAAATAAAATTACAAGGTGAAACTGGTCTGGAGGCAAAGGGTGGTGCTATACGAAGAGAAACAGAAGGTGAGTTCAGGTTGCTAGGAAGAAGGGAAGGAGATAACATATCAAGCAGTAGAATATTTGGTGTAGAAAAGAATGAACAAGTTGGAACAATGGGAAGACGGGTGTCTTTTAGTGTGGAAAAGAATAACGATACACATCTATGCCATCCGTTGGAGCATGGAGAATTATCCGAAGATGAATATATCAGTGATGGAGAGTATTGTGACGGGCAAGAATCGGACAGGAGGGAGCCCGAGATATCATGTAGGCATCTTGATCATGTAAATGGTGCAGGTCTCAACAAGACATCCCTCAGGCTTCGTTTTCTGATCAATTGGCTCGTGACTTCGTTGCTGCAACTGAGGTTACCTGCTTTAAATGGGGAAGATTCAACTCCTCTTGTTCACATTTATGGGCCAAAAATCAAGTATGAAAGGGGTGGATCTGTTGCATTCAATGTGAGAGACAGGAGCAGGGGCTTAATTAATCCTGAAATTGTTCTCAAGTTGGCGGAGGCAAATAATATCTCTCTTGGCATTGGCATCCTTAGTCATATACGGATAATAGATAGCACGAAACAGCAGCGTGGGGCTGTGAATCTTGCAGATACAACACTGTGCAGGCCAATGGACAATGTCAAGGGTGTTGGGAAGAGTGGGTTCGTAAGAGTTGAGGTTGTCACTGCTTCACTTGGCTTCTTGACCAACTTTGATGATGTTTATAGGTTGTGGGTTTTTGTGTCAAAGTTTCTTAATCCATCGTTTATCAGAGAGGGTGGACTTTCAACGGTTGCGGAGGGCGAAGAAATTGTTTAACCCAGGGTACTCTCCTTTTCATTTTCTTTTCTCATTTAGTTTGAAAAAGATGTGGAAAACTCTCCCTAGATTCAATATGTTGGAGGCAAATTGGAATTCTATTCAACATAGGACATGTCAAATACGAACATGATTTCTACCGGGTTTTCAAAAACCTGTTGCTGCAAGTGGGTGAATTTGTTGCGTTATATTACAATTCTCTTGATTTTTTTCTTTTTCCCCACTTGGGGCAGTTTGGTGTAGAGTTAGCTTTTTACAGTAGAATCAAATGGGCAATACTTATCTCATTTAACTTTGTTGTGGCCATCAGGCAATATTATCATATTGTTTTTTATCTGAATGTAAATTCTGTTTGTTTGTTTTGATTTTTTTTTAGGATGTTATACATACTTTAGTGCAATCTTCCACTGTAGTACCTAAAACTTGAAACTTGTGTTGACTTTTATTTGAAGTTCATGAATGGAGAGACTAATCCCAAGATGGAGGCAGAACTACTTATTTTCTCCTCCGTAAATGTCGCAGTAATAATTGTCGCAGTTAAATTGTCAACATTTTTACGAAAGGTATTTTATAGTTTGTCACTAGTTTGTACGATGCTAAAATTGCACAATACTTAGAAAACACGGCATTTATTGTGTGACGAAAAGTGACATCTAAGTATGGGACAAATGATTATTATTTTATTTTTTTAAGGCGCCAGATTTAGGCTCTGGTCCGAAAGGGCGTGGGTTCAAATCCCACAGCTGTCAAAAAACATTAACTTATATTTTTTTTGTCTTATTAAGTACTCCCTCCGTCCCAGCGGAGTGTGGATTTTTGGTCAACTTTGACCAACTTTGACCAATGATTTAAATAAATTATAATGATCCTAATAAATTCCAAGTATTATTGTATTTGTTGTTTTATAGGTACAACCATCATATATAAGCCAGATATCCATATTCCGTGAGACCCCGAAAGTTGTGGCTTTATCAGTGGTTCCATTGTCGGGAAGTGATTAGTTTTTCTCGTGTAATCTTGTGTTTTTATTTTCGAAACAAACACCTTTCAAACACTTATATCCAAAAAACAACTTTTAGCTTTTTCTCCTTTGAAAATGACTGGCACTACTTTTCAAAATGATGGTTTTCTTACTCCTCCGAGTAATAATCAAACTTCTACCTCTCGACTAAATCCTGTCAGATCAAGAACCTCAGCATTCAATAGGTTGGGTGGCCGTTCTGTTATCCAAGAATCTCTTACTCCTTTTCAAAGACACCTTAGGGAGAAGATTGAGGCTGCCTGTAAAGAAAAAGCCCCCCAAAATCCAAATCCAAAAAACCCCACCTCCCTATCACTACTGAGTTAATACGCAAAAGAAACCAAGCTCTGGCTGAGAGGGCTAGGCTCGTGGCTGAGGCCATGGCCATAAATGATGCCCAGCTCGAGTAGGTTGAGTAGGAGGCCAACGGTGGTGTTCCCCTAGAGGAAGGCTCCCAAAGGTTCTCCCAAAGAGTCCCCACAAAATCCATAGCCAGTCAAGCTAGGGGGACAAAAAGGTTATAACCAACCCTTGCTGACCGCGGTCACGAGGAGGAAGAGGATGAGGAGATAGGAGAGGGAGCATAATCTACTCCTCTCCCCGAGAAATCCAAAGCACAACCCACGGCTAAAGCCAAGGTGAAGGCCGTGATTTCTCCCTCCACAAAGCCAAAAGTGGATAGCACGAACCCGTATTTTATCCGGTTAAATTGCACCAAATGTGGGAAACCCACCGAAGGCTCCACGAAATGTGGTCGCATCATGGATGCCTTTGCGAACAAGATTGCCAACACGCCAATCCAAAAAGGGAAACCTTCTCAAATAGAGACATTCCATTATATGCAAAGCCTTAGCTGCTTACTTAACGGGTAAGGCTTAGTCTTGGATGTTGGCCATTAAGAACAGGTCCCTCAAAAGCTATAATCAATTCAGAAGTAGCTTTTTGAACTCTTTTAATGGGGCAGGTGAGCCTGCGAGGCCAAAAACTGACCTAATAAGGGTCAAGCAGAGCGTCGCGGAAACCACTAAATCCTACATCACCCAGTTCAGAAAGATGTCTGAGCAGATTGTATACCTGTCCGATAGCGATATTCAGTTCTGCTTTGAGGGCGGTCTATCCTCCAGTTTCTTAAAGATGAACTTTGCCTCGAACAAGCCCAAAAACGTGGAGGAGATGTATGAGAGAGCCTCTGCTATTGCCTCAGCAGAAGAGCCCAATGAGTTAGCTGCCCGCAGGCCGACCAAAGAAAGAATTGAGCATGTGAAAGATGCCGGCCAACGATCCAGCCAAAGTCACGGCCAGGGGAAAAACAGAAACCGCAACACTGATAAACTCAGAAGGTTGGCGGACGAAACAGTTTATACTCCCCTAATCACGCCGCGGGCAACAATCTTAAAAGCTATGGAAGCTACTCCTCCTCCCCCAATGGGCCGAAGGCCAAGTGAGAGGAGCAGAGCTAAGTTTTGTGACTACCACAATGATCACACAGTCACAATACTGAAGATTGCTTTTAGCTGAAAAAGATTATTCAGCAGAGAATCAATAATGGCGAGCTGGCTAAGTGGGTAAAGGGTGATAATAGCAACAACAATGCTAACACCAATAGGGCACGACCTCAACGTGGGACGGAGAGAAAAGAGAGAGATAATATTGATGAGGAAGAGCAAGGGTCCTACGATATAAACTTCATTGGAGTAGAGTCCCCCTCCAACACTCAACTCTCCCATCAAATCAAGACTTTGAAGAGAAGGTTTTCTTGATTCCTCCCTTGGCTCCAGAAGAAGAGCAATAGATAGGATTCAAGCGAAGCGAGCTAGCCTCCACTCTCTTCCATTCCACCCAACCTCTAATCGTCAGAATGAGGATTTCGCGGGCAAACATTAGTAGAGTCCTCATTGACACCGGCGTGGCCAGAGACCTTCTCTACTACCATACTTTGGTAGAAATGAAAATGTCTGAAGCACATCTTACTCCCTAAGCCAGTCTACTTGAAGTATTCACTAATCATATTGTCTGCGAAAAGGGGACAATAGACTTTGAGGTGACCATAGGAGAAAAACCCCAACAGAAAACTTCCAAGGTCAACTTCATGGTCATAGATCTACAATCCCAGTACAACGCAATACTCGGCATCACTGCCCAGGTCGCATTGGGAATTGTAGCATCTGTTCTCCATCAAAGTGTAAAATTCGACACTTCAGGTGGAATTGCGATCATCAAGAACCAGCCCCAAGAGATTCCTCAGAACGTTGGAGGAAAAAAGAAAGCAAAAAACTCAAGCCTCCTGCTCACAGTTGGATGAGGAAGCAAAGCGGAGCAAAGATAAAGGCAAGTGCCCGCTGCCCGAGTTCGTGGGTATGCTCTCCTTTCACTCCACCAAGATATAGTTCAAAAAGAGCAGGAAGGCAAAAAGAATGGCTCCGGTTGATGGAGGCTATGTTGATAGGGGAATCTTGGGAGACGTAGACCGAGAAATCATCCATTCCATGTCCGCTCTCCCTGGAGAAAACTCCACCCCACCATCGATCATCATTGACTCCCTCCACAATTATGAAATCAGAAATCTCCAGTCTAACGACAGGAAGTGGTGATTAATATCCACTATCCCGAGCAAAAAGTTAAGGTCGGTATGGAAATTCACCCCGAGGAAAGAAAGATCTTGATTAAGTTCCTCAGAAAGAATAGTGATGTGTTCGCATGGAGAGTGGAGGACATGCAAGGTATCAACGAGGACGTGATTGTCCATAAACTCAATGATAGCTCTATCTTCAAACGCTTACATCAGAAATCAAGATACTTTTCTCCGGAAAATGAGATCGCGATCAAGGAAGAGGTAGAAAAGCTACTTAAAGCGGGGATAATCAAAGAAATATCATATCCCAATTGGCTAGAAAATGTTGTTATGTTGAAAAATTATAATGGAAAATGGAGAATGTGTGTTGACTTCACAGACCTCAACAAGGCTTGCCCAAAGGATTGTTTCCCTTTTCCCCGAATTGACCGCTGGGTGGACTCTATAGCCGAACACAAAGTTTTGTGCTTCATTGAAGAATACTCTGGTTACCATCAGATCAAAATGGCTTCTGAAGATATTGCCTCCATAGCTTTCATCGCCGCGGGCAAAACATACTTTTACACAATGATGCCCTTTGGGCTGAAAAACACAGGAGCCACCTACCAAAGAATGGTCAACATTGTCTTCAAGGACCAACTGGCCAAAAATCTTGAAGCCTACATAGATGATATGGTTATAAAGACAAAGGAGAATTCCCACAAGCTCGACGTGTCAGAAACTTTCTCCAACTTGTGCCGCAACAACATGAAGCTTAACCCCCTCAAATGTGCCTTTGGAGTGAAAGCGAGAAGTTTTTAGGTTTCATGGTCAATCAGCGCGGAATAGAGCCAAACCCAGAAAAAATTTAATTGCTCCTAGACATGAAACCTCCTACATGCGTGAAGGATGTGCAAAAGTTAAATGGGCGCATCATCGCACTTGGCTGCTTAATATCTTAATCCACAGAGAAATGCCTCCCCTTCTTCAAAACTTTTAAAGGGGGGAAAAGGCTAGCGAGTTCGCACGCAATGAGGAATGCGATCTAGCTTTTGAAGAAGTCAATAAATACCTCGAGCAGCCCCCCTAATCAGCAGCCCGGTGCCCGGGGAAGAGCTTTTTCTGTTTTTAGCGGCCACTGACCTGGCAGTAGCCGCTGTTCTTGTAAGGGAGGAAAATAACTCCCAAAAAACAGTGTACCATATATCGAAGGCGTTGTCCGCCGTAGATAGTCGCTATTTTAATATATAGAAGTTAGCTTATGCCTTGTTTGTAGCTGCTCGAAAATTACGAGCTTATTTTTCTGCACACCCCATAACTGTATTCATAGAAGCGCCATTTAAAAAGGTTTTACATAAACTAGAGTCTTCAGGGAGGATGTTAGCATGGTCTATAGAACTCACTGAGTTCCAGATCACCTAGTCCCCAGAAGAACCATCAAAGCGCAGCCCTTAGCAGATTTTGTGGCAGAAACATCATTCAAACTTGCGGACAGCGAACTGGGAAAGAGAAAGAGGGTAGAACCCCAAGAAACACAAGAAAGTTTGAAGTCAGAGATAGATCCACCCAAAGAGCGACCACAAGAAATATGGACTCTATTCGTTGATGGATCTGCGAGCAAGCTACTAAGTGGCGCGGGCATACTCCTGATCACATCTTGTGGGGAAAAATTCGAAAGAGCCTTGAGATTCAAGTTTGAAGAATCAAACAATCAGGCCGAATACGAATCAATCATAGCGGGCATGGAATTAGCCAGAGATATGGGGGTCCCAAATATCGAAATTAATAGTGACTGTCAGCTCATAGTAAATCAAATAAAGGGAGAATATGTCACGAATAACCCGGTTTTAGCCAAATACTGCGGTTTAGCAAAATCACTTTTCAAAAGCTTCGAATACTATGAGATGAACCAAATTATAAGAGAAGGCAATACAAAAGCAGACCTCCTCTCCAGAATCACCGAGCAAGAAATTGAAGATCTAAATGCGGACTGCCAAATCGAATTCGTAAAAACACCTGCCATAGATCGGATTCAGATTAACAATATTGAGGACCAAGAGAGGGAATGGGTAGATGAAATATGAGATTACATCGAGAAAGAAACCCTCCCCGAGGATCAAACAAAGGCTAGACTCATCAAAAAAGTATCTGGGAAGTACATGGTCATATAAGGAGTTCTATATCGGCAATCATTCACCAAACCTCTGCTCAGATGCGTAAAAACTCACATGGTCACCAATTTACTCTATTAAGTTCATGAAGGAGTCTGTTAAGGTCATCCAGGAGCCCGCACACTGTCGGACAAAATTAAATTTCAAGGGTTTTACTGGCCAAACATAAGGAAGGATGTCGAGGAATACGTAAGGAAATGTGACAAATGCCAACGGTTTGTGGACATCCCTAGACTCACATCAATAGAGCAAACTTTGGTTATACCATCGTGGCCGTTTGATACGTGGGACATTGATTTAATAGGGCCCTTCCCAACCGCTAGAGGAGGCATCAAATACGTGGTAGTTGCCGTTGATTATTTCACAAAATGGACAGAGGCCAAAGCCTTGGCCATTATCTCCGAGGAAAATGTCATCAACTTTGTTCATGATCACATCTGGTGTTGATTTGGGATACCATGAGTATTAGTCTCAGACAATGGCACTCAGTTCGCAGCAAAATTTATAGCTGAATGTGAGAGAATGAAGTCCAACATCGCCAGTCCGCAGTAGCCTATCCTCAAGGAAATGGTCAAGCTGAGGCCGCGAACAAATTAGTCCTAACTGCCCTGAAGAAAAATTTAGAAGGACGAGGAGGACGGTGGTTGGACGAGCTCCAGACCGCGCTATGGGTAGTCCGCACAACTATAAGAAACTCATTTCTCGCTCACTTATGGGTCAGAGGCCGTAGCTCCATTAGAAGTAGCCCTCCCTTCCTACTGAGTCACTTACTTCGATGAGATATGAAATGAGGCCACCAGAAGGTGCGATCTAGATGACCTCGAAGAAAAAAGGATGCGGGCAATAGAAAAAATGGTTAACTACAAACAAAAAGCTATAAAGCAACATGACAAAAGAGTTAACAAAAGAAGATTTTCAATTGGAGATTGGGTATTACGAAATATTGAGGCCCAAGGGACCCAACCCGGTTTCCACAAGCTTTCCCCTAAATGGGAGGGTCCGTATTAATTCACTTAAGTCATTAAAGAGGGGACCTACAAACTGCGGACAGAAGAAGGAAAGGACCTCAAAAACTCTTGAAACAGTGATCACCTTAAAAAGTATTATTTTTTATCCTTTTCATACAAAAATGTTGTAAAATTGATGATAGAGGATAACAATGTATCAAAAGACGAGGCGTTGGGAATACTTTTGTAACTCAGAAGAAACGCGAAAGTGATATCCTCACTGCTGAAGCAAAAAAGTGAATGCCCGCAAAAAAAAAAAAAGGATACCAGCACGGTCACAACAAGCTGGTGCGCGGTGATCTCTTTTTTATCACAGACTGCATGCCCACAAGGATGCCAGCAACCGGACACGCCCTGATGATGCGCGGTGATCTCATTGATCGCAGTTCGCACGTACATATGTACAAATGATAAAATTGAGCCCGTACTCGATCGCCACAAAACTCAAGGAGTCCAAACGCGTGAACCATCAAAATGGATATGGAAGCCAGCACTGCCCAAAAACCTGCTGATGAGCGGTGACCTCATTGGCTGCTAACCGCATGCTCGTATGATTAAAGGCCAAAATTGAGCCCTTACTAGTGCTACTAGATTCCAAAGAGTCCAAAAACACGTAACCGCCAAACACGGATATGAAATCCATCACCGGTTACGCCTAATGATGCGCGGACTAGCCTCATTACCATATTCTGCATGCCCATATGAAAGCATCCTACCTTGGCTCTTTCGAAATACGCCAAGGATCTAAGAGTACAGACCGCGTAAAATCGCTAAGGTGAATGGACGAGTGATTTGCAATTGAAGCCCACAATACAGAACGAGGTAAAACCTCAAAGTCTTAAGAGGCCACAATTAACTGTGATCATAGTGAAAAAGGTTAAACTCTTGTGATAAAACTTAAAGGGATTTTAATAAAGAGTTACTAAACTCATGATGCAACCTGCAAACTAATAAAGGCATTACACTGCCCGCGGCCAAACATTGAGTATAAGACAATTATTCACAAGTCACAAAAGCTCAAAGAGGAAAAGTAAGAATACGAATTTGTTAAAGTTTTTTTCTTTTTATAAACAAAGTATTCAACATGGCCAAAACTCAAAAAGCTAAAATGACAAGGATAAAGTGAATAAGATGAACAAGTTCTTTCATTGATAGATAAAGGAATTACAAAAATCCTAAAAATCTATTACATAAAGCAAAAAAAGAAAATTCCTACTTCTAAACTGTTGGTTGAGCAGACTCCTGAGTTGCTTGAACTTCTGGGGCAGGAGATGGAGTAGGAGTTGGGAGAGAATCAGTTGGAGCAGAGTCAGAAGCAGGAGAAAGTGTTGACCGTGGTAGAAAAAGCTCGCTGACCGCAGGCCCATTAGGAAATAGGGGAGCAGCAGCGGCTTCCAATGATAGCTTTTCCTCACCCCACCTTAGCGTATCAAGCTCATCTATAAGGCTAGGGGCGGTGACCGCGGAAATAGTAGGCAAGGTCGATGCTGCTGCTGCATCCAAATTATCAATGTCCTCTTGAGCCTGAGGGACCAATGCATGCCCGGGCAGACATTCCAGATTGGTGGCGATCAAAGAGCCAATAATGGCCAATTGTTCCACAGAGAATTTGCCCGTGGCCGCAAAGTTCCGTAGCCGAGTCTTGTTGGCAGCATCGAACAATGAAGAGCACTCCACCAAGATTTCGTTCTTGTATTCTTCGGAATTCTTGTACTCTTCAACAGCTTCCTTGCGAGCAGCGGCGAGCTGGGCATCCTTCTCAAGATGGAACTGCTTCATAGGAGGCAGCTCTTCAGATAATTTGTCCATTTGGGCCTCCAAATCCAAGACTTATTTCTTTGAGGCCTCCAGCCTGCTCACATACTCCTCTACCTTCTTCTCCAGCTACTCTTTATGACCGTGATACTCATCCCTCAGACCCTTAGCTCGATCTAGATATTTGAGCGCCTCATCATGTTTCTCACAGAAGTGCTTGAGGTCACTCTCGTTCTCCTTCAAAGACGTGGCCCCCTTGTTCTCCTCCAACACCTTCCCCAAAGCTTTGCTTTTGTCCGCTATGGATGCAGCCTGCTCATCCGTTATTTCACGGAGCCTCATGGCATCATTGGCCATCTGAAAAAGAAGGAAAGCTCGGTCAGCAAGCAGCGATCACAAAAAATATAGAAAAGTAAAAGAAAAGAGGGAGTGAGGAATTACATCAGTGGCCATCAAGCCTATGTTTCCCGCCAAGGCAGAGGCATTCAGTTTGGCCCGTACATTCTCGTAGAAGTCAGGGGAATAGAGCTTGTTAAAGAGACCAAGCCCCACCACAAAATTGTGGCCCCTACGAGAATATAAGTCCACTCCTTAGACTGGGGGCACTTCCCCAATCTTGTTGCTCAAGCTCCACGCAACTTCACATATGTCTATGTTGGAAATATTATACGCATTAGCGCAAATAGACCCCATTCTAGCCGGTGCGCTAGGTGCGGAGATGGTAATCACATCAGGCCGCTGGACCTTCTGTTGCTTATCCTTCCCATCGCCTTTAACATCTGAGCCAGACTGCTTCCTTGATTGGTCAGATTGAGCAGTAGAGATGATGTGATCAGGAGCCGGACTGCAGTCACGGCTAGACTGTGGCCTAGGTGGCAGCTCCTTGACCTTTGGCACCCCCCGAACACCAGAAAGAAGACTCCCAGAGGTCTTGTCCACCACGGGCAGCGTCACCCCATGAGCAGTGGTATTTTTCAGAGCCTCCTGCCTTGCCTTATTTTCTTTGGCTAATTGGCGCGCTCTTGCTGACTTCAGCTCAGCTTGTGATAGTCTGGGGGCCATTGTAGGGTCTGCTGGATTTGCATCAAAGAAAAAAAGGAAGTAGTGGTTAGACCGCAGTTCAAATAAAGATCAAAACAAAGGAAAAAGCAGTTCATAAGGGCAAAAAATAGAGACCGATCCAAGCTGCAGGCTCGCAGACCGCGCCCATCATGCACATCCCACACTTGGACTCAAAATTGAACAACTCATGGACTCTTCAGTCCAGATCGCAGAGTAGGGGCTCAATAGCAACCCTAGGGGCATAGTAGCTACCTTCCCTTGGAGGTGCCACCCCTGCGAAGATCAGCAACAGTTCGCTATCTATGATCGTACTCACGTCAAAAATTGGTTGATATCCCTCAGACACAAACTGGGCCAAGTATTAAGCTATAGCAATTTGAAGGCCCTCAGATTCCGACGGGCTGGGATAGGAACTGACGAACACCCTAATAGGAGCAGCACCCACGGAGTCTTGGAAAGCTCCACCCAAATCTACTCTGTATTACCAAAATATTCTTTTGGTTCCATTGATCAAATTTGTTGGAAGGGGGAGAAATGGTGCCGACAGAATTAAGCCGAGGTTTCCATTGGTTATTTGGTTTGAATAATAGGCATAAAGCCCAGAAAGTGAAGGTTCAAAGCCAAGAACCCTACACATCGCAATGAAGGAGGCAAGAGCTCAGACAGTGTTTGGGGTTAGGTGCATAAGGATGCATCTGTTAAAGTCCAAGAATTGGACAATAAAAGGGTCTAGGGGAAGCCTAAGTCTGTTTTCGAACTGGATTCGTAAAAAATGTAGGCTTTATTGTCCCCGTGGACATCGGCCACGGCCTCTGGCCGCAACTTTTCTTTATGCTCCACCTCATGCAGCTCACGAACATTAAAGGAGTTCAGATCAATGCCAAAAGTTGTACACAACTCCATTCCCAAGTTCGGGCAAGGCCCTCCTTTCTTCTTCTTCTTCTGGCCGCGGCCAGTAGTAGAGGCACCATCATGGCTCTTTTCGCGAGCAGCAACAATCTCCTCCAATCCTTTATCAAAGGCATTGACTATCTCAACTGCCCGCTATGCTGTGCTCACCTCCATGTGGTCCAAAGTTCCGCGGTCATCAACTTTCGTCTCCGAGCTATCAGAGCCAAAGAGATCAAAAATTGATTTCGATGATGACTCCACCACCCTTTCAGCTTCCACCACGTCCATATCAGTGGGTTCATCATTACTTCTCCCCAAATTCACCACCATTCTAGGTTGGGCCTCTATTTGGGCGACAGGTGCAACTGCGGTCAAGGGTTCTGCCTCCAAGGGCAAGTTCAAGTCCACCGCGGGCACACCAGTGGCATCAGGGGCCATAGATACTTCAGTCTCATCCATCAGGTCTATTTTCTCCCAGACAGTTCTTACTCTGGCAGTAGGATCTACACGGGCCCTCCTCACCAACTCAATAGCTCGGTATGCGGGGTCACACTCACGATGAAGCCTATTAGAAACCCCCATCACAAATTTTCTCAAACGGTTATGGTCACCCAAAACCAGCATATCGCCGGACAAGTACATTCCCGACCGAAAAATACTTGAAGGCCTTAAGGGATAACCTAACCCAAGAGGTAGCAATCTTCCTACAGATACCACCGGACTTCTTGTCTACGACAAAGGTATCATGAGTGGTTCCATCACCTAACTCTACAGGACGCTCCATCCGATAAGTCATTCTAAAAGACAGAAAAGACAAAGATGAGAAGGAAAGAGAGAGTTATTCACTTACGAAAAAAGATTGTGCAAAGAAGGTGCTAAAAGAGTAAGAAAGAACAATGGTTTGATATTTATAGGCCAATCAATACCGGTCGACCTGTATTAATGAGCCCACAAACCATATTCTCTCGAATCATGAACCGGCGTAATTTTTTGATTTTTGAATTAATTGGCGGTTGTCATTTATGGCGCCCTTTGAAATTCGGAAAACGTCACCTCTGTACCTGACACGCGCTGGCGCCTCAACAGTCAAAGGGGCCCACACGAAACTTATCCGGGAAGCAGCCCAAAGCTTCCACCAACTTTTACAAAACTCCCCTCACGTGCTCCTCATATGCATCACAATAAGGGAGTATAAGCCAGACCAACAAAAATACACAGCACTTGTGACCGCAAAGGCTATCTGACCACAGACCGAGCTTCACATATGTAGCTCCTCGCTCAGACCATGAATGATTCTTTGCTCAAAGCTAGGGGCCACTGATGATGAGCCCGGACCTTTAAGAACGGGGCCTAACCTCGATCTGTTTCAAATGCCAAATATTACGTGACATATACAAAACCGCGATCATAAAGACCATCAACAAGATAACCACGCCATCCATGATCGTGATGTCCAAAACCGTGTCAACTATGTTGACCGCGGTCTTATACCAGACTCCCAGTTTTACCATTAGACTCACGGTTAAAGTCAAAGCTAGTGAGACAATGGTCTGTACTTACGCTGACACCAAGAGCCGACTTGTCCCCATCACATTAAATGGTGGCTCAGACGCCTACAATGCGCGTAAGGCACCGCACCAACTATCGCTTGTTTCCTCTGTCCTTATCCAATCAAAAACATCCCTCTGTAGTAAATCTCACTTTATTGTACGAGCCCACCAGACTCGGGCACGTGTCCCATGTCAAAAGACAAAGATATCCTACATGACTGACATCATCAACGGCTCTCTCTTACTATATATAGTATCCCTTGTCCCCATGTACAAAGTAGGTGAAAAATCACCATTGTAAGTCACATTATCTAAACCCTAGCACACAACTCACTAAGATATTTCAAGTCTTATTCTCAGTTATTAAGCCTTTAGGGATCTTACTCTCACACCAGAGGGTCTGAGCTGGATTAAACTACGACTAGGTCTCTAACGGTGATTCTTGTCTATGTTGTGTTATAGGTACAACCATCATTTATAAGCCAGATATTCATATTCTGTGAGACCCCAAAAGTTGTGGCATCATCAGTGGTTCCATTGCCGGGTCGACCCTTATTAATGAGCCCACAAACCATATTCTCTCGAATCATGAACCGACGAAAGTTTTCGATTTTAAATTAATTGGTGGTTAGTATTTATGGCGCCCTTTGTAATTCGAGAAATGTCACCTCCGTACTCGACACGTGCTGGCACCTCAACAGTCAAAGGGGCCCACACGAAACTTATTCGGGAAGCAGCCCAAAGCTTCCACCAACTTTTACAAAACTCCCCTCACGTGCTTCGCACGTGCGTCACAATAAGGGATTATAAGCCAGACCAACAAAAATACACAACACTTGTGACCGCAAAGGCGATTTGACCACATACCGAGCTTCACATATGTAGCTCCTCGCTCAGACCATGAATGATTCCTTGCTCGAAGCTAGGGGCCACTGTAGCGGTGCGATTTTAATGAACACAAAGTCGCCACTTATTATTTATTTAGGAAAACAATAAGAGAAACCTTTTTGATAATTTAAAGAGATTCGAAGGTTCGGGGGTTAATTTATGGGATGGGAAGGTCGTGGAGCACCCATTCCACCCAATTCGAAGATTGGTCTTGCCAATTGAGTATTATTAATCAAAACAATAATAATTAAATAATAATAAGAAAAACACTAATTAATTTCTTAATTAGGAATGTCAGATTGTATGCTTCGAGATCACCTCCACGAATTGAAGGGACTCTAGGCTAACTCTTTTGATAGGATTACACTACTCTAAAAGCAATTAGAGAGATTGAGAAGAAGAATATGAAAGTAAAAATATAGGAGTTTACCTTTTGTTTAGGGAGTATTTAGTTTAGAACGTGGTTCTAAGTGTATTCCTCCTCCTTCCTCTGTCGAGAAATGATTTGGATGAAGACAGGCAAATAACTTCAAATACCATTGAGTGTTGGGCTTTGCTTCTCAATAACGAGGAACGAAAGTCTGGTAGAATGAGGAAGTTTTTTTTTGGGCTAAGTCATTGTGTGAGTTCTTTATCTATAGTTGTTTATTAGTTAAATTGTATTTGTGTGCATTTAATAATTTTATTAATGTGTTATACAGGCTGCTTGGATACAACGTACACATAAGAATCAAAAAGATGTTGTGGTAAAAGCTTGTGAAGAAATTACAGACTGTTTGACACATTGGATTGAGTACAATGTCAATTCTGATGGAATTGATTTGAGTGAAGTAAAATTGGTATGCATTCATTGTCATTTTATAAAGACACACACTGGTACACTGATGCTGGGACTTTTAAAGACTGATACTGGCACTTTTGAAAATATTATGCTGGCACTTTGAAACACTGATTCTAACACTATAAGAGACAAACACTGGGACTATAAATAACTAACACTGGCAACTAGAAACAAAACTATTGGCATTTAGAAACACATGAACTGGTTGTAGATTATTCACTCACTGGCACTGTTATTTTCTTGCAGCTTTTCTTGCCCTTACACAAAGGTGATAACAGAAGTGGCCATTACTCACTTTATGTTGTCAATACTGAGAGTAAAAAATTTCAGTATCTTGACAACTTGCCAATGAATGATTGGAAGAAGGAGAACATTCCAAAACTTGCTTATAGCATGGTAATATTTTTTATTGAATTTTTTTTGTTTTGTTTTTTTTTTATGTTACCAAAACATCCATATTAATTTTGTTATTTTTTTTATTTGCAGAAAGCACCGTTCAGACACTTCTTAAATCATATAAATCATCCAAGTCCTTCAGAAGTTTCAAAGTTTGAGTATGAGTATAAGCCATTTGAATGGATTTTGAAAGAAAATTGTGGTAATTCAGATTGTGCAGTATACGTAATGGCTGCAATGAGTCAATTTAATGGATCAATTTACCCATGTCCTGAGTTGTGTGATCACTCATCAAGACTGTGTATTAGGGCTGAGATTATAGCATCTTTAATTCTTTGTGATATTAACTGTGATAGGCATAGTTTATTGCTTCAATTGGATTTGTTTACAAATGATAAAAGAGAAGTCTTGAAGAAGAAAGAAGAAGAAGAAGAGAAGATAAAGGAACAAGAAAAACAGAAAGAAGAAGAAAAGAAGAAGATTGAAGAAGAAAAGAAGAAGAAAGAAGACAAGAAAAAGAAAGAAGAAGAAAAGAAGAAAAAAAATTGAAGAAGATAAAAAGGCTGGAAAGAATTATAGGACTAGGAAATCTAAGGATTTGTAATTGAATTTGTGTTTTTTTATAAATGAATTAGTGTTATTTTTAACATTTTTATTAATGCAATGTTGGCAATATTTAACACTGACACTTGTGAAAGACTGATGCTGAAACTTTCAAACACTGATGATGGCACTTTCTAACAAAGTTACTTGCACTTTCGAAAACTGATGCTGGCACTTACAAACACAGATGCTGGCACTTTGAAAATCTGATGCTGGCACTTTACAATACCAAGGCTGGAACATTATTAAACATATATTAACAGTGGACTCACTTGCATTTATTTCGAAATTAACACTGGCACATATAATAAAGAATACTGGCACATATAATAACAAAGACTGGCACTAAAAACATTTTTATTGATTCAATGTTGGCACTATTTAACACTGGCACTACAAATAACACTCACTGGAACTTCATATAAGTAATACTGGCACTTCAAACAATACTCACTGGCATATCAAACAACAAAGTATCATTAACACTCCAAGCAACACTCACTGGAACATATTATAAAAAACACTGACACATTCAAAAATTAATCCCGGCACTCTAAATAACACTCACTGGCTTTTCAATAAGACTGATGCTGGTACTTTCAAACACTGATGCTGGCACTTTCAAACAAAGATTCTGGCACTTTCAAAAAATGATGCTGGCATCTTGCAACACTGATGCTGGAATATTATTAAACATATAATAACAAAGAATGGCATTACAAAACAATGGCTCTTCTAAAATTTGGTTACAAAAATATCAAATCAAGTGTTCATTCGGGGTCTTCGAACCATACTCATTAGTAATTTGTTTTCTTCGTTCAAACTTTGTTTTAGGTTTTCTTTTTCAACCTTTGTATCTGCACGAACAGGATCAGTCATTGTAGGTGCACTGAATGTTGTGATTGTTGAAGCACTATTATTTTCACTGGTTGTTGGTCCAACATCTTGTACTTTTTGGGAGAGTAATTCTTGTATTAGAAGTGTATCTCTATTAAACCCATCTTCTAGAATTCTTCTTGCATCAATGTCTTCATGGCATGTCATCATCAAATCGTAGTACTTTCTTGCCATTTGTTGTTTCCAAGGAATTGAATTATTTTGATCAGTTGGAGTAGTAGATATCCCTTGGTAAGTTTTATTCCATACAGTTGATTTGGCTGTCTTTGTCCACCTTTTTTTAATGTACTCTTCCGGTATCCAATCAATATTTGTCAAGTTGAGGACCTTAATGCAATGAAATCACAACCAACCGACCTCACTAAAATGATTGCATGAACATTTGACAGTTATCGTTTCATTAGTTCGCGTGAAAAGTGCCCTTTCAAACTTTTCCGGATAGTTCTCATGAGCAACTTCAAACAACTTGTTATTTTCATCTATGCGAAAGCCAATATTATACTTTGCAGCAAAAGAAGCCTTGACCTCATTCTCAAAAATCTGAATATTTCTACCGTGTAAACATCCCTTGCATGTCTTATTAAACCACCATATATTTCTGTGCGAGGCTTTGAGTTTATTGAATCAAATTCATTTCGTTCCTCCATGCTTCTCCAACGTTTTACTGTCTCGTTGAATATATCAAAGAACTGTGTAAGGGATGTGCTTCTATTTGCTTTGAAACATATGGCATGATTCATGCTCTCACTTCTCTGTGAAGATAATATGCCATCTGAAAAGAAATCTTTACTCAAGGCTGTACATCATTTTTCTCTTAAGCTATATAAACGATTGAACCATCTGTTCTCAAGAAGGTTATATTTTTCTAGCATTGAATGCCAACAATTTTCAAACTCCAACTCATCACTACATCCTCTCAAGCAATGGTTGAATTCCTTTTTAAATTCTTCATTTGTCTTTAGTTGTCCAAAGTGTGCTATGGCATTTTGTTGAATGTGCCACAAGCATAACCTATGTCTTGTTCTTCCCTCAAATACCTGTCAATAAGTTATAACATAGTCAAACACTGGCATTAATAAACCTCAACACTGGCACTATAAAAGAATAACACTGGCAATTATAAATCTAACACTGGCTCTTCATAACTCATGAACTGGCACTAACTAACTCATGAACTGGCATTTACTAAACCAAGCACTGGCACATATAAAAAGCTATTACAAATCATATAATTTAGTCAAACATATTGATTTGGTCAATTAATTTGGTCAGTGTAAAAAGCTGTTACACAACATTCACCTACTCTAGTCAAAACAACAAACAGTTAATGTTAGTCAAACAACAAACATTGAATGTTAAAGCATTTACAAATCAAAAACCAAACAGTGTAGGTAAAGCAGTTATGAATAGGAAGGGGCTTGTACCAACTTGGTCAAACATGATAAGGACAAACACTGGCATAATTACATACAAAATTGGCAGTTAATAAGACAAAAACTTTGTAAAAAGCTGTTTGTGTAAAAAGTTGTTAATGACAACAGTATTATAGTCAAACATTTACAATTCACCTACTCTAGTCAATCATATTAAATTTTGTTAGTAGGTATATGCACTATAGGAAGGGGATTGATATTTCAAAACTACATCTCTTATTTCATTAAAATTAGTTCTCTTATAATTTCAAGCAATATGTCCTCAAATGATGAGTATGACTCTGATGAGAAAGAGTTTAGGAGTGCCTTTTCTGAAATGACAAAGAAACTCCACTTTGGTCATCTTCGTATCCCTCAAACTGACTGGACATCTCCAGTTAAGTTGTATGTATGCCCTCTACAGCCTTGCGCAGGGTGTATGATACGTGAAAGGAACCAAACTGCAATGCTTCAGCATGCCTTTGATTCTTGTGGCCCCTCTTCCTCTTTCTCCAATGTTGCCAAAGCTGAGCACAAGGCTTTGGCAAAATACCTTAAGGAGTATTTGGAGTTGTTTGGACCTGTGGAAATTCCTTGCAAGAAGGACAAGGTCAAGAAGAAGCCCTTTGACAAAGGTGATGGAGGATGTGGTGGAGTTTCGGGTGTCAAGCCTTATGGTGGTTTTGGGAAGGGAAAAAATGTAATTTAAATATATTTGGAGTTATCTTTTTTTTTTCTTTTCTATTTGTATTTTTTTTAACTGTCTTGTAAATTTGTTTCAATTTAGTAATTTATTTTCTGTTATGTCTCACTTCAAAAAAGTAACACTGGCACTTCAAATAAGTAACACTAGTACATATAAAAACAAAAACTGGCAATTCAAAAAAGTAAAACGGGTACTCCAAAATATATATAATAATGAAAACTGACACTTCAAAAAAGGTAACACTGGTAATCCAAAATACAAACATTGGCACTTATTAATATTAACACTGGCACATTAGTAATAACATAGTATAAAAACAAACAATGAAACATTGGAAATAAAACATAAGTTTACCTCTTCAATTGCTTTCGCCATTGCAAAGCCATGATCGGTGAAAATTGTTTTCGGTTATTTTCCTCCCATTGATTTTATGAATTGTTTGGAAGCCATACAAATGTTTCTGTCTTTTCATTTGTTACGAAATCACAACCAAACATCACCGTGTTCCAATGGTTATTCACCTCAACTATTGGTGCACAAATCAGATTGTATTTATTTTGTATATTACAGCAAGCAATATATTGAAATACAACTATATGTCATGGAAGTAAATTACAATCTTACAAAAGATATGAGAGATACAGAGTAGAAATCACCATGTCATGTGGTAAATGTTTCTATAAAATTCTTATTGATCTTCTTAGATAGCCTTTGGCTATTCTTCTTTGGTTTACATATACTCCTTCATAAGCTAAATATTCTTCGAAATTGTAAATGACAAATTGCATAATGAGTGGGTTAATACCATGTTTTTTAATGAGTTCTTCAACAGCATGCATGCTTTTTATCATATAATTGAGATATTCTATATTGTTTAAATTTCTATGAGTCCAATTTTTCCTCTTTTTTGCTCGGAATGTTTATTTACCATAAAGGCTGGAGAAAAATGGGGGCTTCTAGTTTTTCTTATTACTTTTAGTTCTAGTAATTCATCAATTTGTTTCTTGAATTCTTCTCGATCTTGTGGAGAGTACTGCATAGGTTTTGTTTTTATAATTTTATTGGGATCTAATAATTCTATATGAGCTGTGAATTTACTTTTATTAATTCTTTCATCTAAAGGATGTTCAGAGCATACTTTATCAAGTAAATTTTCTATATTTTGTAATGAATAGATCGTTTCGAGTGGATCCTCTTCCTCCTCCCCCTTAACAAAAGTGGAAATGTTATAGCTATCCGAATCAGTGATAGGTGTAACATTTTCAGGATTAGGTGTTGGAAGCGTTGTTCCTAATTTTTTACTAGCTAAAAATCCTTCTTGCCCATGAAAATAAGCTTTAGTTATTTTTCTAATGCTAATAGCTATATCTTTTTTATGGAAGGTAATAGTATCTTTATATTGAGCAAATGGCTCATATAACCTACAGAAGTTATTTCCTAGGGTTATATCCCCTGTGGTTTCTACTTGGTACAATATTGGGATTACGAATGTAACTCCACTTATTTGTACTTGTATTTGTTCTGCTACTTTATCCATAGTCATTATTTCATCGTTGGCTATCCTAGCTTTTATAGGACTTTTTGTCTGAACCCGGAATTCTTCTGGTATAACTAGTTTATTTGCTGTGCACATACTTGCTCCTGTATCTACATACATATCTAAGGAATATTTTTTATATCCTCTAAAATAAAAGTATCCTTTTATGTAAATACTATTGGGATTAGTCTTGCTTAATGACATAATATTTTCATTGGTATTGTCTAAAATACAATTCTTTTCTGTTTCCCAGATTGTATTATCTGTTTCTTCATCCCAAGGGATAGTTTGACTAACTAAATTATTCTGAATTCTCTGTATCAGATTCATCTTCTTCTTCTGATGTAAGTTCCCAGAATTCTTCTCCTTCGGAGATTTCTTCATCACTGAATATTGGTTCTAATTCAAATCTTTGTAATTCTTCTAGTATTTTATTATAATCAGTATTATTTTTACAGTCTCGAGCATAATGGCCTATTTCATTACAAATCCAGCAACGGCATGTAGTTTTTCCCTGTGGACATAACTTCTTTTTGTCTTCGATTTTAGGGTCGTCTTTTGCTTGGGGTTTTTCTTCAAGATCTTTTTTCTGGTACCTAGGATTTTTTCTAAAAAATCTTTTGTAAGGTCTTTTGTATTTATGGGAATTATTCCATCTTCTTGGTTTTTTAAGTTTATATTTTCTCTTTATCTTTTTGTATTTATATTTGTATCTATTATTATCCTTATTTCCACATCCATACATGCTACTAGGGTGGGGAAAGTTTGAACAACATTTGTTGAATGTGCTTTTCATAGCTTTCTTATCTCATTTCTTCACAATGTTTTTCCATAAAGTTAGTTACAAGTAGTTTTGCATATGCTAAGCTTCCTCTTATTACTTCTCCTGATTGCAAGTACTCAGGTAAGACAGCTTTTTCAGCAAAAGGGATTTTTCTTATAAAGTCTTCTACGTATTTTGACCATTCTCCCATTGGTATTTCTAATAATTGTTTTTCATAGTCACAGTAGAAACTTTCTAAATAACATAAATCACATATTTGTAGACTAACTAGTCTTTTTCTAGCTTCTTCAGCTTTCTTAATTTTTTCCTCAAGTCCTTGGGTTAAGTAATTTTTTCCTACGAAGACAGTATAAATTGAGTTTGTAAGGTGAGTTAGGAAGTCTTCTCCAGTACCGTTAGTAAAGAGGAAGACATTTAATTGTTCTAATAATAGCCTAACATTTCCGGAGGTTTTGCATTTAGCAAGAATAAATATTAGGTCAAAATCATTAATTAGATTTTCATCTGTCTTAATGATTAATCTCATTTCATTATCCCATTCTTCAATTAATTGTTCTCTATTTGTGACACAGTCTAAATTAAGATTAATATTACTTTGGCTAGTTTTCTAGTTGGTTGGTATTCTTCTGAAATGTTATACTGAGTAAATCTTTGTGAGCTTCCTCCATGATATCCTTTATGGTCTCCTGCTCTAAATGGGTTTTGGTGACTTTTTCTTGTTCTTTGTTGCCCTCTTTCTGAGGTTTCTTCCATTTCCTCTTCCTTAAGGTTTATTTTGTAATTATCAGCAGTTTTGGCCACAATGACATTTAATTTTTCTTCTGCTAGGTTTTCTATTTCTATGTCTGTAAGGCTTAGCATTTGGACAATATAGTCCATATGTTCAGAACTCTTTGTGTTCTCAAAATAATTTTCAAGTTTATTTTTTATCATTTTTTCTTTGAGTAGAAGGAATCCTTTTCTAGTTCAAGGTTTTCGGGATGCCACCCTAATTTAAGAATTTCTTTATTAGGTCTCTCTTTATTTCATTAATCTTCCTTTTTACCCTCTCTTGGGTTAGTATATTGAGAATTTCTTGGTTTCCTTCATTTTTCTCAATTTTTTCAGTTAATTGAGAAATTTGTCTTTTTACTTCAGCAATGATGGAAGCTGAGGCTTTTTCAATATATTGTTCGAAATGAATTCTTTGATCATTTTCTAATTGCCTAAATCGGTCTTCCATTTTTACTATTTCTTCATAGACCCAGTCTATTTTCCCTTGTTGTGTCATTAGACCTTTCCATCTATTCTTATAATTGTCTCAGATATATGATTTAGTATTTCAATCTTCCTTTCAAGATCCATTATTTTTTGTTCCAAAGATTCTATCTTTTCTTTTATCAGGGGTAATTCTGTCCTATCCTTTTCATTTAGTAAGGCTAATTGTAATTGTTTTTCATTAATGATTTATTTAGAGTTTTCTTTATAGAAGGACGTATTTATTCCTAAAGTTTTGCAAATGAAATTACACATAAGGTGTATATTTCCACCTACTGCATTTATATTATTTAACTGTTTGGTGCATCCATCAATGCCCTTTCCTCCTGAGAAAAGGTAATTAGGATCTCCTCTGGATACATTTTGTATTTGTAATCCTATGTATCTTTTCTTGTGATATATATGAGGATATTCACTATGATTAGACATCTAGTTGATTTGAAGCCATGTTTATTCTTCTTGATACAGTATATAAGTCATCTGTGGGAGGTAAACCATATTTTCGACTAAGGACTCTAGAGAAAGATATATTACTAGGTTCTTCTTCTTGTTCTTCTTGGACAATTAGTCTTGGACCTTGTCCTAATATTCTTCTATTATGGTTATTTAAATCCATAGTCTAGGTATCTAATAAGGGAGTCAATTCCTTAGTAGGTAAAGTTGATATTTTTCCTATATCTTTAAAAAGATCATCTATGTCTATTCTTTTATTTGTCTTAAATTCCATACTATGATGAGAATTTGACAAAGTATATCCTATTTTATAGGTTATAGTATAGGGGTGGTTTCCTTGTCTCATTAAATTATGTCTTTCAAACTTGTGTGCCAGACACAAGATTTGATTTATTTCCTTGTCTCTTAGAGACACTCCTATATTTGGGTTACAAGTGAACATAATATTTCCGTAGGCAAGGTTTCCTTGTATTCCTCCAAACTTTAATATGGCAGAAGCCTCTGATGAAAACAAAGAACAATGTTTTTTCACAATTGACAAAAAGAGAATTTCTTTATATGCTTTCTTTGAAAAAGCTAGACCAGAAATGGTTAAAGAAGTCTACGATTGTGGACTATTATCTATGGCTTATCCAAGCAATAATTTGATCGAGCTGAGCTTATTACCAAAGCCTATTTTTCATGCCATCAAGAACTATCGGACCAAAGTCATAGGATCCGGAGATCGAGACATTTATGTCAAAATTACCAGTTCATTATTAGACTGGGATGAAGAGGAGTATTTCCTTCCCTACCACTGGATTGAAGTGGGATTAGCCAAAAAAGATGTAAGGTTTGAACTACCCCAAGCAAAGAAAGTAACAGAAGATGTAGAAGAATTGGCAACAGCCTTAAGACCATCAAGACTCAGGAATGTCTATAGAAAATATACTGAGATCTTTTCAGATAGCAAAAAGAGAATTAATTACTGCAATAATAAAGTTGTGGTAATCTCAAATTTTCCCAACATAATTACTACTCATGAATTGGAAAGCATTGCTACAAATGAAGCAAGTTTCTTAGACGGAAAACTCAAAGTTTCAGAACACACAAGAAGACAATGGTGCGAAATGGCCCCACCAGACCACATGTGTCCATACTGTATGAACAAAAGTCAAGAAAGACGGAAAGAAAGAGATGATGAGACCACCTCCACTGACTCCCTTTTTGGAAAAGACATGTAATTTTGTCCTATAGTGTCGGCTAAAGAATCTTTAGGATCAATAATGTAAAGGGGTCCATGTACCCATCTTTTCTTTTGGACCTGCGTGTCCACATTTGCTTTTTCTTTTTATCTTGTCAGGCATCTTTTGCCTTTTTATTTTGTTTTGAAGTCCGTGTTTGAAATCCGCATCCATCCTCCATCTATATAAGGAGGTATTGTATATGTTTGAAGGGGAGCGAAAATAAATGAAGAAAAGATTTTCTTGAATATCTTTATTCAGTCTCAGTGAAATAGCTAGACATAAAAGAGTGAGGAGGGCAATCTGCGGGACAGTTAGCATATTGTTGGCAAAGAGGCAGTCAAAGTCTTACACTTATACAAACCTACCAAGGTAACCTACTTATCTAAAATGAATTGGACTCATAGAAATTTAAACAATATATAATATCTCAATTATAAGATAAAAAGCATGCATGCTGTTGAAGAACTCATTAAAAAACATGGTATTAACCCACTCATTATGCAATCTGTCATTTACAATTTCGAAGAATATTTAGCTTATGAAGGAGTATATGTAAACCAAAGAAGAATAGCCAAAGGCTATCTAAGAAGATCAATAAGAATTTTACAGAAACATTTACCACTTGACATGGTGATTTCTACTCAGTATCTCTCATATCTTTTGTAAGATTGTAATTTACTTCCATGACATATAGTTGTATTTCAATATATTACTTGTTGTAATATATACTATCAATAAAATGTGTTCTTGGAAAATTTTCCATCCCAATAAATAATATAGAATATTTAAATTTCTGGACCAGATTTATGGAAGCTAATTTCATCCTAGCTGAAAGATTTGGCTTTAATGAAATAATTACTAAATCTCTTATAGAAAACTTTGAAGAATATATTTCATGTGATTGTGTATATATCCATCAAAAAAGGATAGCTAGAAGTTGTCTCCAACGCCTACAACGTTTTTATAATAAAAATAAACAAAATTAGAGACGAAATCGGACGGCAAAAAATATGGTATCAGAGCCTGTACCCTCACCGGTATAAGATCCATGGCTGGTTTAGAAATTGAAATAGATAACTCTCCCGAGAGAGAAAATAATGAACAAGTATTTGATGAAGAAGGATATTACGGCCAAGAACTCACCTTAGATGAGTCTCTTCTCCACCAAATAGAAAAAATAGAGCTTGACCTCTTAACTTCTGAAGTTTTTAAGAAAAGAAATCTAATTTCTAAAATTTTAAAACCAAGGAAAAATACGTGCATAACTTGCATAAGCACTAGGGAATACCCCTTAGATATAAAAGATACAAATGGATTTATAGAAATTCCTTTCTTCAATAAACAAGAAATAGAAAAGAAGATCCAAACTCTCAAGAATAGAGAAGAAAGAAATTCAATAGGATTTATCCACATAGGAACCATAAAAATAATGATAAAATCTACTTTCAACACAGGAATAGATTCTCCTTTAAAGGTAGCTCTCCTAGACAGAAGAATAAAGAATCCTAGTAAAGCCATATTTGGAGGAATACAAGGAAACCTTGCCTACAGAAAGATTATGTTCACTTGTAACCCAAATATAGGAGTGTCTCTAAGAGACAAGGAAATAAATCAAATCTTGTGTCTGGCACACAAGTTTGAAAGACATAATTTAATGAGACAAGGAAACCACCCCTATACTATAACCTATAAAATAGGATATACTTTGTCAAATTCTCATCATAGTATGGAATTTAAGACAAATAAAAGAATAGACATAGATGCTCTTTTTAAAGATATAGGAAAAATATCAACTATACCTACTAAGGAATTGACTCCCTTATTAGATACCTGGACTATGGATTTAAATAACCATAATAGAAGAATATTAGGACAAGGTCCAAGACTAATTGTCCAAGAAGAACAAGAAGAAGAACCTAGTAAGATATCTTTCTCTAGAGTCCTTAGTCGAAAATATGTTTTACCTCCCACAGATGACTTATATACTGTATCAAGAAGAATAAACATGGATGCAAATCAACTAGATGTCTAATCATAGTGAATATCCTCATATATATCACAAGAAAAGATACATAGGATTACAAATACAAAATGTATCCAGAGGAGATCCTAATTACCTTTTCTCAAGAGGAAAGGGCATTGATGGATGCACCAAACAGTTAAATAATATAAATGCAGTAGTTGGAAATATAAACCTTATGTGTAATTTCATTTGCAAAACTTTAGGAATAAATACGTCCTTCTATAAAGAAAACTCTGAAGAAATCATTAATGAAAAACAATTACAATTAGCCTTACTAACTGAAAAGGATAGGACAGAATTACCCCTGATAAAAGAAAAGATAGAATCTTTGGAACAAAAAATAATGGATCTTGAAAGGAAGATTGAAATACTAAATCATATATCTGAGACAATTATAAGAATAGATGAAAAGGTCTAATGACACAACAAGGGAAAATAGACCGGGTCTATGAAGAAATAGTAAAAATGGAAGACCGATTTAGGCAATTAGAAAATGATCAAAGAATTTATTTCGAACAATATATTGAAAAAGCCTCAGCTTCCATCATTGCTGAAGTAAAAGACAAATTTCTCAATTAACTGAAAAAATTGAGAAAAATGAAGGAAACCAAGAAATTCTCAATATACTAACCCAAGAGAGGGGAAAAAGGAAGATTAATGAAATAAAGAGAGACCCTAATAGAGAAATTCTTAAATTAGGGTGGCATCCCGAAAACCTTTTCATAGCTTTCTTTATTCTCATTTCTTCACAATGTTTTTCCATAAAGTTAGTTACAAGTAGTTTTGCATATGCTAAGCTTCCTCTTATGTTGATTTGAAGGAGATGGCAAAGTCAATGCAAAAAAAGTTTGACAAATATTGGGGTGATATGAGTAAAATTAACATGAACCTTTTAATTGCCATTGTCTTAGATGCTCGATTAAAGTTGAAGTATGTGAAGTTCTGTTATGGAACCATTTATAGTAGTGAAAAGGTTGCTCAGTTGGAAAAGAGGGTGAAGGATACTTTGTTTTGAATGTATTCCGTCTATAAGTTGATTGACAAAAATGCTAAAGCAAAATCAAGTGTAGAGATAATTGATGATGAAGTGGAACAAGTGATTGATTCTCCATGTGCTAATGATTTTGAGATAATGCAAAACGCATATTATAAGCACTTGGAGGAAGTGGATGATGGTGCAAAGTCGAAAATTGAGAGGTTCTTGGATGAAGTTGTTGAGAAAAAAGTCTGGGACTTTGATATTTTGTTATGGTGGAAAATGAATGCTCACAGATACCATATTCTCTCTTTAATTGCAAAAGATATTTTGGCAATTCCTGTTACAACAGTAGCTTCAAAATCAACTTTTAGTACCGGGGGCATATCTTATATCCATTTCGTAGCTCCTTGACTCCCAAGGTTGTGAAGTGTTTGATTTGTGCACAAGATTGGTTACGTGCTTCTCCTCTTCAAATTGATGTTGAAATGAGATTAGATGACATGACTTGAATCAGGTGTACCAACAACTCTTTTCATTTATGTTGTCCATTTCCTGTTTATTATATTGATCTCTTTTTAATTACAACCTTTTATTTTGCAGTTGTTACTGAGAATTCAGATCTTGTGGGTCCTTCGATGTTAAGGGAGTAAGTTCAGACTGAAGTGTGAATAATCTGGTAATTCATCTTAATTGTTGTTCAAAATCTGCTGTTTGTGCTTTTGCCTGAACCAAGTTTCTTTGTTCAGTTGATATCCTTTGAAACTGTGAATGCATAGACAATAAGGTTGTGTGAAATATATATATGCCTTTCTTAACAGAAGTCAGAAGATAACATTTATGCCCAGAAGAATGTCCTCGACGAGTTGTTCATGGGAATATTATTTCTCAACTATAGCAGATAGAAAAAGTATACGACTTTATTTGGATTAGCTTAAATTTGGCGTAACTGTTGTAAATTTGCTTGATTGTAGTACAACCACATCTTCTCCTTCTTTCTCTAAAAATGCCTATTTAAAGATACTTCATGTCATCCTTTCAATTCTTTTTTTTCTTCTCTGACATTTTCTTCTCAAAGCAGAATTCTGAAAATATGGATCCAACAAGTGATAGATTACAACCAAATATTTCATACGGGAATGATTTTCAGGGTCCTATATTTTGCGGGCCATTTGGTCTCAAAGTTGTCTCCGGTGGCTATTTTGCTGGTGATAATCCAGTACATTTCACTTTACCTGTTCTTATGCTACAACTTGGAATAATTACTCTCTTCTCAGCAGCTTTGCACATCGTCTATGCATTTTGATAGCTCTAGTTTTACTTGCATAGTTTTAGTTGAAATATTGCTTGTAAAATTTTCTGATCCATTGAGTTCTTTCTCAGTTGATATCTTTGGCATAATATACTTCAATGTACACTTTTCTGACAGTTACCTTTATTTTCCAATATGGGGAAGCAGGCAACAAAGGAAGATGGAATCTCAGAAGAAGCTGTTATATTACACGAAAGTTTACTCACATTTCGAGGCTTAGTTCATGTTCTTGCTGATTCTAGTTTTAAGATTGTTGTTTGTAATTTTCATATGGTATGTTTTGTATTCTACTTTAAAGATTGTTATATGATTGTTGTTTGGTGATTGGTATTTGGTACTTTAGTTTCAAAGTAATCAAGTTATGCTTGTATTTATTCTAATTACTAATTTTTAAATATTTTATATTCATTAGTCATAAAATGGTTAACAAAAAAAGATTATGGTTTGAAATGCGGTTTGGACCATGTTCTAGATCGCGGTTTGGACCGTGGTCTGAACTGCAAAATTAAACCGCGGTTTAAACCGAACCAAACCGAACCATATCGGTTTGGTTTAGCTCGGTCTGAATTTTTTTATGGTTTAGCTCAGTTTGAAATTCTCCAAACCGATGCTAGCGGTTTGACTTCTAAATTTCTCCAAATCGAGCTAAACCGAACCATTTTCACCCCTACTTTTTAGCATATACTCAAAAAGATAACTCATCACTTGAAAACACTATGACCGGCTCAAAATACTATAATTAGCGCTCAAAAATATTACCACTGACGCTTAACAAATACTATTACTGGCACTAAAAAGCTGGCACTAAAAAACAACCACCAATATAAAAAATTATTTACACTTATACTGTTAGTGTGAGTATTAACAGTGCTAATACATGTATTTTTTTAATTTTTTTTAGTGTACGGGCTCGTCATAATACATGCACCACAATAGGTTTAATGGTTCCGGATGAACCACGAAAATCAACGCATATCAAATTTAATGAAATTTCAAGATCTTCAAAAATCATACTACCTCCGTCCCAATCTAAATGTCCAAAAATGGGTTCGGCATGGGAATTAAGGAAAGTGAGGTAGGAAAGAGAAAAAGTGAGGTAGGAAAGAGAAAAAGTTTAAATGTTGTGAGTATGAAAAATTAAATAGGAGAGAGAATGAGTGGGAGGAATAGTTAGGAGAGAGAATGTTGTGAGTGTAAAAGTAAAGTAGGAGAGAGAATGAGTGGGTTGAATAGTGAAAAAAACTTTTCTTTTTTGGAAATGGGACATTTTCAATGGAACGTCCAAAAAGAAAAGTTTGGACATTTAGATTGGGACGGAGGGAGTAGGATTTTGCCTCTTGGTAAAGGGTTTAAAAAGCCTGGAAATGTCTTTTAAACTCTCAAATGGGCCCCTGAAGTTTTTATATATATAAATATTAAAAGAGTATTAGTAATAATGTTTAACATTGTCGGTGATAATGTTAAAAGTGTCAGTACATTTGTATTTGTTTTGTTAATGCCAGTGAGTGCATGTATTTGAAGAATGCCGGTCTATGTGTTAAAGAATATCAGATCTAGTGTTAAAGTGAGTCATTTATAGCTTTAAATAGTGTCAAAATGTGTTGATAAGTTACGATTATTTAAAAAATATCTTCGTGAGATTTTAAAAGAATTTTGGGTATTTAAAAAATGTCACAACAGATTTTAAAATAAGATTCATTTGTTTACAAAAATGCTATCACGACATTTTCATAACCCATTTTTACTAAGATTTTCGCTAATAATATATCCCTCCTCTCATTTTCTTTAACTGATCAATTTGATAAAACTTTCATTAGGTCAGATTAATTTATACTATATTTTTCAGTATTAATCAAAGTCTAAAATATGATATGAATAATAATTTTAATAATAAAATAACAAATTTTATAAATTTAATTGAATTATTATTTTATTAAAATATTATTTTTTATTTAAAGTTCAATTATTTTGATTAAAGAGTGTGATTATTTCTTTCGAACAGAGTTCGTAGTTTATATTTTCTTAATTTTATAATAAATGTGATTTTTATTTTTGATATGTCATAAAATTTACATATCTAAAATAAAAAAATATATATTAATATAATTTTATTTTTTGCAAATAATATACAAAGCAAAATCTTGTAAAAACCCAATGTGTCCTAAATTTTTTGAAAGAAAAAGTATTTTTAAAATGCGGGATGACATTTTCGTAAATAAACGAAACTTATTAAAATGTGCTGGCATTTTTCAATACCAGCATTGACACTTTTTAATGCTATCAATGACACTCTTTTTACAACTATCGCTAGCGCGCTTTTAAAATATACGACAACATTTTTGTAAATAATTGAAACTTATTGAAACACGCCGACAATGTTCAACACTATTACCGATATTTATCAACGAGAAAATGACTCTTATAGGTAACGTACTTTACTACTTTGTATCAAATAATGCAACGTAGTTTTTAGTGTCTAAAAATTGCATCGTACTTTTATAACTTTTTTCATATAATGCAATTTCAAGTTAAAAAATGGATGACGTTAAATATAATTAACACCTTATGACGAAATTAACACGAACTAAATATTTAACGAGTGTTAATGCCCTTTTTTTTTTTTTTTTCCTCTTGGAGAGATTGAAATCATAATTTATATCTATATTTATATTTTTGAAATCATAATTTATATCTTTTTTTTCCCAAACCAACCCTCAAACCCAGCAACCATTCCACTTCCCATTTGCCTCTCCATCTTCTCTCTTCCCCTCTGCCACCGTTCACCTTCTTCTTCTCCGGGACTCTTCTTCCCCCGAAATTCAACAAATTTTCAAAATCTCCAAGTCTTTACCATCGACCATCACCATCAAACAACTGCCGCCGCCAAGCCACCACCATAGCCACCACCAAGCCAACCACCATGAACCAAATCACACATCAAATTTATGTCTTTCCTCCTCAATCGTTTAGAATCCAAACAACAAAACAATGAATTAATCTTATTGTAAACCAAAGCAATAATCATTACCAAAAATCAAAGATAATTTTATTTTTTTAAGAAAATACCCAAATCTGGGTTCTTCCCTTTTTCCAATTAAAAAGAAAAATTCAGATCTTGGTTGTTTGCTTCGATTTCGAGATTGAGAGAGAGAAAGAATGTAAGACAATGAAGGGAAGGGGAAAGAGAGCCCAAAGGAAAGAAGTCCTGGTGCTGAAGTAAATGGCCATAGTCGCAGCCCTAGCCCAGACGACCCAAGGGATACTGGAAGCCCCATTGAAGAAGAAGATGATGATGAAATTCAGGGTTCTCCTAGGGGCAGTGAATGAGATAATAATCTCAATAAAAACTTGTTTTGATGTTCTCTTTCGTGCCCTGCCGTCCCTCTTGTTTGTTAATTGTTTTTTTTTTTTTCTTTTTGATTTATCAAGACTTGATGTTTGTTGTTGTTTAGAGTGTATTAAACTGGTGAACATTATGGTGCAGCAACAAAGATCTGCTATATACAGTATTTGTTTTTAAAAAATAAAAAAAAAATAAAAAAATAACATTCTTTAAACATTAAGGTTATATTTGAAAATTACAATTTAACTTTCGGTTAAATTATTAACGTTCGTTAGTTAAAAAAGAATTTGATTGCATTATTTGATAACCACTTAAAAAGTACGTTGCATTTTTTAGACACTAATGAGTATGTTGCATTATTTGATGCAACTGAGTAAAGTACGATGCATATGTTGGTCGATTGCCCATTTATCAACACTACACTGACACTTTTTAATACTATCACTGACACTATTTCTAGCACTACAACTGAGACTCTTCAATACACACAACAACTCTCTAATGCATATATTGATATTATTTAACACACAAACTGATACTATTAAACACTCACCGACACTTTTAAGATATACACCGGTACTCTTTAACAAACATAAACACTATTAAAAACTCTCATTGACACTCTTTAAAACACATTTTTCTGAAGTGTCAATGCTATAATGTCATAAAGTGTAGTCATTCAAATTGGAGATGAGATCACCTGAACCACTTTTGATTACTACATTGTATACCACATGTGATTAAAAAGTTATGAGTTATTACGGCTGAAATCATCATAACATCATTATTGATTTATAACTGTTGAATCAAATGTGAAACACTATGTGATACACAAATTTGGTACATGTTAACTCGACTCTTCAAATTGCCACTTTGTAACATTATCATTGACAATTTATAATATTAACACCGTCATTTATGAAAAATTCATTTTTTTCTATTATTTTAACGATGATTCAAGACGGGAATAAAGTTGTAGACTGTCTTGCGAATTATGCAACAGATGCTAAAGCTGATTTTGAGTTTGATTCCATTCATGATTGCCCTAGTTTGTGTAAAAGTCTTATCTAACGATCCCTTGGGATGTTTGGTATCACATTCAGGCCATTTTTAGGCTTATGGATGTGATAGAAGTTTGGATATCGCACATTTATAGAGAGGGGAATAAAGTTGCAGACTGTCTTGCGAATTATGCAGCAGATGCTAAAGCTGATTTTGAGTTTGATTCCATTCATGATTGCCCTAGTTTGTGTAAAAGTCTTATTTACTATGATAGAAGCTCATATCCTCAAATTCGGGTCTAAGTTCATACTGATGTTTGATAATTTTTGCAATGGAGGGGTCTGCTGTGCGGAGGTTTTGGTGTTTGCTGAAGTTTTGCTGATGTTTGGTTTGGGCGTTCACGCTAAGGCTTGTGCGGTCGCACAAGTGCTTCGGCCTGGCTTGTGCGGCCGCCCTAGTTCTTGTGCGGTCGGCCTAGAGGTTCGGTAGCTTGTGCGGCCGCTCTTAATTCCTGGAGGACCAATTGGGCTTGGGCTTGGCATTTTTTGGGTTTTTTTTAAGGAAGTTTTTCTTATTCCTCGGCTTTTAAGCCAAATGTAATTTCCTTTGCGGTGGTTGAGGTTGTAATGTCTCCCACCTTCGTTTGTAATTTTTATTTTATAAATAAAATCTAGGGAGTACCGTCTCCTTTCGCCAAAAAAAAAAAAAAAAAATTCAAGACGGGATTTTTTAATATTGTTAAAAAAACTATTTTTTAATAAGACTAAGTCATATACAAGTAAATAAATTTTTTTTTTTTAATAATAATTATAAAGTCAATTGTAAATCTTATAATCGTATGTAGACATGGCCAAATCCGGGTACGGGTACGGGTACGGGTCTGAAATCGAAGGAACCGTAACCGAACCGCGAGATGCACGGGTAAAGGTCCACGGTTCCCACGGGTCCGACGAATACGGGTCCACGGTTCCCACGGGTCCGCTTCTGTTAAAAATCTAACAGACTTTGTTTAAAAAATAACGATTTTCTGTTTTTTTTTCAATTTTTTTTTTCAAATTTAGTTGTTACCTAAAGTCAAAGAGAAATGATAATTTTATATAATGAATTAACAAAGTAAAAATGTAAAAAAAAGGCTTTGAAGTTTGAATTAACAATTTTCGTTAGAGAGAGAGAGTGAGAGATAACTGAGTTTTTGTGAAGTAAATTATTTGGGGTGGAAAATGGTATTTATAGTTAGATAATTATATTATTTATATATGGATAACAAATTTTATTTTTGAAGGACTGAAAAGAGGTCAAAAAGTCAGTCAAACGATAATATTTTGGTCAAACTGCCCGTTACTAACGGGATTAAAGACAAAGAGGTCAAAAAGTCAGTCAAAAAGGTAATATTCTGACGCGTCTGACGCGGTTCCTGACACGGGTCTCACGGGTACGGTTCCACGGGTCATAACGGGTACGGTTCCACGGGTTGGAACCGCCGGGTCACGGGTCCAAAAAATGAGGAACCGTAACCGAATCGCCAACTGTACGGGTACGGGTCTAACGGTTCACGGGTCTTACACGGTTACGGTTCTGACGGGTCAAATCCGAATACGGTTCCACGGGTCGATACGGGTACGGGTACGGTTTGGCCATGTCTAATCGTATGACGATAAGATTATACATGTAAGATTAGAGAGATTAATACTCCGTAATGAATCAATCAAGCACAATTACTATGCCAGCTAAAAAGATTCCTCAAACTTGAAAATGTATGATAAAGTTGTAACTAATGACAATAATCTAGAAATATTGACTAGCACGGCCGGCCAGAATGAGCGATTGCTCAGGGTGGTGGGGTTCATGCCAGATATATGTGCTCGAATTTTATACTCCCTCCGTCCCAGTAAGTAATTAGTTCACACTTTTTGGTTCGACATGCAAATTAAGGGCGGAGAAAATGTTGTGAGTGTAATAGTAAAATAGGAGAGATAATGAGTGGAGAAAATAGTAAATTTGAAAAATGTTGTGAGTGTAATAGTAAAATAGGAGAGAGAATGAGTGGGTGGAATAGTAAAGATTCTTTGCCAAAAAAGGAAAGGTGAAGCTTTAAATGGGACACCCAAAATGACAAAAGGTGAAGTTATTAATGGGACGGAGGGAGTATTTAATACTCCTTCCGTCCCGCCCGAAAGGACACAAATTTTCTTTTTGGGCGTTTCATTTAAAAGGGCACAACTCCAAAAAGGAAAGTTTTTATTATTTTTATACTCTTCCTACCTCACTCATTCTCTCTCCTACTTTACTTTTACACTCACAACATTGTCTCTCCTAACTATTCCTCCCACTCATTCTCTCTCCTATTTATTTTTTTATACTCACAACATTTAACCATTTTCTCTTTCTTACATCATTTTCCTTATTCATTTCTTAATTTTCATGCTAGGAGGCAAAATTGCCCTTTCGGGCGGGACGGAGGGAGTATAGTATATAACATTTGTATTTTTACTAATATGAAATATTAGTGAACAGTATAAACCGAGATACGAATATGGGTTTGCTCAAGCTGGGCCTAATTGAATTGGGCCATGAATATTATCTAAGTAACCAAGTATCAGGGCCGAGTGGAGCCTTTCTCATATGACAAGGAGCGTTTATCTCAGCCTTATAACAACATGTTTGGGCCAAGACAGCCAACAGAGACGAGGAAACTAAAGTTCTTACCTCGGCATTCTCCCAACATGCCGAGGAAACTAAGTCATTTACCTCGGCTTATCTCCGTACCAGCCAATCTCCAAATGACGAGGGAGCAGAATCATTTACCTCGGCCTATTGGCCAAAGGCCGAGGAAAAACATTTGCCTTCCTGCTCCTGTCCCTTAGCAGTTACAATCCTTATTCAACGAGGATTATACAACCATGATCCAATCAGGATTATACTTATCAACATCAATTCAAGTCAAACAATGACTCCTTAACAGATATAATTCTAGTAGAATTATATATTATCTCTTTACAAGTTCATTCCAACATGGATTCTATCTATCCATTCCTATAAATACAAGCCCCATGGCTCATTATTCGGTACGTTACTTTTTACATTGGAGAAACTCTGTCAATTTGATTTCTCTAATATCAACCGTGAACTTACTCTCACGCTGGAGGGCCTTTAGCGGATCCGCCCGGCTTAGTTTACGTGTTTTCTCTTATTTTCGTGCCTTGCAATCGCTGAGCATTCGACGCTTGGATTGGGCCGTTTTGACGATTTTGGCATCATGAATTGGTTCCATTGCCGGGAAATCGATTCAAACACCCATTGTTTGGCCTGGAAGACGCTCGCCTTAAGCCAATTTCCTTGCCGGAATTGTTCCTTCTTAGAACAGAATTTCTGGATCGCGTGGTCTGTTCTTGAAAATCGCCTGAATCTGCATATTTTGACCAGGAAAATACCTGCATTCCGTCAAGGCATTTTTGGCGTTAAAATTCCGCCCCAATTTGGCTTGAATTCGTTTTGTTTGAAAGAATTACAATCTGCAATTTGTTGGTGGTCAAAATTTGCCCTAATTTTGACCTCAAAATTGGTTCTATTGAAATTGTGAATTTTGAGATATTTGCTGTTAATAATCTGCTGTTGATTCATAATGGACGGACAATTCACAAGTGTTACAGTTGAGGATCCCACCCAAGTGAATGGGGAAACACCTGAGCCGAGGAGCCACCGCTCTCCTCCTCCTCCTCTACCTCAAGCCGATGCCATTCCTCCCCTTGCCATGACTCTTCGTTCCAGTGGGTCAGCAAATGCCGAGGGAGAGGGCAATGACCTTCCTCGTCCTACTCGTACTCGTGGGAAGCAAGCAGGAAGGAAGAAAACAAAGAATGCCGCGCCGGCCAAGCAGGAGGATCTCAACCCGTTGACCAGACGCTCTTTGTTACACAAACAAATGGAGACTTTGCAAAGGATGTATGAGACACAAGTTGCTTTCTGTTGCAAATGGACCTGCACCATTCCATGGCTCCCTTCATTGTACCATCAATGGGCCCACCTTTGAGAAAGGAACAGGGAGAGCATCGGGCTCCTCCCCGAAGACCGCCGAGCTACCACTGCCAACTCCAGGGATTCTCCTCATCCTCGGCATAACAAGAAGCATAAGGAGCCGGTGGTCGACCCGAGAAGCCAGATAACTCCTAGGGAAGAGGAAGTGAACTCCAAGGACCTAAGAACAAGACTCGCCTTGAATAGACGCCTATCACCCGCTCGCCTCATCATGACACCTAGGCGTCCCGCGTCTCCTCGAGCTCGTCGGCCAGATTCTCCTCGTCCTCGTCATTCAGATTCTCATCGTCCTCGTCGACCAGGACTCTCCTCGTCCTCGGCATCGGGAATTTGCTAGGCCAAGGACCCCAGAAGTCCCTACAGGATGATACTTGGCGCACAAGACCTGGAACCAAGATGTGATAGGGCCCCCTCCAAACGTGATGGCCACCGACATGAAGAAAAGCATAGTAGGGTGAATGATCGCCCCAAAGAAAGGTCGATCGAAGCTCCCAACGAAGCACTCGCTCAAGCAGTGAGAAGGAAATAGAAACAAAGCAATGGGAGCCGCCGAAGCAAAGGCCGGATGATATGGAGAGGGAAAGAAATATAATGACGATGATTATGATTGGGCCACCCGTCCGTTTTCCTTGAGGATAAGCAAAGACCTCCCCATCCTAACCTCAAGCTCCCAAATTTCGAGAAATATAAACGGAACCACCGACGCGAAGGACCATGTGCAAAGTTTTGAACAAACCATGAATCTCCTCACCACCGCCGATGACTTGCTCCGCAAAGCTTTCAAGTGAGCACCTTTTCCTAACGGCTTTGACCTGGTTCCGTGAGCTTAAAAAAGGTTGCATCGATTCGTTGGAGGGGCATGAGGAGAATGTTCTTAGATCACTTTGCCACGACCGGGAAGAGGAAGATGAGATTAACCGACTTGGCCAACATTGAGCAAGGGAAGGGAGAGACCACCCTTAGCTACTACAATAGGTTCCGAAGATGGCAGACCAAGTTGAAGAAAGCCTTATCGATAGGGAGGTCATAGTTTGCTTCAACTGGGTTAAAATCTGGCCCCCTCATTTATGAACTCTCGCCAGGGAACCCAGCTCCAAGGCCGAATTATACAAAGTGGCTTATGCCATTTCCATGGCCGAGACAAGACAAAGAAAAGGGTGCCGACAAGACGGAACCTGAAGCAACTAACTCCCGACAGAATGACAATGGGAACGGCAAGAAAGGAAAGAATAAAACCAGAAGCACTGAGAAGCTAGAGTTCACCCCTCTTACAAAGCCCATCTCCGAAATCATGCAGATGGTGAACCTTCCTCCACCTCGTCCGCTGACTGATAACCCAAAGTATCCCCGCAACAAGAACAAATACTGTGACTTTCACAAGGACAACGGGCACACCACTGATGGTTGCTGGGCCCTTAAGAAGATAATCCAACAATGGGTTGACGAGGGAAAATTAGACCGTTATGTCATGAAGAAAGATAGCAAGCGAAAGCGGAAGCAAGAGGAGAGTGAAGATGACTCCAAGAGTGAGGATGAAGATCGAAGGCCTCCTAGGGCTAAACTACATGTGATCCGCGAAGAGGTGACCTCCACCAGAAAGCTAAGGGATCAGATCCACGAGCTAAGCAAAGTATACCATGTCCCTGCTTGGATCCATAAAGCAGAAGAAGTCATTAGTTTTTCTCCGAATGAGTTGGCGGGAAGTCGAGCAGCTCGTGAGCAGCCATTGGTCATCAAGGGCCGAATTGATAATGTTGAATCTGAAAGACTTCTTGTTGATACGGGGGCCTCCCGTGACATCCTATACTATTCAGCCTTCCAACAAATGGGGTTGAAAGACACAGCGCTAGAACCATATCATGGAAGGCTTGAAGGATTCACCAACCATAAGGTTGGAGCAAAGGGAACCGTAGAATTAGAACTCGAAGTCGGCGATCATCCCTTCCGAGCCACAACTACTGTCACTTTCATAGTCATGGATTTGACTAGTGACTATCATGCGATTATTGGCATTCCAAGTCAAGCAAAACTTGGGATGGTAGCCTCCCTTCCTCACCAACGAGTTAAATTTCCCACTCGTGCTGGCATTGGATGCGTAAGGGCAACCCCCAAAGATTTCTTGGAACATGTTGTCAAGAGCCGGAAAAAATCAAAAAGCGTGGAGATAGATACGCCCGAGGAGAACATCAAGATAACCAAATCTCAGAAAACCACGGAAACTAGCTCTAGAATGAACTATATCCGTGAAATATGGGAAAGTGAGGAAGAGGAACCTATGGTCCTAGAAATTGTGGATGACCAAGGCATAACTCTACCCACTCTGGAAGAAGAGCCTATGGTCCTAGAAACTGCGGATGACCAAGGCATAGTTCTACCCATCTCCGAGGAAGACCCCATTCTCGTCAATGACCAGAACTCGGGGGCCAACCATCACTCGGGGATGAACGATCTTCCAGACATCGATAAACTTATGGAGGAAGAAGGCCTCAATGTAAACGACAATGAAGGGAGGAGAATCAGAGAGATCATCATCGAATCCCTGGAATTTCGAGACGGACCAGAAATGAAGCCTGTAGATGAGCTAGAAGAGGTAGTCATTAATCCTGACTATCCTGAACAAAAAATCAAGCTAGGAGGCCAGCTATCACAGGAAGAGAAAGAAAGAATTATATCCCTCTTGAAAAACAGTCTCGACGTCTTTGCTTGGAGAGTCGAAGACATGAGGGGGATCAAAGAAGAAGTAGCCCTCCACCGCTTAGAAGTTGATCCTTTAGCGAAGACCATCTCTCAGACGAGGAGGAATTTTGCAAGGGACAAGGAGGAAGCTATAAAAGAAGAGGTGCAGAAATTACTCGCCTAGGAATAATTCGCGAAGTTAAATACCCCGTTTGGTTGGCTAATGTCGTTATGGTGAAGAAGCAAAATGGGAAATGGCGTATGTGCATAGACTTCACTGATCTAAACAAAGCCTGCCCCAAGGACAGCTATCCTCTCCCCAGAATCGACAAGTTAGTGGACTCCATTTCTGGACACCAAACTCTCAGCTTCTTAGATGCCTACTCGGGCTATCATCAGATAAAAATGGCGAAAGAAGACATCGAGAAGACTGCCTTTCAAACACCTGTGGGGAATTTCTGCTACATCATGATGCCTTTTGGGCTCAAGAATCTTTGGTGCCACTTACCAACGGATGGTAAATCAAGTTTTTGCAAGTCAGATAGGTAGAAACATGGAGGCTTATATTGATGACATGGTCATAAAGACCAAGGAAGGCAGCCACGTTCCTGACCTAGAAGAGACCATTCACAACCTCCGAGCCAACAACATGAAGCTGAATCCAAGCAAGTGCGTGTTCGGAGTTCTTGCGAGGAAATTTCTGGGCTTCATGGTTTCCCAAAGGGGATTGAAGCAAACCCGAGAAAAGATCAAGGCGCTCATTGACATGAAGGAACCTACCACCATCAAGGAGGTCGAAGACTTAATGGAAGAATTGAAGCCCTTGGAAGATTCATCGCCAAGTCTGCCGAAAAGTCACTGCCTTTCTTCAAAGTATTAAAGGGTACCAAGAGCTTCTCCTGGACTCCTGAATGCTCGGAAGCGTTCCTCCGCTTGAAGGAGTACTTGGGTTCCCCTCCCTTGCTTAGCAGTCCGACTACCGGTGAGATGCTATATGTCTTCCTAGTGCCACTGATCATGCTGTCGCAGCTGTCTTGGTTCGAAAGGACGAAGGAATTCAGAAGCCCGTCTACTATATCTCAAAGGCCCTGTCCGATGTGGAAAGCAGATATTTCAATGTGGAGAAGATAGCATATGCCCTAGTCATTGCTTCAAGGAAGCTGCGTGCATATTTTTCTGCACACCCTATCACCGTCTACACCAATGAACCATTGAAGAAAATCCTTCACAAGTTGGACGGCTCAGGACGTCTCCTTAATTGGTCAATCGCTCTAACGGAGTTTGATATCACTTACCAACCAAGGAAGACCCTCCTAGCACGGCCTTTGGTTGACTTCCATGGTCGAGGCGCCTTTATGGGTGAGCATCTCCCCACCTCCGGAAGCAAAATGCGCCGGAGGAAAAAGACTCTCCCATTGAACTCCCATCCAACTGTTGGATCCTGTATACGGACGGATCAGCTACCAAGGAAATAAGCGGAGCGGGAGTAGTACTAGCAAGCCCAGAAGGAGAATATACTATACAAGATGCCATCCGCTTCAGGTTCCCTGCCTCTAACAACCAAGCTGAATACGAGGCTCTCATATTTGGCATTGAGTTGGCCCACTCCTTCTATGGAGCAACTAAGGTGGCTGCTTTACGTGATTCCCAACTTGTTGTCAAACAAGTGAAAGGAGAATATAACACTCAAGATGTCACCCTTGCCAAATATAGAGACCTGGTCCTAGATATGACGAAGAAAATGGAATTTTTCGAGCTCAAGCAGATAGGAAGGGAAGACAACCAAGTCGCAGACGTTCTCTCCAAACTAGCCACCATGGACGTGTCTCCTTCGGAGACCAACCCATATGTAGTTTATGCCGAGGAACCTGCGTATGAAAGATTACAAGTCATGCTTACGGACGAGGAAGAGAGATCTGGATCGATGACTACATCGAATACATTGAGAAGGAGAAACTCCCGGAAGATGATGCTCGAGCCAAGCTTATCAAGAAGAGGTCTCCAAGATTCGTAGTGATGAACGGAGTCCTCTACCGAAGATCTTTCACGAAGCCCCGCTAAGGTGTGTCTATCCCAAGGAAACCGAGAACCTCCCGGCGAAGTACATGAAGGTGTTTGCGGCGGACACCGGGGGCGAACCTTAGGCGACAAAATCATATCGCTAGGTTACTACTGGCCAAACCTAAGGGAGGACGCGCATGCCTATGTTCGAAAATGTGACAAATGCCAAAGGTTCTACTCGACATTCCAAGACTACCTCGTTAGCCGAGCAAACACTTGTAATACCTACGTGGCCATTTGATATGTGGGGATCGACCTCATTGGACCCTTCCCACCCGCCCGTGGTAATTGCAAGTACGTGATAGTAGCCGTTGATTACTTCTCCAAGTGGATAGAAGCCAAGGCATTGGCCAAGATAACGGAAGAGAACGCGATCAACTTTGTTCATGACAACATACGGTGCAGATTTGGCCTTCCACATACAATTGTTTCGACCATGGCCTCCAATTCTCCACGGCATTTACAACCGAATTGGGAAGAGTCAAAGTACGCCATGCAAAATCTTCGATTAGCGAGACCCCAAGGCAACGGTCAAGCGTAAGCCGCCAACAAGCGGGTCCTAACCGCCCTCACCAAGAATCTTGAAGGACGCGAGGTAGATGGTTGGACGAACTTCCCTAGCTTTATGGGTCATTCGCACAACCACCGGGGCCAACCGGGAAACCCCATTCGCACTAACCTTCGGTTACGAGGCTATGGCACCCGGCGAGAGATGGCCATCCCTACGGTAAGGAACTCCCATTATGATGAGCAAGTCAACAAGGTCAATAGGCTCCTAGACTGGACACGATAGACGAAAAACGACTAGCTGCGCAGATGAGGATGGTGAATTACAAGCAAAGGACCAAGGCATATCACGACAAGAGGGTCATCAAAAGAGTATTCCAAGTGGGCGATTGGGTACTTAGAAAGATCGAAGCCACTGGTCGGAAAGCAGAACAAAACAAGCTCTCCCCAAATTGGGAAGGTCCCTATATCATCACTCAAGTCATCCGAGAAGGGACCTACAGATTAAGGACCAAGGAGGGGAAGGATCTCAAGCATCCATGGCATTCCGACAACCTTAGAAAATATTATCACTAGTCTAGTTTATTTTTGTAATAGATTAGCTCTTTATTTTCGGTCTTTTATTTTCGGTCTTTTGTTTTCTTTTTGTCTCTTTAGTTGATAGGATTGCAGTTTGATGTAATCACATTTCAGTTCTACGAAAGCAGTTTCTTCCAACATGCAAAGCAACTATCAGCTCTTCACCCCAGCACAGGAAAATGAGGGCATTACCTCAGATTCTCCGATACACAATAGCCAAGACCAAGGGTCCTCCTTGGCCTGATGGCCTAACAATTGCCAAGACCAAGGATCCTCCTTTGCCTGATGGCTTACCAACAGCCAAGACCAAGGATCTTCCTTGGCCTGATGGCCTACACACAGCCAAGACCAAGGGTCCTCCTTGGCCTGATGGCTTAACACAGCCAAGACCAAGGGTCCTCCTTGGCCTGATGGCTTAACAATTGCCAAGACCAAGGGTCCTCCTTGGCCTGATGGCTTACCAACAGCCAAGACCAAGGATCTACCTTGGCCTGATGGCTTACAACTCTTCTAGTCAAGGGCCCATCTTGACTTAGGAGATTAACAGCCAAGACCGAGGACTTTCCTCGGCCTAATGGCTTGATAAACCTCCTACCATGAATCTGCTCTGATTCAGGATTACAACATTCAAAGCCGAGGAAAACTTCCTCGGCCCAAATGAAGTACGAGTATAGTTACAGCCGAGGAATCTTCCTCGGCCCAACCACTTGCTCCACAAGGAACAAGGGACCTTCCTCGGATCCCACCTTCCTAAGGCTAGTGCATAGCATACCAAAATATAACCAAGTCAGTAAAGCGACAAGAATAATGACAAAAGGATTTTCATTGATATTCAAATGGAATTACAGGTCCTATTGTCTATTACAAAAAACAAAAAAGGAAAAGAAGCTATCCTAAGATTGTTGTACATCATCAAATGGCTTGTCCAGTCTTCAGTGATAGTGCCGGGGGGAGGAAGGACTGTTTGATTAGTGGAAGCATTACTTTCCCCGGTCCCTCCTTCCACCTCGGCCTCTAGGTCCTCAGGCTCATCGGCGTCTTGGATCGCCTCCACCAGGTCTTTAATATTGCCGGGGACAACAGAAGCCGGCGTCCACACTTCCCTGCAAGCATGGGCATCCTTGGCAGCCATCAGCTCCATGTTGCTCTCAGAATACGGGACCAAGTGATGGAGTGCCCTGACCTCCTCGGCATATTGATCCCGGCAGATTAGCTGGGCAATCTTGTTGATGTCCAGACCAGTGGAGGGATCAGCTAAAATGCTCCTGGCCAAGTGGAGGTAGCCATCCTCGAACATGGTGGCTGTTTGCTCGTCAACAGCCTCTCTGAAGGCCGAGCTGGCCATCATCAGCTCTTTGAAAGCCGAGCTCTCCTTAAACCGAGCTACGGCCTCTTCCTCCCGAGCTGGAAGGGTAGCTTCTAGTCCTCGGCACTTGGCCTCAGCTTCCTCAGCCTTGGTCTGAAGCTCAGCCTTATCTGCCTTGGCCTGGGCAAGCTCTTCATTTTTGAGCCGGAGATGTTCCTCGGCTTTTGACCTTTCTTCCTCGGCCCTTTTTACCTCGGCCTCAACCTTGGCCTTGGCCGCTGCAAGCTCAGCATCCTTGGCTTCTAAAAGTTTAGCCAAGGAAGACTTTTCTTTTTCGCTCTTTGCTTGAGCTGCCTTGGCCTCATTCAGGCGCCTTGTCTTCTTCTTGGCCAGCACGTTCTCGTACGCCGTGACTGAAGCCAACTGAAAGATAAAATCATTGTTAGGAAGACAAATCCAATATCGAAGATAATAACCCAGAAAGGGATCAACATTTACCTCAGCAAGCAGGAGTCCCTTGTGGCAAAGCACAGTATCCTCGTTAGGACCCTCTTTGCAAAGGGTTTCATAAGCATCCTCATCCATGGCCCTTTGGATGGGAGCTCGGCCCAACCTCACCAAGGGTCCCTCCCTTGCCAACAGGGGGAGTCCCTTAAGACGAGGAATGCCAAGGGACATACTTTTGGCCAGCTCGTCGGCCTCTTCCACAGTCTTGACTGACTGAACGGTCAAGGGAGGGGGAGCATCAACCTCAGGGGCCGCACTGACGCTTGCCCGTTTGGCAGCCGGCTCCTCGGCGCTGGCACTAGGAGTTCTTTTGGAGCCGGACCTCCTTTGGACGAGGTTAGCTTCCTCGGTTGTTTCTTCCTCGGCATCAACATGGAGGCTATGCCCCTCTGCAGTTGATGGGTTGTTTTGGTTATCAGCAGCCGGTTCCTCGGCATTCACTTCCCCGTGCAACTTAAGGGGAAGGGGTTGGTCAGTCTGCACGTTAAGGATGAGGTTACGCGCATTAGCATCCTCCTTCCTTTCTGTCAAGGCGGCTCTCTTGCTCAACCTCCTCTTCCTCCTCACAAGCTCTTGGGGACTAAGTCTCTCCATGGCTAAAGTTTCTTCTTCCTCGGCTGTTAAATCTGCAAGGACGAGGAAAGAGTTAAATACGGGCAGGGGAAACAAGCATTTGAAGGACACCAAGTAAAAAGAAAGAAATATTTACATCCAACTATGTCTACATCATCCAGACACTGATGACGAGGACGTTCAGTGTTGCACCTAATGTTGGTGTAATGCCCTAGGCTTTAGTTATGTTTAACTGAAAACCGTTATGTATCATCTTTATCGTTTATGTTTATTATTTGATTGTTATATAGTTTGCATATTTATTATAATAATCACTGTCCCTAATTATTAAGAGAATAATTAGTATAATTGTCAATGGATAATCATGTGATGATTATATGCATAAGAGATGCACATTGAAATTATGGGTACTTGTTAGAGAACAAGTGACTGGACATGACCCGCATGAGATTTATGTAATGGTCAAATGTTATACTTAAATCTCATACGGTTACTTCATTTATTTCCTAGACCTGAGACTATCATAACCTTACATATGATGAAAGCCATGTTTGATTTTAGTCAAACGATATCTTAACACGATATCTATAAAGGCTATCATTGGCATGATCGGATTCATGATGGGAAGGATGATAAGTCAAGAAGTAGTTTGTCCCTCGGAAGAGAGATGTTATGCTTGGGCCCCTCGATGAGTGATAATGATGAAAGTGTATGGCCGTACCCCAATATGATTGGAATTATCATTATACTCAAGAATCGAGAAAGCATTGAACAATAACAAGTTGACAAGGACCATGACTTGTGTTCAATATAACATCGTGAGACAAAAGGGATAAATGGAAGTACACCGTTGGAAACGTGAACTCTTACGTTACATCATTTGGGTAGACATAATGGCTTGCTAGAGTCCGCTTATGTCTTATGAGGTTCGATATGATCGATCTCATTGCCAACATGATGTAATCCTATTGGGTCACACACAACTAGAATGAATTGGTTAAACCGGAGGAAGAATGATTGAGAGGCACGAGCGGCTACTTATGTCACGCGACATATCAAGCCAATGGCTTGATATACCGCGCGACATAATAAGCCAATACGTGGTATTGACAGCCTGTCTCTCCTAATTTGATTAGAAGAGGTATTTACACTATTTGTAGTATAAATACAGGGTTCTGTCAAACCTAAAAAAACCCTAGCCGAAATTTTAAAGCAAAATTCACAATCAAATTCTCTCAATATTCTTCAAGGTTTAGATCTAGCAATCAACAAGAAATTGTTCTTGGATTCATTCAAAGGTGTGGATACCAAAAGAGGGTCTTCGCTCGTTCATCGATCAAGACCTAGAGTTCAAGCAAGTTGAAGAACGAAGTTTGTGATTCAATATCACATAATCAAATCGTTCGATAGCTCAAGACCGGAAAAGCGTTTCAAGGTTGGTTTAATTCTATTTCATTGATATTCAAATTAATTGTATAGAACGGATCCTAGGGCTTCTTGGGTTTTATGTTTTAATGCTTAATTCCGCTGCGCATGGACCCGTAAAACCCAACAGTGGTATCAGAGCCCCGTTCGTATGGTTAAGTTTGAATTAACATGCTAGATTTAAGATATAAATTGTTTATATGCTTATTGCATGTTTTGTATGCGATAGAATTTTTAATTGTTTATGTGAAACAATGTGAAAATCGTTGAGTATGCTAAATTAAATCTGTAAAAAGGCTGTTTTATGTGATTTAATTGGTACATGTAATCTGTATTGGTTCGAATCTGGAAATCTCGTAACCTGGCCGCCTATGTCGTGCGACATATCGAGCCATGTGGAATTCAGGTTATCTCGGCCTGTTACGTCGCGCGACATATCAAGCCTTCCGGGCCGATTATGTCACGCGACATAATAAGCCAAAACCGGCGTAATCTGCTTTGTTCAAATTTTCTCGCTATTCTCGTGATTGTGTTTACAATCTGATATGTTCATATGAAAATCTGGATGTTATAAAATTGAGTTTATAAGTCCGCGATAGATTGATTCATTGATATACATGATTAATTGATTAAAATATGATTTTAATAATTATTGCTATGTATATGAAAATCTGGATGTTATAAAATTGAATTTATAAGTCCATGCTAGATTGATTCATTGATATGCATGATTAATTGATTAAAATATGATTTTAATAATTATTGCGATGCATGAATTATTTGTTCTTAAGTGTTAAGAATTTTATTAGATGTTTAGTTGAAACATTGAATTGTGATTTCCTAAAATGTTTAGTTGAAACATGATATTTAGTTTCCTAATATGTTTAGATTTAGACATTGTAAATTTTGGATTTTATGATTGTTTATGGAAACAAGTCATAATTACGCGAAATTTTAAAAGGAAACTAATTGTTTATAAAAGGTAGTGATTATGTTGCCTAATCAGAGTTGATTTCTAATTGTGCATGACTAGGAGAGTTCTGTCTAAGGAAGAGTTGGTACTTAAGTAGTCCTTGTGGCTCACCTATCTTCCTGGGAACTTACCTGGTGCATGATTATGACTATCTTTGCTGATATGCTTATAATCTACCTTAAAGAACCTTCATTTAACTTTTAAGTTCTTTATGCCAATCCATGATTTAAACACTTGAGACCACTCGGATAGTTTTGGGTGGGCTTGCCATAGCAAGGTGCTTTGATTCTATTCCGTTTGCGAGCAAGATGAGGAAATGGTGGTTCCTATACGTTTAAAATGGATGAACTTAATTGGGTTATCAAAATGGTTTTGGACCCAAGGCATAAGATGAGATTAAAATATGCTTAGACATATGATGTCTTAAATAAATCTCATAAAAGATCCTAAGAGTCATATATGATATGATTGATGTTTTCTACCTAATTAGTTTGATCTTGAGCGGTGCGCCATAGCGTACTTGAGAACAAATTAAAGATGGATCTTAGTCCTAAGAGTCATATACGATATGATTGATGTTTTTCTACCTAATTAGTTTAATCTTGAGCGGTGCGCCATAGCGTACTTGAGATTAAATTAAAGTTGGATCTTAGCCCATTAAATGCATATTATGCTTATTAGCATTGGAAGGTGTATGATTTAGTGGGAGTATTTGTAAAATACATTATTTGCTCTTAAATGATAAATGTGTTGATATTGATATGTGTTCATATAATTTGTATATTTTGTTGTAGAAATAGCATTACATAATGATAATTGCGATTCGTCCTTATGAAGGACAAAGTTCGAAAGGAACGATACATATAATTCTGATTGGATCAGAAGCCTAAAGAATGGTTCTTGGGTAAATGTGTACGTTCTTGACGAATCCGTTCCTACTGAACCCATTGCAAATGTTGCAAAGGGCAAATAAGGAAGCAACATTAGAAACATATTGATGATTCTGACAATATTGCTTGCCTTGTAATTGCCAGTATGTTTAAAGGCTCTTGTGAAGAACCTTGAGTACATGATAACTATTCCTTTTGTTCTAGCATAACGCAAAAGGGGAAATGTTCCAAGTGCATGCTAGGCAAAAGATATATGTTGTGGTGAAGGCTCTTAATTCATGAAATGAAAGAAGGAGCAATCCGCAAATTATGTTAATGGTTGACACAAGAAAAGGGTTCATAAAGGAAGGAAAAGAAGGTAAAGCAAAAGTTGCTAAACCTAGGACAAATGTTGTCAAAGCCGAAGAGGCTAAACCCAAAGTGTCTCAAAAGGCTTATTAGGAAGGCCTAAAAGGTGAAGAAGGGCAATATGATTGCTACTACTTCAAGTATCTATATGATAGATATTTTCCTTTCGACTTCTTGTTCTTGGGTATATGATACCGGATTGGATCTCACATTTGTTTAAATGTGCAAGGAACAAAGAATAGAAAGCTACTCAAATAAGGTAAATTAAACCTAAGCATGGGAATGGAGCAAGAGTTGCAACATTAGCCATAAGGGACTTATGAAGTCACTTTGCCTTGTGAAGTAGTACTTGTTTTGAACAAGTATGACTACGTTCCGGATTTGAGTAGGAGTATTATTTCTGTTTCTTAAATGGATGATGAAGGATATAATTTTCTTATTTTAAATAAGAAGTTTTATATTTATTTAATGATATGCCTTATTGTATTGCATATGCCATTGAATTGTCTTCATATCCTTGGTGTTAAGAAATAAAATAATATTGAAGATATCTATAATATAAATGGGAAATCTAAACCGAACAATATGAACAACGCGTTCATATGGCATTGCCGGCTTGGTCAAATAAATAAGAAACATATATCTAAACTCCATTAACATGGACTTTTAGACTCATATGACCATGAATCATTTGAGGATTTTAGATCTTATTTATTGGGATTATCAACCAAACCACCCTACACTAAAGTAGTGGGAGGGCTAGTGACTTATTAGTCATTATACATAAGATGTATGTGAACTATTAAGCAGCATTGCTAAGGGAGGATTTTGGCATTTCATCATATTTCACTAAAGACTTATCTAGATATGATTATGTCTATCTGATGAAGTCTAAAGGTGAGTCGTTTGAGATGTTTCGAACATTTCAAGATGAAGTGCAAAAGAACTTGGCAAAACTATTAAGTACTTCGATTGGATCGAGGTAATGAATATTTGAGCCAAGAGTTTGACAATCATCTCAAAACTATGAAATCGTTTCAAAGTTGACTCCAACCGGAACACCACATTGTATGGTGTGTCTGAAAGGAGGAATTGAACCTTGTAGGACATGGTTCGTTCGATGATGTGTCAATTAGACTTTCCTATTTCCTATTTCCTTTTGAGGATATGCATTAGAAATAATGCGGTTACACTGAATCGAGTCCCTACTAAATCCGTTCCTAAGGCCCCACATGAAATGTGGCATGGAAGAAAAATTAGTTTGACTTTCATGAAGATTTGGGGTTGCGAATCTTATGAAAAGAGACTTGTCTCTTATAAGTTAGCACCAAATCTGACAAGGTTATTTTCGGATATTGATTTTACAATCACAAAGAGAACAAAATGTTTGTTGCTCTACACGATTTGTTTCTTGAGAAATAGTTTCTCAATAAAGAATCTAGTGGGAGTAAAATTAATCTTGAAAGAAGTTCAAGAACCCGAAAATAATATGGAACCAAGAGTAGAGACAGAACCAAGTTCACAAAGGAGTTGTGAAACCGGTTCAAGATGCACAAGTCCATCGTAGATTGGATAGGTTACGATCCGAACTCAAGAAATAGTGATTTCTCGTTGCGGAAAGTGATGAAAAGGAAGTCATTGAGAATGACGATCCTACTTGCTATCAAGAAGCGATGTCCTCTCCTAATTTGGATAAATGGTTAGGAACCATGGAATCCAAATTACAATCCATGTTTAACAATCAAGTTTGGAACTTGATTGGGCTACCTAAAAGTGTAAAAACTAAAGGGTGCAAGTAGGTCTTCAAAGACCAACATGGATGTGAAGGTGTATACTTTTATGACAAAGGATTGTAGCAAAAGGACTTAGGTTAATTCATAGTATTGACTATGTTGAAACCTTTTCCGCCAGTTACAATGTCGATGTCTGTTAGAATTTCAATTGCCATGATCGCATATTGTGACTATGTGATATGACAAATGGATGACAAACGACTTTCTTTAAATGGAAAAATTATTAAGGATGTGTAATGTACATAACCCGAATAGTTTGTCGATCCAAGAAACTCTAATAGAGTATGCATGTTGCAAAAATCCATGAGATGGATTGAAGCAAGCTTCAAGGAATTAGAATCTTTGTTTTTATGAATTGGTCAAAGAGTTTGACTTTATCAAGTACAAAGATGAACCTTGTGTATGCATGAAATTCAGTGGGAGCATGATATTATTTCCATTGTTTATTACAATAATATCTTACTCATTTGAAAAACAAGTTCCGACACTTAAGACTGTTAAGTCTTGGTCAAGGAAAGGTTTCTCAATGAAAGATATGGGTAAAGCCGCTTACATCCTTGGCATCAAGATCTATAGAAATAGATCTAAAAGGATAAATTGGTTTGAGTCAAAGTGTTCACATTGACAAGATTCTTAGAAGAGTCTAAGAAAAGTGGCTTGTCAATGGGTCATAGTATTTTCTCTTAAGCAATACTCATTGTCTTATGACAATTGATGAGCAAAAGGGAATGAATGAAGTTCCATATGCTTCGGCATTTGGATCTGTCATGTATGCCATGATTTGTACTAGACTCAAACGTCTCATATGCTTTGAGCATGATGAGTCGATACCAATCGATCTGTGATGAGAACCATTGGATGGCAATCAAGATGATCCTTAAGTACTTAAGAAGAACTAAGGATACGTTCTTGGGATTTGAAAGATTGGAAGTTAATCTTGTTGTAAGGGTTACAAAGATGCTATCTTCCAAACTAACAAAGTTATTTTAAAATCGCAATTAGAATTTGTGTTTGTGCTTATTAGAGATGCAATTTTGATTGGAAGAGTTCCAAGCAGAAGTTGTAGCCGATTCTACTACTAAGGCCATATTTTAGCAACATATGATGTAGCTGAAAGAGGCAGTTTGGATCAAAAAGTTCATTTAGTGTTTTGGAAACACTTCAAGTGTTTTTCCAAGTATCACTAATCGATGAAACTTTTGTTATGACAATAGTGGTGCCACTTGTGCTAACAAGGGAACCAAGGTCACAACAGTGATCCAAACATTCACTTAGACGTTCTTCGAGGAATTCATAAAGAATGAGAAGACGTTAAAATATACAAAGTATCAGCCGATGATGACATAAAGGGATTCACTTACAAAGACACTCGCATAGGCAGAAGCATGATGGGCATGTTAGATCCATGAGTATTCAATACATAAATGGAGCCTAGTGCAAGTGGGAGACTGTTGGTGTAATGCCCTAGGCTTTAGTTATGTTTAACTGAAAACCGTTATGTATCATCTTTATCGTTTATGTTTATTATTTGATTGTTATATAGTTTGCATATTTATTATAATAATCACTGTCCCTAATTATTAAGAGAATAATTAGTATAATTGTCAATGGATAATCATGTGATGATTATATGCATAAGAGATGCACATTGAAATTATGGGTACTTGTTAGAGAACAAGTGACTGGACATGACCCGCATGAGATTTATGTAATGGTCAAATGTTATACTTAAATCTCATACGGTTACTTCATTTATTTCCTAGACCTGAGACTATCATAACCTTACATATGATGAAAGCCATGTTTGATTTTAGTCAAACGATATCTTAACACGATATCTATAAAGGCTATCATTGGCATGATCGGATTCATGATGGGAAGGATGATAAGTCAAGAAGTAGTTTGTCCCTCGGAAGAGAGATGTTATGCTTGGGCCCCTCGATGAGTGATAATGATGAAAGTGTATGGCCGTACCCCAATATGATTGGAATTATCATTATACTCAAGAATCGAGAAAGCATTGAACAATAACAAGTTGACAAGGACCATGACTTGTGTTCAATATAACATCGTGAGACAAAAGGGATAAATGGAAGTACACCGTTGGAAACGTGAACTCTTACGTTACATCATTTGGGTAGACATAATGGCTTGCTAGAGTCCGCTTATGTCTTATGAGGTTCGATATGATCGATCTCATTGCCAACATGATGTAATCCTATTGGGTCACACACAACTAGAATGAATTGGTTAAACCGGAGGAAGAATGATTGAGAGGCACGTAAGCGGCTACTTATGTCACGCGACATATCAAGCCAATGGCTTGATATACCGCGTGACATAATAAGCCAATACGTGGTATTGACAGCCTGTCTCTCCTAATTTGATTAGAAGAGGTATTTACACTATTTGTAGTATAAATACAGGGTTCTGTCAAACCTAAAAAAACCCTAGCCGAAATTTTAAAGCAAAATTCACAATCAAATTCTCTCAATATTCTTCAAGGTTTAGATCTAGCAATCAACAAGAAATTGTTCTTGGATTCATTCAAAGGTGTGGATACCAAAAGAGGGTCTTCGCTCGTTCATCGATCAAGACCTAGAGTTCAAGCAAGTTGAAGAACGAAGTTTGTGATTCAATATCACATAATCAAATCGTTCGATAGCTCAAGACCGGAAAAGCGTTTCAAGGTTGGTTTAATTCTATTTCATTGATATTCAAATTAATTGTATAGAACGGATCCTAGGGCTTCTTGGGTTTTATGTTTTAATGCTTAATTCCGCTGCGCATGGACCCGTAAAACCCAACACCTAATGCAATCCTCGTGGAATACTAAGCCGGGATGGACAGTCCAGTCATTGAAGCGTCTCCCCCTCTTTATGGCAACAAGGGGAGATACCCCATCCTTTTTCCCCGGCATTAAACCCGCCTCGAATGTAGTAATGGTCCGAGGACTCAATCAGCGACCAATCAAGAACACCCACTTCTCGGCAAATTCTTCCAGGGCGTTTGATCAAGTCCTTGGTCCATTCATATTCTTGGACGGGGAACGAAGAGGTTGGACCTTTGCAAGGAGACTGGAACTCCCATCCAGGCGGCTCTCCACTCTAATGACGTGGTTATCCCAACCAAAGAAACTTTGCTAGACATCGGGAGGAGCAATTTTGGTTTCTTGGAAGCACTCTTGATGACGAGGAGCCAGCTCTCCTTGACAAATTGTACATGGTAAAAATGCCTAAAAGCTCCCATGGTCGGCTCATATCCTAAGCTTCGGCATAGGATGATGAAGCTGACAAGGACCCGGGTACCATTGGCTCCAAGCATGGCCGGCACCGCCCTCACGTCGTCCAGAAATTCGCATATGAAAGGATCCAGTGGAAGACGAAGTCCTTGTTGGAATTGTTTGAAGTAGAAGTGGACAAAATCTTGGTTGTAATAGAAGTCATTCTCTTCCTTCTCAGTCCTCAGCTCCATTTTGCCCATATAAGTTAGCCTGTACTCGGCTTTGTCTACCCCGTACTTGGAGTATAGCTTTTCCCGGCATGGGATCCCCGGCTCTAGGGGTCCTCTCTTGCCTTTGTCCTAACCCTTGGCCTCCTCGTCCTCGGCCTCCTCTTCTTCGGGCCAAGCGGCCATCAGTTTGTGCTTCCTCCACGAAAGCATCAACTATCTGAGTAGACGAGGAGGGTTCTCCTCTTCCCGTCATATCTGCATAAAGACGAGGAGACAAAATTAGTGACCTCGTCCATGACTGATTTAGGACGGGGAAGGGAGATTCCCCTCCTCGTCATTTAATAAGGCCGAGGAGGGAGCCGTACCTCTCAGGCGCTCACGCATTTCGCGATCAGAGGCCGGGTAGAACAGATCGATGTGCTCCATCATCTCAGCCCTATCCTCAAAAACTATAATGTTGGGAGAACCAGACTCAATCCTATCTATTCTGGTGGAGTCAGGGTATAATGTTGGGAACAAAAATTCATGAAGAAAAGCTCGAATCTTCAACAATGGCAGTTCATGATTCTTGATTCACGAATGAGTTCTTCTAACAACCCTAGAAGACGCTAAAACAGGAGCAGAATTGGTGAAAAAGAGAAAATCCATACCTGAGTTCGTGAAAAGTGCGTTGAAACGCGAAAGAAAGCAACGTCGCCGGAAAACGTTCGCCGGAATCTGGAAAGGATGATTGCTGTGTTCGCCTGAATGTTCTTCGCCTAAACCTTGCCCTTAGTTCGACTGATTTTAGTTCGTAAAGGTTTAAAATGAAAGGGTTTTTGCTTTTTATACCCCTCAATCGGGTTAAACCCATGGGTAAAGTAAACATTTTGGGTCGGGCGCCCCAAGAATTAAATGCGAATTGACGGTTTCAAGGCATGACAAGACTGGGGGGCCCCAGAATGGCAACCGTCAGTTAGACGAAGCGACGCCGAGGACACGTGTCAAAATCGTTCGTATTCCATCCATATGACGAGGACGAGATGACTTTCTACTCGTCCTAATCCGAGCTAGAAAGTCGGGGGCCACTGAACAGTATAAACCGAGATACGAATATGGGTTTGCTCAAGCTGGGCCTAATTGAATTGGGCCATGAATATTATCTAAGTAACCAAGTATCAGGGCCGAGTGGAGCCTTTCTCATATGACAAGGAGCGTTTATCTCAGCCTTATAACAACATGTTTGGGCCAGTACGCAGCAAGAGACGAGGAAACTAAAGTTCTTACCTCGGCATTCTCCCAACATGCCGAGGAAACTAAGTCATTTACCTCGGCTTATCTCCGTACCAGCCAATCTCCAAATGACGAGGGAGCAGAATCATTTACCTCGGCCTATTGGCCAAAGGCCGAGGAAAAACATTTGCCTTCCTCGGCGTTCCGGCTAGCAGTTTACAATCCTTATTCAACAAGGATTATACAGCCATGATCCAATCAGGATTATACTTATCAACATCAATTCAAGTCAAACAATGACTCCTTAACAGATATAATTCTAGTAGAATTATATATTATCTCTTTACAAGTTCATTCCAACATGGATTCTATCTATCCATTCCTATAAATACAAGCCCCATGGCTCATTATTCGGTACGTTACTTTTTACATTGGAGAAACTCTGTCAATTTGATTTCTCTAATATCAACCGTGAACTTACTCTCACGCCGGAGGGCCTTTAGCCGGATCCGCCCCGGCTTAGTTTACGTGTTTTCTCTTATTTTCAGGCCTTGCAATCGCCGGAGCATTCGACGCTTGGATTTGGGCTGTTTTGACGATTTTGGCGTCATCAGTAAATTATTTTTACAAGTCTTATAAATTTATTTATTTTGTATTTTATCTCTAAACTATATATAAGATTAAATTTTAAGTATTCGTGTTATTTTATATGTATAATATTTACGTCATATGTCATAACATACTATATAATATACAATAATTAGTGAAATACTCCCTCCGTCCCACTATACTAGACACCCAAGGGGTGGGTTCAAAAACCAAGGAAAAAGAATAAAATAAAAAAAATGTGTGGTGGAAAATGAAGAGAGAGAATGAGTGGGGTAAATAGTAGTGTTGGTTGAATAAATGTGTGGTAGAAAATGAAGAGAGAGAATGAGTGGTGGGGTAGAGTGAATATAAAAATATAAAAACTTGATTATTTTTGGAAGGTGTCAAGTATAGTGGGACGGCCTAAAATGGAAAGAAGTGTCAAGTATAGTGGGTCAGAGGGAGTATGTGTTAAAAGCATGAAAAGTAAAATAGTAAAGAAAAGTTGGGTATTAAATACTAATTCAATTTTTGTTGTGAGTGTGACAATTAAGTCTTATTGAATAAATAATGACTATCAAGTTTTCATTTTTAAATTACAACATTTGTTATGAGAAATCCAAAATATAAAGAAGTGACATTTATTATTAGACAATGGAGTATGTTTATAAGGTTCAAAATTTTAGCATCTAATATATTTAATTTGAATCATAATTTTATTTATATATAACTCATTAATTCAAATCATAGAAAATCATATTTTTAATTTATTTATAGATTTTTTTCTATTTATAGATTATTGAGTATGGTTTTATAAACTTTCATTTGTTGTTATCTATGATCCATACATTTATATTTATATTTATCTATAAATTACAAGTTTAAAATTTAGTTTTACATAATATCTCTCTCAATTTTCCTGGGTCAAATAAAATAATTAAATTTGTTATACATAATCTTTGTTTCATATTTATTGTTTTCATATAGTTATAATACTTCTTTTTTAATTTCGTATTGCATAATCGGCAAATATGTTTCAAATTTGAATACATAAAGTAATTTTTCTAAAATTTCATTATAATTTTTTTTATCCATAACTTTACCATATCAATTATAAACATTTTCATATTTAATTTACACACATATTCTCAATTTGTAAATGTTAGTTTAATTTTTTTTTTCTCATTTATTAAATTGAGAAAAATATAACGAATAATAAAAATAGAATAAAGTTATAAAAATTTGAAAAACTAATGAACATATATATACATATTATATGATAATATTATGTTTAATAATATATATATATATATATATATATATATATATATATATATATATATATATATATATATATATATATATATATATATATATATATATATATATATATATACTCCCTCCGTCCCACATGAATGCAAACTTATTTCTATTTTGGTCCGTCTCACGTGAATGCAAACTTCCCAAAATGGCAAAGAATATTCACTATTTCACCCACTCATTCTCTCTCCTACTTCACTTTTACACTCACAACATTCTCTCTCCTCACTATTCCTCTCACTCATTCTCTCTCCTATTTAATTTTTCATACTCACAACATTTAACTTTTTCTCTTTTTTACATCACTTTTCCTTAATTCCTACACCCAAAAAGTTAGTCCACTATCACGTGGGACAGATGGAGTATATATATATACTCCCTCCGTCCATTTACATATTTCACACTTTCTATTTTGGACGTCCACATACTTACTTCACACTTTGTTTCTTACCTAAAATGGAAAAGAATTTTTACTATTCCCTCCACTCATTCTCTCTCCTACATTATTTTAATACTCACAACACCATTATAATTTACTATTTCCTCCACTCATTCTCTCTCCTATTTTATTTTCACACTCACAACACTTTCAATATAATATTTCCTCCTTAATTTACGTGAAAACAGTAAATATATATATATATACTCCCTCCGTCCCAGCGAAAGAGCCATTTATTTCCTTTTTGGGCGTCCCATTTAAAAAGCCACTTTCCCAAAAAGGAAACCTTAAATCACTATTCTCTCCACTCATTCTCTCTCCTACTTTACTTTTACACTCACAACATTCTCTTTCTTACATCACATCCCACTCATTCTCTCTCCTATTTAATTTTTCATACTCACAACATTTAAACTTTTTCTCTTTCCTACATCACATTTCTTATTTTGCGTCTGCAAGGCAAATTTGATGGCTCTTTCGCCGGGACGGAGGGAGTATATATATATATATATATATATATATATATATATATATATATATATATATATATATATATTCCCTCCGTCCCATCCAAACTGATACTTATTTTTTTTTGGTCCGTCCCAGTCAAACTGATACTTTCCAAAATGGAAGGGAATCTTTACTATTTACCCCACTTATTCTCTCTCCTATTTCACTTTTACACTCACAACATTCTCTTTCCTAACTATTCCTCTCACTCATTCTCTCTCCTATTTAATTCTTCATACTCACAACATTTTCTTTCACTTTTTCTCTCTCTTACTTTTTCTTAATTCGCGTGTCCAATAATTTGGTATCAATTTTGGTGAAACGGAGGAAATATTAATTAGGGCCCATTATTTAATTTCATATTGAGCCTACAAAACACTAGTAACAACCTATTCACTAGTTTATTGCTTTCATCAATAATAGTGGTTAAATATAGAAATTGTATACAAAATCTTAGTCAACCCCTTCATATTTTAACAGGGTCAATTTATCTGTCACACTTCACGCCCCTCTTTGGATTCCCTTTTCATTGGTAGGCTAACAAAGGCACAGATCTCTAGAAACTTGCCAAAACAGAAGAAGTCTTATTTTAACTTGAGATGACCACCACAAAGTCAATTAGCTATAAAAGATAAAACCATCATTAACAAAATATATACTCCCTCCGTCCCGCTAATATTAGCACACTTTTCTTTTTGGGCGTTCCGCTAATATCCGCACACTCCCAAAAAGAAAACTTTATATTAATAAAATATTCACCCAACCCCACTCATTCTCTTTCCTACATTATTTTAATACTCACAACACCATTATAATTTATTACACCCTCCACTCATTCTCTCTCCACTCATTCTTTTACACTCACAACATTTTATTAAAATATTATATTCCTTAATTTTCGCGCAAACAGTGTTTGTGCTAATACTAATGGGACGGAGGGAGTATATATATTTATATTTATATTTATATATATATATATATGTGTGTGTGTGTGTGTGTGTGTGTGTGTGTTATGGAAGTTCATAGCATAACCTTGGAGCGTTATTGGGCTTGAACTGAATTTGGGCAAGGAGGAAAACACGTCTGAGTTTCTGCCATGTAGAGCGGCCGCGCTTAGGCCTAGGACGGCCGCGCTTGGTTGCCGTGAGCTCGCCAGAAATCACTGGTGTTTAGCGCGGTCGCGCCACCCTCAAGGGCGGCCACGCTAGTGACGGGTTTTGATCTTCCTGGGCCGAATTTCTGTGGATTTTTAGGTCAAATTATGACTTTAAAACCTATTATTTATCACATGTATAAATACTAATCTTTCCCCAGCCGTTTTCACCATGAATTTTTGAAGAGAAACACAATTCTCTTGCTTCAATTCATTGTTCGATTACTTCCCGTTCATAGAGATTTGTTCGTGAGATTCAAGGCGACTGAGATAGGACTGCCGGTGATTACCTACCTGTGTGCTAATTTGTGGTACGTAATCCGTGATCGTTTTATCCTCGGAGAAATTTGCCTGTACCTGAGTTGCACCAATTGGGGGCAATATTTTCTCTTAGGACAGTCTTCCTAAGGCGACTCGATCAAATCACGATAAGTATTCTAACTATTTGTTTTATTGTTTTTGTTTGTTTTCCTGATCCTGTTCCATTGCTTTCGGTTTTCCTATTGGCTTAATTGATACGTTCTTGACTTAATCAATAAATCCCCTACTGTTGATTAAATTGTCTGTTTAATCTGTGGTGCTATAATTTAATTTCCAACAGTCTAAGAGAAAATAGTTTTATTTGATCATGTCTGGTAGTTCCTCTAGCTCTCCCTTTAAGTCCCTAGTTGACACCTCAGATCTTTCGAAGAAGTTCGGTGGTAAGAACTTCAAGCGTTGGTCTGAACGCATGAAGATCTGGCTGTCAATTAAGGGCATGTCTGGTATGCTGTCATCCAAATATCCCGCTCTGAATGGCGATGATCCAGTTAGTGTGGCTGCTGTTAAACTGTGGAAGGAGCAGGACGATGTTGTTCGAGGATGCATTCTGTCAGCTTTGTCGAATGCACTCTTTGATGTCTATTGCTCTGCTCCTCTCATTCATTGCGTCCTTTGTGGGAATCGCTTTCCACGAAGTACAGCACCGATGACTCCGGTGTGGAAAAGTACCAAGTGGGTAAGTTCCTGAATTATCATATTAGCGAGGGAAAGTCGGTTACCGACCAAGTGCACGAACTCCAAATTATTTTGCAATCACTCAAGGATGCTGACATGGGACTTCCTGATAAGTTCGCTGTCATGGCTATTATTAAGAAGTTTCCTCGATCTTGGGGGGAATTCGGTATGACCCTCAAGCATCGTACCGGAAGCTTGACACTCAATGAGTTGATGAATGCAATTGCGATTCAGGAGGTGCATAATGGTAACCAACCTAGCGTACCTGTGGAGGCTGCTGCTAATATGGTAACTGGTAAAAGCAAGTTTAAAGGAAAAGGTGTGAAAACTCACTCTAAGGATAAAGAAAACCATGATAAATTTAAAGTTAAGAAAAATAACTTTAGAAAGCCAAAAGCAAACAGGCTATTTGGAATTGTGGAGAAGGTGGACACTTTTCTAGGGAATTTGTCCGTCCAAGAAAGGAAAAGGACCACAAGGCTCTGGCGATGACCATCCTGCTTTGTTAACATGGTGTTGGGTCCGAAGGATTATGATGATCCCGACTCCGACGCACCCGGAGTTGACGCTCGACTCCGCAATGTTACAAAGTATGTAACTTCTTATCACGAAATCTTTCTTGTCTATGAACCCAACGAGTGGCTAGTTGACACTGGGGAAAATGTGTACGTTTGTGCTGATAAATTGCTATTTGTGTCTTACCAGCCTGAGCGTGGTAGATCAGTGACGATGGGGAACTCTAGTGCTGCAAAGGTGCTTGGGAATGGACACGTGGACCTGAAGTTTCCTAATGGGCGCATTCTTACCTTGCATCGAGTGTATCACGTTCCTGTTATTCGTCGCAACATCATTAGTGGTTCTAGTCTAGTTAGGGAAGGATTTGAGATTTCATTTAAATGTAATAAGGTCATAATTTTGGATTCTGGTAGTTTTGTGGGGAAAGGTTATTCCTCGGATGGTTTATTTAAAATTAGAGTTGAAACTGATGTTTGTTCGCACAATAATTTTAGTTCTATTAATTATCCTGTTTCTTATTCCATTGAATCTTCAAATGTTTGGCATGGTCGTTTAGGACATATTAACTATGATTCTGTGAAAAGAATGATGAATTTAGATATTATTCCTAAACATGCTATTGATAAGAATTCTAAGTGTCATGTATGTGTTGAAGCTAAATCTACAAAAGGACCGTTTAAGTCGGTTGTGAGAAATTCTGAAATTCTAGATTTAGTTCATACTGATATTTGTGAATTTAATGGCGTGTTGACCAAAGATAAAAAGAAATACTTTCTCACCTTTATTGATGATGCTAGTAAATACTGTTATGTCTATTTGCTTAGTTCTAAGGATGAAGCATTAGATAAATTCATTATATTTAAGAATGAAGCAGAAACACAAATCGGCAAGAAACTTAAACGGTTAAGGTCTGATAGAGGAGGTGAATATGAGTCTAACCCCTTCATGTACTATTGCCAAGAAAATGGAATAGTACATGAAGAGACTCCTCCCTACACCCCTCAATCAAATGGTGTTGCTGAACGTAAGAATAGAACCCTTGCGATATGATTAACGGTTTACTCATAAGTTACGGATTGCCCCAAATATATGTGGGGAGAGGCTTTTAATACGGCTTGCCATATTCTGAATTGAGTCCCTCCTAAACATAGAAAGGAAAGTCCGTTTGAACTTTGGAGAGGTCGACAGGCTAGCTTGAAACACTTAAAAGTGTGGGGGTGCCTTGCGAAGATACTTGTACCCGCACATAAAAGGAAAAAGCTTGGACCTAAAACTGTTGATGCTATCTTTATAGGTTATTCTGAAACAAGTTATGCATTGAGATTTCTTATTATAAAATCTGAAATTTCTGGCATAGATGTGAACTCTATAGTTGAGTTACGTGATACAACATTTTTTGAGGATGTGTTTCCTATGAAGGACGGACTTTCTAAGGAATCTAACCCAACCACTAATTCCATTCCTGCTCAAGTAGAGGAGCTGACTAATGTGGGGGTTGATTCCAGTGCAACTCATTCTGACGATGAGATTGAACCAAGGAGGAGCAAAAGGGCAAGGACCACCAAGAATTTTGGAAGTGATTTCATCACTTACAATGTCGAGGGTGATCCTCTAACCTTCAAAGCTGCTATGGCTACTTCTGATGCCAAGCAGTGGAAGGATGCTGTTAAGAGTGAGATGGATTCTATTGTCTCTAATGGGACATGGGAATTGGTCGATATCCCTCCTGGTTGTAGCACGATAGGATATAAGTGGGTCTTCAAAAGGAAACTGAAACCGGATGGAACCGTTGACAAGTTTAAGGCTAGGTTAGTGGCTAAGGGATTCAAGCAAATGGAGGGAATAGACTATTTCGATACCTATTCGCCAGTTGCTAGAATGACTACAATCCGAATGCTTATCGCATTGGCCTCTGTATATGATCTTTCTATCCATTAGATGGATGTTAAGACCGCTTTCTTGCATGGCGATCTAGAGGAAGAAATTTATATGGATCAACCTGAAGGTTTTGAGGCCTCTGGCAATGAGAGAAAGGTTTGTAAACTTGTTAAGTCCTTGTATGGACTCAAACAAGCCCCTAAGCAGTGGCATGAGAAATTTGATAAAATTGTCTCATCGTTTGACTTTGTTACTAATGAGTTTGATAAGTGTGTTTATAGCAAGAGTATTGGTGATAGTAGTATTGTCTTATGTCTGTATGTCGATGATATTCTGTTATTTGGAACGGATATGAGGATAATTAATACTACTAAGGAATTCTTGAAAAGTAAGTTTGAGATGAAGGATATGGGAGTAGCTAGTGTGATTCTTGGCCTTAAGTTGACTCGTTCAACTAGTGGCATAACCATATCGCAATCTCATTATACTGAAAGTATAATTGAGAAATTTGGTTATAAGAATTGCAAAGTAGCTAAAACTTCATATGATCCTTCAGCTGCACTTACTAAGAATGAAAGTGGAGTACCGATGGCTCAGTTGAGATATTCTCAAATTATTGAAAGTTTGATGTATCTTGCCAATTGTACTAGACCGGATATATCCTACTCGGTTACTAGGTTGGCTAGATATACTCAATGTCCAAGCAAAGCACATTGGGAAGCTCTTGATAGAGTTCTCAAGTACTTGAAGGGAACGATTTCCCTTGGGCTTCATTACGGGAGATATCCTTCTGTTCTTGAAGGATATAGTGATGCAAGCTGGATTGCCTATAACTCCGGGAGTTATGGCTGTACGGGGTATGTTTTCACCTTAGGCGGAGCTGCAGTCGCTTGGAGGTCGACCAAACAAACTCTGTTGTCTAGGTCTACATTTGAGGCCGAATTAGTTGCTCTTGACACTACTGGATTGGAAGCTGAATGGCTTCGAGGACTTATGTCTGAGTTGCCCATGGTCAGTAAGCCCATGCCTGTTATCTCTGTACATTGTGACAACACTGTCACAATTGAGAAACTGAAAAGTGTCAAGTACAACTGTAAAACCAGGAGACATATCCAAATTAGATTAAAATCTATAAGGGATCTAGTGTCTCTAAAGGTGATAGCTGTTGATTATGTTGGTACCAAGGATAACACAGCTGATCCTTTAACCAAAGGGCTAAAATTTGCTCTAGTTCAAAAATCTAGGTTGGGGATGGGTCTGAACCCCGTCTGATTCAAACGCAGTGGCAACCCAATCTACCTGAGTGGAGATCCCACAAAGGAGATTCAATGTGGTAATAACAAGCTGTGGGGTAAGTCGGAGTACCTAATAATAGATTGACATGTTACATGTCTGAGTCTATCTCCTGAATAGCCTAGAGGTGCTCGTTGCTGCTAATAAAGTAAAAGTTTGAAACTTTGAATGGGATCAAGTCTTTTAGACAAGATGTTAGCAGTACATCTTCTGAGATGCCCAGCTAAGTGAGTGTTGTTGTTGGCCGCAGCTAGAGGAATTCGGGTTATTCCTTGAAAGCACTCATGATAGAGGATCGGGACGTATGGCTTATAAGCGTCAAGTGTTCGATAGAGGGCCTATCATAGCTTTTGTCGTGTTTGTTACCAGCAAAGGTCTCTACATCCAAAGGTATCAGATTCAAGACACCCGTTCATCTGGTCCTGTGGGGGTTTGCGTTGGATAACATAGGTAGTGGTTCAAGCCGGAAGGTACCATTACTGAAAGCATCACAATGGACAATCTGTACACGTCATATTTCTATGAACTTGTGGGGGATTGTTGGAATATTTGTATATGTGTTATGGAAGTTCATAGCATATGACCTTGAAGCGTCATTGGGCTTGAACTTAATTTGGGCAAGGAGGAAAACATGTCTGAGTTTCTGCCATGTAGAGCGGCCGCGCTTAGGCCTAGGGCGGCCGCGCTTGGTTGCCGTGAGCTCGCCAGAAATCACTGGTGTTTAGCGCGGTCGCGCCACCCTCAAGGGCGGCCGCGCTAGTGACGGGTTTTGACCTTCCTGGACCGAATTTCTGTGGGTTTTTAGGTCAAATTATGACTTTAAAACCTATTATTTATCACATGTATAAATACTAATCTTTCCCCAGCAGTTTTCACCATGAATTTTTGAAGAGAAACACAATTCTCTTGCTTCAATTCATTGTTCGATTACTTCCTGTTCATAGAGATTTGTTCGTGAGATTCAAGGCGACTGAGATAGGACCGCCGGTGATTACCTACCTGTGTGCTAATTTGTGGTACGTAATCCGTGATCGTTTTATCCTCGGAAAAATTTGCCTGTACCTGAGTTGCACCAATTGGGGGCAATATTTTCTCTTAGGACAGTTTTCCTAAGGCGACTCGATCAAATCACGATAAGTTTTCTAACTATTTGTTATATTGTTTCTGTTTGTTTTCCTGATCCTGTTCCATTGTTTTCAGTTTTGCTATTGGCTTAATTGGTACGTTCTTGACTTGATCAATAAATCCCCTACTGTTGATTAAATTGTCTGTTTAATCTGTGGTGCTATAATTTAATTTCCAACAGATAAAACCATCATTAACAAAATAAAATTAATAATTATGAGATACAAACACAATATTCAATTATTTATTATTAATTATAATTACTACCAAAATTTTGTAAGAGTTGGTCTTATAAAAAACTAGTTTTTTCTTAAGCTAAGGAAAAACGTGTTTTCAAAATAAACGGTGGCAATTTTGTAATTACTGGCAACCATGTTCAAAATAAACGGTGGCATTTTCGTAATTAATGGTTCCCCCGTTTATGCCAGTGCGTGTTTAACAAACTGCCAGTGTGACAAAGTGCCAGTTCATATGTAACAAAGTGCCGCAAAAAGTGCCAGTACCAGTTTAACAAAGTGCCAGTGTAAACTGGTACTGGCACTTTGTTAAACTGAAACTGGCACTTTTTACACGGGCACTTTTAAATATATGAACTGGCACTCTTCACACTGGCACTCTGTTACACTAACACTGGCACTTTGTTACACTAATATTTTTGCTGGCTCTCAAAAATACAAGCACTGGAATTCAAAAATACATGGACTGGCATTTGATTATACACTAACGGGCACTTATTTATACACTAACGGGCACTCAAATATACACCAACGGGCACTTGATTATACACTAACGGGCACTTGATTAATCACCAACTGGCACTCAAAATAACATGTACTGGCACTCAAAAAAATATGAACCGGCATTAAAAATCAATTAAACTGGCATTCAATTTCCACCCAAACTCAAACTGGCATTCAATTTCTACCCAACTGGCATTCAAAACACAAGAACTGGCATCTAATTACCCAGTCTACCAATACATCAAATTCTCAAACTGGTACTCAAATACTTATAAACTGGCATTCAAAATTACATGAACTGGTATTGAAAAATACATGAACTGTCTGATTCAAATTTCCAAACAAAAAACCAAACAAATGCAAATCCAATCACAACCTGGTACTCATTAAATCAAACACTGGTACTCATTAAATCACAAACTGGTACACACTCAACAAACCTTAATCCCCCAAAATATTTATTTTCTCTGTTCGGAATTGGATAATCAGAACTCGGAAATCGACGCCGGTGAACATGGAGATCTCCGAGATCGCCTTCAACGCCGGCGGAAATCGACGGTAGCACCTTATCTGATGCATTGGATAGCGGTAATTGCTCAATCAGAAGATTTTCGAGACTGTCTTCGACGCCGGTGAACATGGAGATCTCCGAGATCGCCTTCAACGCCGGTGCTCAATTAGATTTGGTTGAGGTCGATTTGAGAGAGGAATTGGGAGAAGGAATTGGTTTGGCGAGGTCGCCGGCCGGAGGGAGGAAGGAATTGGTTTGGCGAGGTCGCCTTCAACGCCGGTGTTGTTCCTGCGTATGCGTATAGAGAGAGAGGAGAATGTGTTTGCGTATAGTAAGAGAAAGTGAGAGAGAGAATGAGCCGGGCCTTTAATAAAACACGTTTTTTGTTAAGTTAACAAAAACGCGTTTTTTATAAGTTTTTGGCATTTTGTAAACTGTTTTTTTAACTTTAATTTTATCATAATAAAAAAAACACGTGTAATATTTTGTAGACTATTTGGTAATCAATCAATATAATAAATAACATGAATCGTACATTAATTTTTTCGTAACAAAATGAGTTCCATTTTTTAATCTTAAGTACTCCCTCTGTCCCATAAGTCTTAAGAAAATTTTCTATTTTGGGCGTCCCATAACTCTTAAGAAATTTACTATTCCCTCCACTCATTCTCTCTCCTACATTATTTTAATACTCACAACACATTATAATTTACTATTCCCTCCACTCATTCTCTCTCCTGTTTAATTTTTCACACTCACAACACTTCTTCCACTCATTCTCTCTCCTAATACTATAATAATATTTCTTAATTCCCGTGCCAAATAGAATCTTCCTAAGCTCTATGGGACGGAGGGAGTATAATAACATGAAACATAATCTAATGAAATGTTCTTGAAGGCAGCTCATTGGGCAGATATTTTGACAAAAACTACATCCCAGTTAGCTTGTATAAATGAACTAGCACATGCCCGTGTTCAAGGCCACGTAATTTTTTTAAAATATTTTTTTTTTAAATTAAATTTTTTTTTTAAGGACAAAATGAAAAAGGTACAAATGTATGAGGACAAAATGAAAATTTCCCCCTTTGAAACTGTTCATAGAACTGTTCAAAAGGGGGGATTCCATTTATACTATAGATGCTTTTCGGAGCTTCCTATATTTTTTATTTTCATTTTTATATCAATATTTTTTGACTTGGAAATATAATGGAATAAAATAACGTAAAATCTGGGGAGAAACGCGTTTCTCCATAATTTATTGAGAAACGGGGCCCGACTTGTCGCGCGACAATGCAGGCCAGAACACGTTTCTCCATTAGTATGGCACGACTCTTTTTTCTGGATATCCGTCCCCAAGGCTGGATATCCGTAACCTTATGAAAGTGATATCCGTAATCGAAATTTGGCCTTGGCCTTGGCCTTTGCCCCAATTTTTTTTTTTACGGATATCCGTTCCAAAGCTTCACGGATATCAATATTGATATGTTGGATATCAGGAACCTTATGAAAGTGATATCCAGAATCATAAATTTGGTCTTGGCCTTGGATTTGGCTTCAAATCTTTTTTTTCTGGATATCCGTCCCAAGGCTTCTCGATATCAATATTCAATGTTCTGGATATCCAGAACCTTATGAAAGTGATATCCAGAAATTTAGAATTTGGCCTTGGCCCCAAATCTTTTTTTCTGGATATCCATTTCAAAGCTTCTGGATATCCAGAACACGTTTCTCCATAAGTTATGGAGAAACGTGTTTCTCCATAGACCGACTCATAAAATAAAATAGTTTACAAAATTGTCTGTGCTTCTTTGTTATGAAACAACAGTTAGTACATACAATTTTCAATGCAATTTCATCACTTGTTATCCGCAAACTATCTATGCTTTAATAAAGGGACATGAATGCTTTAATAAAGGGACAAGAATTCGTACATACGACCTCCGTTACCCCACCGTACCGTAGTAGATGAGAGTCTTCATAGCAATGGGATAACATTGTTGTTTTTATGTAATGAATCGGCGGGAATAGCCTGACATAGAGTAGTTTGTACGTATCAATCTATAATGATGGTCGTAAAATAGAGTATGTTTATCTATATAAATATTGTGGGTTTAATTTTATTTTTAATGAAATCTGATAATCTATAGTATAAATCACAACATGAGTGAACAGTACTATAAACAGTATCAAATGTCAAATTTTTCATTTTACCCTTACTAAGTTGTCCCTTTTCAATTTTGCCCTTAAAAATTTTATTTTTTTTTTAAATTAAAAAAAAAAACACGTGTCCTCGAACACGGGCTTTTATTAATACTTAATAGGTGTGGATTGTAGCGGATCTAGGACCTATATTTATGGGAATCAAAAATATTTACATAACGGGAAATAAAAAATAACCATAGTAAAGGCAAAAAAAAAAAAAATCTACAATTTATAAAGCCAATTTTTTAGTGTCAAGAGTTCAATTTTGCAAAGATTTTAATTTTTTTTTTGAGATTGTTTTCAAACACCGTTTCAAATCAAAATACGTATAATACGTAAAAGTCAAAGAAGAAACAATAGCATGTTTCAACACAGCAATAGGGCCACAAGGCATAAACAGATTAACTCACAACTACAAGCAGTCTGACCATAAGCAAATACACTAACAAACTGCTCATAAACATTAATACAAGTCACAAGAGTAACTTTTATGAGAAATCTGTTTCTCTATAAATTATAAAAATTTCACTTTCATCCTTAAAAATATCGAATTTAGACCTTAAAACATTGAGTTTAGGCCTTAAAATACCTAGAAAATAAAATAGTGAGTTTAGGCGTTAAAACAGTGAGTTTAAGCTAGAAAATAAAATAGCGAGTTTAGGCCTTAAAACAGTGATTTAGGCTTTAAAACACCAAATTGATATATTTAAAAACAGAATTTTTTATAACTTATGGGAAACAGGTTTCCCCCAAAATTTTCTGTTAATACAATAAGTCCACTGGCAATAAGATTATTGGCCATAACCAAATATACTAACCACTAAACATCTATAATACAATCACTAGTACAGATTGGATCTTAGGAAACGCACTTTAGATAGCGCTTTTTAAAAGCGCTATCTAAGGTGTAAAGAATAATAGAAAAAACGCTATCTTAATAAAAGCTTAAATAGCGCTTATTAAAAACGCTATGGTAGAAACGCTTTTAAAGGTTATTTTATTTTATTTTTGGTTTTGAGGGCATACGCGTTTTTCTCTCTCTACAAGCACGCCATTTCTGATTTCCACTGTCGTCCTCTTCCTCTCCCACATCCCTACCCTACGCAATCTATCCCTCTCTATCAAAACCCTAAACCACCGCAACTTACCCCTCTTCCTCCTCCCTGTGATTGCTGACGAATCCTTATCTCCTCGGATTTCATCGCAATAATCACCCAATTTTGATGGTAGCCGCCAAAGAGAGCCATCCGATTGACGTTGGAACAAGGTAGAGACGACGACGCTCACGAGCATCTCGGTTATCCCTTTCCGTCCGGCGTCCGGCGCTGTTAAGACCAAGTTCAGGTACTTATTTCTCTCCCTTAATCATCTCTCCCTCTAATCCTAATCTCAAATCCCTAAATTTCTAAATCCCTAAAATTTAGGGCTCTGAAATTGAAAACCCTTTTTGAAATTCTTATTGACTTTTTTAGTCATTATATTCGAAATTATTAGTGATTTCTCGCAATAGCATAGTTTACATATTATTTTTCTTGAAAATTAGTTTGGGATTTTGATTTTTAGTCCTACTGCCTTTGAGAGATGAGAGCTCTCTGTTCGTAGGCTATAACTAAAAATAGACTTGTTCAAGAAGTTGAACTTGTAAACAATTGAAGCGACCCTTTTCATGGATTGGATGTGTTACCCTCTGACAACCTTGTGACCTTATCAAAAAAATATAAAAGAAATTCAATCGTTAAACTAAGCAAAGAATATGGATCTTAAACTCATTAGGCTTATACTAGCCATATGAAGGAGTTGGGTACGACTGCGTAGAATCATACATTGCTAAAGTGGTTAACTATTGCAATTAGAGTCGTACATAACATACTCATTTTGTAGTTCCAAAGACGCGCACGCCAGCTAGAGCAAAGCAGCAGCTATTGCTCGAGCACTTGCTGGTATCCCCCCACATCAGAGGCATAGTCTCTTGTCAAGCTTTGAAGAACTAAGTTCAATATATGGGAGTAGGCCTCGTGGGCAAATAGTGGAGGAGCTAGAGGAAGAATTCTATGAAGAGGCTTGGCTTTCAAGTATTCATAAATATATTGTGTTCATTGCGCTAAGGCTTCCTCTTTGCTATAAATCGATTCGAATGAGCATATACAATGCATTACAATTTGAGTCTAATTACTCCAGAATGTTTCTTTCTTTCTTTCTTCTTTTCCTTTAATTCTCCTCAGTTGATAGGCCCTCTGAGTTTTCTGAATCCTTCAGTATGATTAGGAAGCCCAAGGAAGTACTCCCTCTGTCATAATAGATGAGTAACATTCTACAGAACACACAAATTAAATGTTTGAAAATCTACTGATTCTCAAAGTTGTCCCTTAAAAAAATTGAATTCAAACTAGGCGGGGATATGTGTTTTTTCAATGGGTCAACCCAAAAAGAAATACATACCTCTTCTATTGGGACAGAGGGAGTAGCTTTTTTATTTTATAGCAGGAGATTGTTTTGGTTTAGTTGAGAATTAACGTGGGCCTCATTCAATAGCCAAACAAGAAAAAGTATTGAAGTCCCTCTAACTCTTCGATACACCTTCCCCCGCCCCCCACGAGAATTTGGGTTTCTGCAGGGCTGTAACATGTATGTTGCTGACTGCATTGCTAAAGCTTAATTGGGAACTTTTAGGCGATTGCGATTCGCGAGTGAGAAAGTGCCATCTAACCAAAGCTTTCAGGTATGTTGCTAAATCTGTATATCATTGACAATTGACATATTCATTTTTTAGGGCCATGGTGACCATTTCTCTGTTGATGAACGAGATGATGAGGGATGTAGAAAAATCAATGGACTCAATGAAGTTATGTATACATGTCGCATCAGTGAGAGATTTCATTTAGTATTTCTTTGTTTCAAATCATTTAGCAAATTTTTCATACTGCATTCCTCTTATTTATGTTACCTTGTTGTCAGCGAGCGTGGATTTTTTCAAGTATGAAGAGTATCTGTAGCTTATTACCCAATTTACATATCAACACTCCGGATGAGTTTGGACGTAGCATGCTGGTATCTTTTGATCTTTCATAGCGCACATGAATTAATCGTGTTTGAGGTGCATTGAAAACGATTATGGGATGGATTTCGGGTAGAATTTGAACTTCGATTTTATAAAATCATTCGTTCACTAGTATTCATACTTTTTTTCTTTCATGTGTTTGTTAGTGTTATGCCCTAGGCCTATAGTTTATAGACCTATATGCTGACATTATTTATTATTATATGAAAAGTTTATTATTTGATTATTATATATTTTGCATATTTATTGTAATAATCTCCGTCCCTAATTATTAAGTGAATAAATTAGCATAATTGTTAATGGATAATCATGTGATGATTATATGCATAGAGATGCACATTAAAATTATGGGTACTTGTTAGTGAACAAGTGACTGGACTTGACCCGTATGAGATTTATGTCATGGTCAAATGTCATAATTAAATCTCATATGGTCACTTCATTTAGTCCCTAGACCTGAGATTATCATGACCTTACATATGATGAAAGTTATGTTTGATTTTAGTCAAACGATATCTTAACACGATATCTATAAAGGCTATCTTTGGCATGATCGGATTCATGATGGGAAGGATGATAAGTCAAGATGGAATTTGTCCCTCGAAAGAGAGATGTTTTGCTTGGGCCCCTCGATAAGTGATAATGATGAAAGTGTATGGGTATACCCCAATGCGTTTGGATTATCATTATACTCAAGATCGAGAAAGCATTGAACAAATACAAGTTGACGTGGACCATGACTTGTGTTTAATATAACATCATGAGACAAAGGGAGAAATGGAAGTGTACCATTGGAAACGTGAACTCTTACGTTATGTTATTTGGGTAGACATAATGGATTGCTAGAGTCCGCTTATGTTTTATGAGGGTCGATATGATCGGGCTCATTGCCAACATAATATAATCCTATTGGGTCACACACAACTAGAATGAATTGGTTAAATCAAAGAAAGAAAATTGAGAAGTCCTGATGTGGCATATGTCATCGCGCGACATAACTTGCCCATGGGCTGTTAGTGGTTGTGCGACATAACATGCCTGAGGCGGTTTACAGACAGTTTCCTAATACGATTAGGAAACAAATACTAATACTAAGGTAGTATAAATATGAGGTCTGTGAACCCTAATTGACTAGCCGAATTTTCAAAGAAAATCACAACTAAAGGGTTTCTCAATATTTTCTCTAAGGTTTAAGGATCTAGCAATCATCAAGAATTGTTCTTGGTTCATTCAAAGGTGTGGATACTACTAGAGGGTCTTCGCTCGTACGACGATCAAGGCCTAGAGTTCGAATCTGAAGATTCAAGTTCTTGAAGATCGAAGTTTGTGATTGAAAATCACATCAACAAATCGTTCGATAGCTCAAGAACGGAAAGCAATTAAGGTTGATAAATTCTATCTCATAGGAATTCAATTTAATTGTATAGAACGGATCTTAGGGCTCTTGGGTTTTGTGTTATTTAGATGCTTATTCCGGTGCGCATGGACCCATAAAACCCAAAAGTGTTTCCTTAATTCTTTATAACTATTTATCAGTTGGTAAATTCTTTCTGTTGGAGTTTTCTTCCAGGTTCTTCTTTCCCATTCTTCAAATACCTGCAACATTAAAGTTGATCTGTATTGCACTGTAAGATCTGAACTGTACAATTGAAGTGTTCTGTTGGTGGTTTGTAGTTAGATTAACTTCCTTTCGTTCTTTCACCTTCCATCTCTTCTCATCTCCAATTGTTATGTTGTCAGGGAAGGTGGCTTGTTCTTTGCCTTGAAATTTATATTAGAATTCATGTTTTTTTTTATTAAGTTTCTTGTTTCCTTTTTGCCACTAGGGTCATGGCTATCCATGTAACGACCCCGAATTTTCACAAGAATAATAATACTTAATTTATAATAAAATAACCTCCAACGGCTAATAAAATCATAATTCAAACACTAACCACAATTTGAAATAACTTAAATGTGGATAACGATAACAATTTCAACGGCTAGTACAATCCACTAGCTCAACAAAATCTTTAAAGTCTTACAAACTCTCAAATAACTGCAATAACTAACTAAAGAGTCTAAAATGAAAATAAACTAAACCGATCCTTGAACTCCTTATGAAGTGCTCCCGAACCGTTTCACATTCTTCCTATATGAAATCTGGAAGAAAAGAAGATGAAAGGGTAAGCGAACAATGCCCAGTAAGTTCATATACAACCCCTCCTGTTACTAAGGAGGAGTTGACCTGAAGGAATATCAAACGTTATAAATTTCCAATAACAATCGAATACATAACAGAACACAAATTCAAAATAGTTATTTACCAAATCTCAAACCAAATGTCTTTCAAAATCTCAACGATTTCACAAACTGAGTTGACAAATATTTTGGAGTTTCAAACGATGACGAAATCGATTCAAATTGACTCGAATGGTTTACTTATTTAAAATTGTCTCATACCAGCTTTAACTAACTAAACCACTCACAGATTTTTAGGAATTTCAAAGGACTGATAAGCTGAACAAAGTTGACTCGAATGATCTAGTTATCTACAACTGTCCCATACCAGCTGTAGATAATCAAATCATTCACAAATATCATGATCACATAAGTGGTCCACTGACCTTATTAAACCAAAATTCCACAAAGGGAACAAAAGCCCACAAAGAGCACTAATACCCACAAAGGGTTCAAAATCCCACAAAGGGCACAAAGGTTGACTTCGCAGAGTTCTAAACAGTGTATCCGAAACACCCCACCACTACTACTTTGAAGCGGTGAACTAAGTTTGCCCGAAGGCCAAAATATCAAATATACCCCGCCGAAGCGGGTTGTCTAACTTAGTGATCATTAATGGAACAAAAATCACATCATATCAAAACTCATTTTTATACAGAATACAAACTTTCACAATAACAATAAAATTCTGTATTTACAAAACCAAAAGGACGATATAGCAAACGAATAACAAAAGATTAGCAAATAACGGTAAACGAGGGAGTCAAAACAAATACTGACGCGAGGTCAGCTTTTACGTATCAAAGGAACGTATATCGCCAAGAAATATGCGAAAACCTAAACAATGAAACGGAGCGAAAATCAATTAACTTAAAGATGTATAATCCCTTACCTCGATTGTTTGTACTCGAACAATTGCTAATTCCGATCGGATCTACACAATTAAATAAATAATATCCGTTACGTACGGATTAACTACTTAATACTCCGTCCCAACTTAACTTTATTTTACTTCACTAACTTATGAGTTAATTCTATTTAACTCCGTCTCAAGTTGCTTTCCACTTCTAGAGTTTCCCAAAATACCCTTCACATAAATACCAAAACACCCCTAGGGTTTACCCAAACTACCCTTAGGTTTCTAACATTTTTATTCCCTTTTTAAAATAATTTCCTAAAGATCTTTTGACTTTTTATTACTCTAAAAAAGGTCCCTTTAAGTTTTCTTATTTCCAGAAAAGTCCCTTTAATTTTCATAATTGCAAAAAGGTCCTTTAACTTTCTAAAATTACAAAGAAGTCCTTTGACTTTTAGAGATTTGCAAAACAGTCCTTCAACTTTAAGATTTTACAAAGCAGCCCCTCAACTTTCAGATTTTTACCAAACAGTCCCTCGACTTTCAAAATTTACAGTTTAGTCCCTTGACTTTTTAAAAATTACCGAACAGTCCCTAATTTCCAGATTTACAGTTTGGTCACTAGGGTTTGAAAAACTGATTTTTCAGCTTTTTAACCTTTTGTTAGATTTTTAATCAAAAACACTTTTACTCAAAATTTAACCTTTTTGATACCCAAAATATTTACCCAAAACAATTTGTAAAACAAGTTTTACACCAAAATAATTACACCACATACACACACATACACGGTACAAACACACACACGGTACAAACACACACACACACACACTTAACCCTAATTTCAATCATCATAAACCCTAACATGCATATTAGGTCCAACCTAATTTACTTAACATGCTTTCTAATCTTATTCAATATTAGATTTTCAATTAATCAATGATCCGATCAATATAACGTCCTTAAATTAATTCTTAATTAATCAACAATATTCATAATAAAAATCCCAATCTAATCTCAAGAGTTTCTAGAATTTTCTAGGCTTTAAATTTAAGAACAATAATTATTAGACGAAACGAAACCTTACCTTGTTTTGTCTTCTTATTCACAATTTCCAGCTTCTTTCTTCTTTCCACACGCCTGTTTTTTTTCTTTCTCTTTCTCTCTCACGGTTGGTCTCTCAGTGCCGCCTCCCTCTTCTTTCTTTTTTTTCTTTATTTAATTGATTTGTTTATGAGGGTTATTAGGTTAAGAAGGAATTTATATATGTAGGTTTTTTAATCCTAGTCTAATTAAATTTTCTAAGCCCACAAGGTTACTCAAGCCCAATTAAAATAAGTTCACAATTTCTAGTCCAATAATAACTCAAGCACATTACTTCCAATCCTTTTATTAAAAAGGTAATTCAAATAATTTAATTTAAAGAAACAATTTAATTACTAAAATAATTATTAAAATGAGTATTTATAAAAGGGTTCTACTAAACCTAAGCCCAATATCAATGCCCAACTCATCTAAATAATTTAACCCACATAATATAATTCCTAGGACTTCAATATAATTATTAGTCCCTCTAAAAGCCTGATTGAAAATTTAACAATTTACCAAATAATCCTCGAAATTTTTTGAGTTATTACAATCCAAGGATAAAGAATCGTTGTTTATCGACTTCGTATTAACATATTAAATGGAGAATGGCATAAGTGTGGATGATTTATATTCTTGTGGTAGTTTCAGTTTACTATTTATGGGGTACAGTAGCATTACTTGCTCAGAGATGATATTTCTTATTTCCCTGAACCAGGTTGGTGTGCAGTGATCTCAAATTTTGGAAGGGTTTTCTGAAAGATACCAGGTTTTAGTGTCTGGTTTGGAAACAAGTTTGTTCTTTATTTGATGGCTGACTTATGTGGTTCAGGATTATTATGATCTTTATTTTTTTTAATTTATGGTAGAAATTGAATTTGTGATATAGATGTGTTTAGGAGTGAGGGGATGCTCATTTTTAGGTGGTTGTTTTCTTCACAATGTGACCTATCTTGGAATGCCTGGGCTGATTTTGATGCAACTTATGGTGGCATGTTGGTTGTTGTTCGTTACTTCATCATGCTAGTTTCACTTCGTTGTCCAACTGAGTCCCCCCTCCCCGCCCTATTATTTTTCGCGTTTTGTTACATAGGGCATTGTTCTTGTCGGGTTTGAAGAGCACCTCCACTGTGATATCCTGCTGTCTTTCTATCTTATGTTTAACAATTAACTTAGGCTTCTTTAATAACTTTGCTATTCCATTTCACTTCTTATTTGGTTCGCTATCATTTCTGTAGCTATGTCTACAGTCTCTTTGTCTCCTTTTATGTTTATCTATAATCTCTATTATTTTCCCTCTTTTTCAGAGTGTTCTCTAAAATGACCTTAACTCGTCCCCTTTAACTGGCCAATGGTAAGTGATTATTTATCTACTTGTTTTATTTTATTTTTTTCTGCCTTTTTGTTTCCTTCTTTTGGAATGGGTAGCTAACTTGTGGATTGTGGCACTTTGTTATCTAGCTTTTCAAAATGTGTTCTAATGACAATCTTAAGCTATGGTCTCCGAGAGTTTGGAATTAATTGGTCTGTAACGGGTTTCTATCTGAAACTTTGTCATTCACATGTTGTTTCAATGAGTCTTCTATGAGTCAAATCTACACCCAAAGAAAGAGATGGAGATATGTAGCGGGAATGAGGTACTCATTGGTCGATAAGGTTACCCATGTTAGTGATTTCATACAATTTAATGGTTATGATGCATAAATATTCTTGTTATTCACCTATTAAACTATTAGTTTTGCAAGTATAAAATGACTAGTGAAAAAAATTGGTAAGGAATAAGCTTAAGTTGGCCTCATGTGTCTCTAATGGTCCATGTTTTTGAAACCATTTGAAAATAACCATGGAAAAAGACTTTTTAACTCAGCAATAAATAGAATGTCAGGTTAATGATTTTGTAAGGTTTTGATTTTTATTATTTGAACTTTTGTGAGTATTATGATTACATTTAGGGCAAGGAATAAGCTTCGAGTTGGCCTCATGTGTGTCTAATGGTCCATGTTTTCTAAACCATTTGAAAATATCCATGGAAAAAGACTTTTTAACTCAGCAATAAATAGAATGTCATTGTTAGAATTATGTGAATAAAGAATTTAGCTTTGTGATTTTAATTTATGGGTCTATTACTATTTTGGTCTGAGACTAATTTATGATTGGTATTTGACAATTTTATTTCAAGTTGACAAAATGTCAAGGTTGTATTTCTCAAGCTTCTCGAGAGGCCTTGGATCTTCTTGAGCAGGACAAATTTAAAACCCTGTTACACCTAATACCCAGGTTGAAAGGACACTGGTATCAACACCTGTTGGGATAAGAGTTAAGGAGGAGAAAGGTTGTGGTAATTATATGAATGAGGTCTTTTAACATAAGCGATCAAATGGCCTGGAATGCGATGGTGATCTCACAATTGTTATAAAGCAGCATGCAGCTCAACCTGCTTTATCTACATTTGGTAACCTTAGTGACATTTTTCTTCACTTATCTCAGCTGCTTGTCGATTCTAACTAGTGTTGATTGTAATATTAACGATATTATTGATGATCGAGAGAACAAATATCTTTAACTCTCGTTAATTTATAACTCTTTTGGATGATTGTAAGAATTATTGTTGTGTAATAAATGAAAGGTTGATTATTATTGTTAAATGGAATGATTGTTAGTTTTCATTAATTTTTATTTTTATATAATTTAAAATAGGTGCAGCAGAAAAATAAAATGAAAATTAGCACATAAAAAAGTGCTTAGATAACATATAAAAAAGGTATTGTAAGTTGACTTGTAGAAAAATAAAAAAAGTGCTTAGATAGCACATACAAAACGCTATGTAATTTGATTTGTAGAAAAATAAAAAAAGTGCTTACATAGCGCTTTGAAAAGCGCTATCTAAGTTCGTGAGCTTACGTAGCGCATAATAAGCGTCATGTAAGTTGATTTGTTGAAAAATAAAAAAAAAGTGCTTATATAGCGCTTTTGAAAAGCGCTATCTAAGTTCTGGAGCTTACGTAGCGCATAATAAGCGCTATGCTAACTTGCATAGCGGTAGCTTAGATAGCGCTTACAAGCATTATCTAAGCTAAAAAAAGCGCTATCTAAGCTAAAAAAAAAGCGCTATCTAAGCTCAAATCTGTACTACTGAATACAAGATCAAAAAAATTCCTCTTATCTACCACATAAGTGGTGGTTCAGATTTAAAGTTACAAAAGTGATCAAACCGCTGAAATTAAACACTCTCCTATTTTCTTTTTTAGCCTTCCTTTTCCATTTTCTCCTTCTGTAAGTGCTCCAATTTGAGTTGTTAGAATTTTCGTTAGAAAATTAACGAAAGTTTTAACATTTCTAACATTTTTAACAATTCCTAACATTTCTAACAAAGTGGGGGTAGATTAGGGATTGCCATTTTATGATGAACCATGGAAAAGAATCAAAAAAGCAAAAGAAATGGTCAAAAACCCGAAATAGAAGTGGCTGGGACATTTTCTGGCTGACTAATTTGAATTTTATTCTTCCTGTCCAAAGCCTGGAGCAGCATTTAATGAACAGTGCACGCCTTCAAGACCATCCGCGCGGACAGGCATGTAATTTTCCAGGCCTATAAATTGAACCCCTCAGCTTCACTTTTCAAGAGAGAAACAACACAATTTGCAACTGCACCTTGGCGAAAAATAGGGAGAAAACAGTGGGAATTCACTTGAATTGCCACCATTTTCTCTTCAATCTTTTCCAAATCCCACTCACTCAATACATTTTCAAAACACTCTCATACATACTCTCATACATACACCAATCCAAGCTCAAATCACCCCTTAGGAGGAGGATTAGAGAGAAAACATAGAGGACTTCATTGTTATCTACTTGTTTTCTCTTTAACCAACTCAAATCATCAACCCTAAACACTTTCAAACCCTAAACACATTCAAGCCTTTGAATCCATTCAAACACAAAACACAAGGAAGATAGGTATAACCTCCCTCTCCTTACCCTAAAATTCATCCATGCATGCATTTTCAAACTCCAAAATGTAGTTTGTTCATCTTCTTGCCCTAGATCCAAGAAGATCACCATGGAAATTCATTTCCATGGTTGATATCCTACAAGGATCAACATTCTCTTCAAAGTGTTCTTACTTACTTGCAAATGCATTTTCAAAACCCTAAAAACCATTTTCATACATCAAATCTTCATTTTCAAGGATAAAATCCCCCTTCCCAAGCAAATGAAATGCTTAAGTCCTAATGTACCCCAAGGATGGTTTGATATAGTAGATCACCACTAAAATGTCTAGTGACTACTAATAAAAACCTAGGGAAATGGGGACAAGCATGGATGCAAAACCCCCTTTAAAATCATGTTTTCCTTCTTGAGAAGTTGCTGTCCAGTAGCAATTTTCTAAGATCCCAGTCCATGGTCTAATTTTTTGGACACAGATAAACTTGGAATTTGGTGTTGACTACAAAATACTTTTTGTAGCCAACATCCATAGCTTTCCAGAAATATTTTTACTTTATTTTTTTCGTGAGTAAAACTCCCTTTTTCAAATTTTCTTTTAAAGGTCAGTTCCTCAGTCTCTGGAAATCCAGATTTCATATCTGAGATTTCCAGAAGGTTTTGGGTCCTCAAATCACCTTCAAAATGAAAAATTCTTTCACAAAAATCTTATTTAAGGTGTCTGGAACAACTTTTATTCTCTGAGTTTTCTCAGATTATGAAGTTTTGAAGCCCTTAAGTCCATTTCAAAGTCAAGTGTCCACTGCCTTTTTCATTTTGGCAGAAATATTTTTCAACTTCCAAAAATCTTTTGAGTACCAAAACTCAACCCAAAAATCATACCAAAAATCATGGGACTTGTTCAAAGTCTAATAAAGAATTTCCAATTTTACTTTTCTCAGTTTCAATTTATTTTGGCCAAAGTAACACACACACACACACACAAATAATTTTAAATGTTTGGAAGACTCGTTTTACGAGGCATTTCGGGTGAACACTAACGTTCTTCCCGGCGTGTAACGTGACCTCCGAACCCAAATCTCTGATCTCGGGCATTTTTCAAAGTTTTGGCCCTCAAAATAAAAATGGCTTGGCGACTCCGTGTGTTTTTTCGATTGATTTTCAAAGAAAAGAAAAACAAACAAAATCTTTCGGGAAAATCGGAATTTCAACATCGTCACAGTGGCGACTCCGCTGGGGACAAATAAGCTTTATTTAAAAAAAAAAATGATATTTGGTATATTGGTGGAAACCATTAAACTTCCCGTTATCGCCTCCTAACACGAGTCGGGGATAAATTGTGGTTTAACAATCCCACGTACCGGTATCATTGTTTTCAAAAAGAAGCTTTTGAGGGTCAAGCTTCCGTCCCGGCATTTAAAATTATTTGTGGTGTGTGTTGATTTTTCACATTTTCGTGTTGTTTTGGCCGCCTCGGAAAAGTCAAAATTTTGACTATCGGACCCGTTGCCTTGAATTATATGCTTATGTGTTATTGGCTTTCAAAGAAAATTTTCAAAAAAAAAATTTTCAAAAAAAAAATCAAAAAAAAAATAAATATTTTCAAAACAAAAAAAAAAGAAAATTTTCAAAAAAAAAATCATGCATCATTCTTTTTAAGACACATGAAAAATTTCTATTTTACTCAGAAAAAGAAGATAGACTGCTTGCACACTACGCGCACGTGACCTTACACTGCACACTACGTCCCTAACCCGGGGAAATCCCTATCGCGGCCCATTTGGTCTTATTACGCCTCTCGGTGCAAGCACGGGACTACCCAAACATCCCATGGAGCCTCGTGTCGCCCATGCACTTGTCCGTGACACACTTTGTCCGAGACCCGGTTAGTTTTTAGTCTGGTCTGTGTCATGCCCTGTCTGTGTATAGACCTTTCCTTTCAAGCCTTAGTCGGCATACCAAGTCAATATCTTTCGGGACCCTAATCAGTCGAAGTTCTGCCGGTTTTCCGTCATGGACTTTGACCAGATATTGACTGGCGCCTTGACTTTGACTCTGACTGGCACAAATTATACACTGACTCTCAGCATGACACTGAGTCATCAAGGATTAATGATTATTACATGCCTAATTACGGCCTAATTGACGACAAGTCAAGATCAATTGTGGACATTCATCAGTCCAAATCATGCCGACTTTTCGTCGAGCCCTCGGACATGATCTTGACTTTTGACGTCAGCTTTGTCCGTAATTTACATCGAATGCTCGTTAAGACTCGATTACCCGCCAGACTTTTAGGATCGTTTTTCTTTCGGTCGGTGGGACCCGCTTGCCCTATAGGACCCGCGCCCGGCCGCCCACCTGGGAGGTCGAAATACGGGTGGAATACGAGGGGCTTATAGACGTAGTGACGGGGCCCACCGATCCGAGATCCGAGTAGTTTGAGAAAAAGAAGAGCAATCTTTTCCAACCGATTAGGTTAATAAAACATGTTTTAAGTAAACAAAAACAAATAGCGCATGTTGCATGAGCCCAAAGCCCACACACCTACCCTCCTTCAATTCTCAAACATCTGAACCCTCGTGCCTTTTCCCCCGCAGCTCCTCACAAAGGTTGGTTCCGGACACCGGGTCACCGTTTGATCAGTTGGGAAGAGTCAAGCGCGTCATCAGCTTCACCGTTTGTTCCGACTCCGGGTTTCAGAATGTCTGCATCAGCCGGTAATGATATGAACCATACCACTCCGTCTTCCAAAATCCCTCAGCAGGACCAAAGATTGGATCCGGTTGGTAGAACGAGATGAGACTTCGACATGAGGCTCAAATTGACGACCTTCTGGGGGTTGTTGCAACTCATGGTTTGACTATCAGTCTCAATTCCGATGGCACTTTTACCGCAAAGAAGGAAGAAGGTTCTCCTCCCATTCTTAATCATCCTGGGTATATCAAGATGCCACCACAAGATTCCTATGTCTCCACCGCCGGGACTCCTGCCCGTCGACTTACAAGGCAACTGGCCCCCAAACAGCAATCCAAAGGGCCACCATTCCAAAAGCAGCCAAGGACGAAAGAGTTCGACATACCGTCTGTTATCCCCTCTCAGAGTGATACCGATCCCCCGCAGATGTCAGCATGGGTAATGAAGATCGGGAAACAGTGGAGGAAATATGGTCAGCCATCAAAGCTCTTGAGGAACGCGGAACAAACAAGCAAGCTGGATTGAAGAGGCCACACGCCATTTCGGGACATTAACAATCTCCCAACCGTGGGGCTCCACGAAGGACAAACATGTGCCTGTTCCCTTGGCTCTTAATACCTCTCATTACCCGGCAGAGTCCAACCATTCGCTTCCAGATGAGCCCAACAGCAGATCTCCCCGGACCAGTTCAACTCAAAGTCATTCCAGCACCGCTCAACCTGAGATCCCAAATCCACCACCAGCCGTAGAACACATTTGGTGGGATATCTGTGACTTCCCCGACTGCCTTGAAAGGGACTATCAGGACTGGATACACGAGGACCGTCCTCCTAAGAAGAAGAAAATTTCCTCCCAGCAAAAATTGAAAGAGAGGTTCGAGGCCGGTGATACCAGTGTGGGTACGCTCGGAGAGCCATCTGGGGGATTTGATTACTATGTACTCTACTCCAGCCAGTCTTCCCCAAAGCAAACAGGGGTAGAAAAACCGAGAGGCCTTGGCAGCGATAAAATTGAGACTACTGCAGATCTGAGTGATTTTACTGCCAATCAAAAGTCTAGCCCCCCGCGGGGTCAGCCAAGATTCAGTTTGTCCGGCTCCCGAGTGCATACCGACAAAGAAAGACCAACGCCAGTTTGGCGCTCGCACTCAATTAATATGCTGACTGGGGATGGCAACCGCTACAAACGGCCTCAGCATAACCCAGGGGCTTCAGCAAAGGTTCTGCCTCGTAAGAAAAAGGCACGAAGTGACTGGCTTGATGACTCTCTTTCTCCAGACAAGCACCAAATCTATGATCCCCGCCTATATGGTAGCATGATCACCTTCTGCGACGAGGATTTGCCAAGAGATGTCTCCAAGCACAATGAAGCCTTGTACATCACTATTCGGCTCAACACCGTATCACTCCCGGGGGTATTGGTGGACAATGGATCAGCCGTTAATGTCCTTCCCCTCAGCATGATGCGGGCCCTACGCATCAATGAAAGGCACATGATCCCATCTACCCGGTCAATCAAGGCATATGATGGCACATCTCGTCCCATCTTGGGGACGGTGGTTCTGGAGCTCTGGTACGAAACCCAAATGGTGCCAGCAAAATTCCATGTAATGGACATCCCATCTGAATTCACAGCCCTGCTGGGGCGCCCTTGGTTACACCACATGAAAGCCATAGTGTAAGTGCTCCAATTTGAGCCGTTAGTACTTTCGTTAGAAAATTAACGAGAGTTTTAACATTTCTAATAAACCCTAACCTTTCTAACAAAGCAAGGGTAAAGTGGGCATTGCCATTTAAAGATAAACAAGGAAAGGAATCCTAAAAAGCAAAAGAAATGGAAAAAACCCGAATTGGTAAGTTGAAAAACAGTTCCAGTTTGAATTTTAAAAAGATTATTCCTCCTGTCCAAAAGCCAGCACTGTAGCAGATGAACAGTGCACGCCAACAGGACCCTCCGCGCGGATGTGATTGCATCTCCCAGTGGCCTATAAATTGAACCCTCCTCTCTCAGTCTAAACAACACAATTTGATCACAGCAACGAAACTCTGGCGAAATATAGGGAGAAAACAGTGGGAATTCACTTGAATTGCCACCATTTTCTCTTCAATCTTTCCCAAATCTCACTCACTCACAAACACTTCAAATCACTCTCATACATACTCTTATACATACACTAACTCAAGCTCAAATCACCCTTTAGGAGGAGGAATAGAGAGAAAACATAGAGGACTTCATTGTTATCTACTTGTTTTCTCTTTAACCAACTCAAATCATCAACCCTAAACACTTTCAAATCCTAAACACATTCAAGCCTTTGAATCCATTCAAACACAAGACACAAGGAAGATAGGTATAACCTCCCTCTCCCTACACTAAGTCTCTCATTCATGCATGCATCTTTAAACTACAAAATGTAGTTATTTTATCTTCTTGTCTTAGATCCAAGAAGATCACCATGGAAGTTCATCTCCATGGATGATCTTCTACAAGGATCAACATTTTCTTCAATGTGTTCTTATTTACTTGCAAAATGCATTTTCAAAACCCTAAATACCATTTTCAAGCACCAAATCTCATTTTCAAAGGATAAAATTCCCCTTCCCAAGCAAATGAAGTGCTTAGTCCTAATGTACCCCAAGGATGGTTTGGTATAGTTGATTCACCACTAAAATGTCTAGTGATCACTAACCAAAACCTAGGAAAATGGGGACAAGCATGGATGCAAAAACCCCCTTTAAAATCATATTTTCTCTCTTGAGAAGTTGCTGTCCAGTAGCAATTTTCTCAGACCTCAGTCCATGGTCTAATTTTTTGGACATAGATAAACTAGGAATTTGGTGTCGACTACAAAATACTTTTTGTAGCCAACATCCAGATCTTTCCATACATATTTTTACTTTATTTTTTTCGTGAGTAAAACCCAATCTTTAAATTTTTATCTTAGAGGCCAGTTCATTAGCTTCTGGAAATCCAGATTTCACATCTGAGATTTCCAGAAGGTTTTGACCCCTCAAATTACTTCCAAAATGGAAAGTTCCTTTTCAGAAACCCTATTTAGGGTGTTTTAAGCAACTTTCATTCTCGGACCTTCCCCAGATTCTGAGGTTTTGAAGCCTTTAAGTCCATTTCAAAGTCAAGGGTCAACTGCCTTTTTCATTCTGGCAGAATTGCTTTTCAACTCCCAAAAATCTTTTGAGTGCCAAGACTCAACCCAAAAATCATACCAAAAATCTTGGGGATTGTTCAAAGTCTTATAAAGAGTTCCCCATTTTTGTTTTTCTCAGTTTCAACTCATTTTGGTCAAAACACACACACACACACACAAAAGGATTTCAAATATTTGGAAGACTCGTTTTACGAGGTGCTCTGGGTGCACACTAACGTCCTTCCCGACGCGTAACATGACCTCCGAACCTAAATTTCTGATCTCGGGCTTTTTTCAAAGTTTTGGCCCTTAAAACAAAAATGGCGTGGCGACTCCGTTTTGATTTTCAAAAAAAATCGGGCATCATCACAGTGGCGACTCCGCTGGGGATAAATAAGCTTTTTCTAAAAAAAAATGATATTTGGTATATTGGTGGAAACCATTAAACTTCCCGTTATCGCCTCCTAACACGAGTCGGGGATAAATTGTGGTCTAACAATCCCACGTACCGGTATCATTATTTTCAAAAAAAAAGAAAAGCTTTTGAGGGTCAAGCTTCCGTCTCAACATTTGAAAATCCTTTGCTTTGTGTGTGTTGATTTTTGCACAGTTTTCGTGTTTGTTTTTGGCCGCCTCGGAAAAGTCAAAATTTTGACTGTCGGAATAATGTCCCTAACTGTCGGAATTTTTGTGGTTATGTGCTTATGTGTTCGTAAAATTTTCAAAAAAAAAAATTTTCAAAAAAAAAATTTCAAAAAAAAATCATGCATCATGCCCTTTTAAGACACATAAGAAATTTCTATTTTTCTCAGAAAAAGAAGATAGACTGCTTGCACACTACGCGCACGTGACCTTACACTGCACACTACGTCCCTAACCCGGGGAAATCCTTGTCGCGGTCCGTTTGGTCTTATTACGCCTCTCGGATGAGCACAGGACTACCCAAACATTCCATGGAGCCTCGTGTCGACCATGCACTTGTCCGTGACACACTTTGTCCGAGACCCGGTTGGTTTTTAGTGCAGTGCGTGTCATGCCACTGTACGTGTATAGACCTTTCCTTTCAAGCCTTTGTCGGCATACCGACTCAATATCTTTCGGGTCCCTAATCGGTCGAAGTCATGCCGGTTTCCCGCCGCGAGACTTTGACCAAGATATTGACCGGCGCCTTGACTTCGGCTCGGCGGCACAAATTATACAACGACTCCCGGATGACACCGAGTCATCAAGGATTAACGGTTATTCCATGCACGATTACGGCTTAGCGACGACAAGTCAAGATCAATTGTGGACATTTATCGGTCAAATCATGCCGACTTTTTGTCGAGCCCTCGGACACGATCTTGACTTTGACGTCGGCTTTGTCCGTAATTTACATCGAATACTCGTCAAGACTCGATTACCCGAGACTTCTAGGATCGTTTTCTTTTCGGTCGGTGGGACCCGCTTGCCCTATAGGACCCTCGCCGAGTGTCCACCTGGGAGGTCGAAATACGGGTGGAATACGAGGGGCTTATAGACGTAGTGACGGGGCCCAGATCCAGGAATCGAGTAGTTCGCGAAAAAGAAGAGCAATCTTTTCCAACCGATTAGGTTAATAAAACATGTTTTAAGTAAACAAGAACAAATAGCGCATGTTGCATGAGCCCTAAGCCCAAACACCAACTGTTTCGCTTTCAGTCGAACCACACCCTTTTGTGCCTTCCACAGTAAGCAAAGTTTGGATCGAGACCCCGGGTCATCGTTTGTTCGGCTCGGTCATTCCGAAGTCAGATACTTCATCGGTTTCCTCCTTCGCTTCAGCTCAAAGTTTCAGAATGACCAACTCGAGAGGAGAACGGTGGGGACGTACAACTCCACACCCCGAAAATCCGCAAAATGCCGAACAGTGGAATCGGATGTTGGAACAGATAAGACAAAATCAAGAGGCTCAGATCGGTCGGTTATTGGAAAGTATCGAGAACCCGGGGGCTAGCAATTGTTCACCACCCTAATGGAACCTTTACGGTTGGTGCGAAGGTGGAGCTAATTACCCTCCGGGCATGCCAACTACCATCAAATGCCCCGTCCCCTTTCGTGTGGAACTACTAATGGGCCAAGCATCCCCAAGCCTATCACTCGGCGCCTCTCGGCCTCATCATATCGATCTTGGTCAACTTCCCCGGCACCTCCCGGTTTTCACCTTTGGGTTTCAATCGGCTTGGAATGGGTCGGTTCGCTACTCAAAACCTCGGTCGGCCCGGGCCATCAATGCGGAATTGGTCGGTTCGGTACATCTCGGCCCTTGCGCTCGATACTCCTCGACGGTCCGATCTAGGTCAACCTTTGCCCCGGTGCCTCTCGGGTCTCACCACCGGGATTGAGTCGGTTGGCTTTCGCCCGCAGCGGCTTGGAAGGGGTCGGTTACTACTTCACAACATCGGTGCGGTTCGGGTCATCGGCTTGGAAGGGGTCGGTTTACTACTTCACCGCATCGGTCGCTCGGGTCACCATCTCGGAATGGGACGGTTCGTTTCTCGGGCTCCATGGTTCGAGAGGGGGCCGGCTTGCTTCCTCCAATTCTCAAAGCACTTGGCCCCTATGATGCTGCAAGATCACGTGGGCCACGGGCTTTTATCACCACTTCATCGGGCTCTACCCCGCCCCTCCGGTTGGGAAGTCCGACAAGGTCAAATGCTCCTCATCAAATTCTCCACCCGGCCGTTACGCAAGTGCTCCTGCTCATCAAGTACGGTATACACATTTCCCTTGCAGTCATGTTCCTCGGTGCGGTCAAGACACATTCAATCCCTTTGTTACGATGCCTCAAACCTCATGTTTCGGCGGCCTTACGGATCCGCACTCACCTGCTCCACTGGTATCCACCCATTACGAGCCATATATCTTCATCTTCGGCAAGCTGCCGGGCCTTATGAGGAAGATTACGGTCACGCTTTTAATGCTCGGTGTCATTCCTCCCACCGAGTACTTCCTACGTGGTTTCGTTTGCTAATGCCAATCTTGTGGCGGGGTCATGCAATCCTAATGTTCCTATTGACTCGTCCAATGGATTATTGGTAGAACCAATTAAGAAGGTACAAGAAAAGCCTAGCAACGAGAGTATCGACGATCGCTCGACTCGGGCCATCTCACCATATCAATCTTGTGTATCGACACGAATGAAGTTTACAAAAGGTCGAATCTCGACGATTACATTGATGATTACATCAAAAGGGTTCGTGCACGGGAAAAGACTACGAGTGAACATGTCTCGCCGCTATAAACCTTACCCTTCCAACACGGCTCCGACATCAGGTAAAGGAAAGAAGGCATTGTGTACAATTGACGGCCCCCAAAGCAACCAAGAAATGGTGGTCCTTTAAGGCAACGAGAACGTTTTGATGATCTTGGGATGCCCGTGGGCTTAATTTTCAAGGGCTTAGTAAGGGTAGGCCATTTGGAGCCTCTCAAGGACTACCATCCAAGGAGCTCAAATGCACCTCTCGACATGAGTAAGTACTGCGCCTTCCATGATCATTATGGCCACACGACCGACAAGCGCATAGTCTTTAAGAGAGCGGTTCAAAGGTTAATCGAAACGGGCAAGCTTGAGCGCCCCAATGGACCAAAACCGGCAAACCACATTCGAGAATGGTGACCAAGTCAATGACCAAATCTCGAATCCACGAGGATTTGGGTGTTCCCTTAAGCAAAGTTTTAAATAGCTTGCTAGAGCGGGGTCTCCTCGAACCCATGAGAAACTATCGGCCCAAGGATCCCAAAATCCCTTTTGACACCACTAAGCATTGTGCTTTCCACAGTACCACGGTCATACGACCAGACAATCTGACTTTGAGAAAGGCGATTCGGGGATTAATTGAGAAGGGCAAACTCGAGCGCCTCGGTGATCTCAACCCCGCCAATGATCATTTCCCAAACAACGCGAATGTAAACATGATTGAATTTTATGATTCAAACTACGTGAATTCAACGAGACTACGACAAGCCGGATGATTTAGTCGCAACAAATGTTGAGAATGGATGGTTTGATCGCAACAAGCATGTGGCCATGGCAAAGTGGATTTGGTGAAATGCTTTGAACTCTCGCCCTCCGATAAGTTCACGGCGACGCCAAGGTTAAATGGGATGATAATGATCGATGGCGGATTTGGCGAGAAGCGTAAGGATACAAGAAATCCGATGATTAGGAAGGAAGAGTTAGTCCTGGCTTTGGAAAACGCCCATAAGATTCATGAAGAACAGTGACCATGCTCATCAATGCTCTCCGCCGCCATGGAGTTCGGGTAACGAGTTGAGGCGAATGGTTCCTGGTCATGGTCGAAGATGAGACTTCGAAACGGTGATTTCGGTCCCTTCATCCTATAACTCTCCATCCCACGGCCAACACCTCCCTCCATCCACATATGATCCCTTGCCAAGGACAATTCCTCTTGACCCTTTCCGGCACCTCGGGCCATTAGGGCTCCATCGCCCTCGGCTCCTCGAACGAGATGGGCTCCATCACACCTGTTCCTCAATTTCTCAATACCTGCCGGTTTATGCTCCGGCTTCACATAATCAGTTTGAGCTATGTGGCTATGTTACGAAGCCTCCACACCCACTTTGAATGCGATCATGAGTTGCTAAAAGAAAATCCGGATGCCACAAGTTTTCCGTTGTCGTCTACCGGACTTAGTGAATTCACCGTCGGTTTCACCGGTCTGCAGTTTGTGTTTCCCTCTGCGATAAGAGTCTTGTTGCGAGTTCCAGTAACTCGAATGTTCCCGTTGATCCCCATATGGCAATATTGATAGAGCAAGTGAAACAAATGCGGGAGAAGCTTGATCTTATGATAAGTACTAGCACTCCTTTGACCCAAGATGTCGAACCGGGCAAAGAAATGATTACGTCGCGCAAAATTCAAGTGCCCGAAGTGAGAGAATCCGATAGGACAACTGCCCAGAGCACACTTGTCTAATGCCGGTTCCAAGCTTGAGAAAGGCCCGAAGACACAATCGGCTAGTATCATCCCTTTCACTCAAAACAACCGGCGCATCATTGAATCCTCCCAAACAGAGCCCAATACCCCTCAAGGTCCTCTCAGGTTCACTTCCTTCCATCAATATGCTCAGTCGACAAAGTTCGTCCCCGTGACTTTTCCGACCCGTTTCTTTGGACAACTTGTGCTCGCCCCAGCTGCTCCATGGCCTCAAACTCCTCCACTCCCACCGGTATCATGGGCACGTAACTGATCACTGCCTGCCTCGGTCTGCAGTAATGGAATCAGAAGTTAACAGAAAGATGGAAAGCTCAAGCGTCTTGGCAGTCCAACAACAAAGAGTAGCTAGACTAGGGGCTACCCATCCTTTAAAATTAAAGAAGTCTTTTAGTCAACCTTCGTAGGTTCTAGTACTTTCTTCGTTCAATCAAGTCCTCCTTGGATATTGTAGTTAATCTTAAGTTTTCTATAAAAGAGTCTTTTTCTTTTCTCGCTAGACTTGAGACATTATTTGCACACCTACATTACATTTAATGAAATGGTTTTATTTTAAATGATCACTCGCATCGCTCAACAAATAATCTCTGGAAATGATTAAGATTTTAATTAATTGGTGCGAGAAAGTCAACTAATGCCCTCCCTATACACTTTCCTCACCTCACAAAGGCCTCCATCAAGCCATACACTTTCCAAAACATATCCCCATCATCACCTTGATCAAGTCAACGAAGGCGGCAACATCAAGGGACAACAAAAGGTCACTCGGCATCGGGAGATCGACCCCATATCGAAAAAAACGGGGCTTGCCTCCACCCCCATGCATCAAGAAAGTTCAAGTAGAAGATTGCCTTCGTCCTCAGGTGCTCAAAAAAAAAACAAAAGCTTCAAAAAAAAAAAGCTTCAAAAAAAAAAAAAGCTTCAAAAAAAAAACAAAAGCTTCAAAAAAGAAAAAAAAAAGCTTCAAAAAAAAAAAACAAAAGCTTCAAAAAAGAAAAAAAAAGCTTCAAAAAAAAACAAAAGCTTCAAAAAAAAATGAGGCCAAGGACCTAGCACCGCCGATCAGAAGGTTTGACATATGGGCAAAATTAAAGCCCGAAGAACGGAAGTTGTCGACAACAAGGGAGCAGTTAAAGCAACGGCAAAAAACATATCATAAGCCCTTAAGCTGCATCCAAAATCTTTCTCCCCGATGAAGGACGACGATCAAGAAGCAACGGAATCGCTCAAAATGACTTGTCAAGGAATCACCTCAAGGCCCGCACCTTATCATCCAAACTTCCTATCCGAGCCTTTTCACCAAAAGTACCACAAATTATCATACCCCTTTTCTAAAGCCAAACACAGTTCAAACCCGAACTACGGCGACCTGAGCTCCTCACAATGAGGGGAACGTAGGCAACCAGAAATGGTCCGGTCATAAACACATTCAAATCCCAGAAAATCCGGCCTCACCAATAGCCTCTCCTATACACGATCCCTCTTCACCATTCGCCAACTTCGACTCTTGGTATCAGTTGACTTTCTCCTCATGATTAATCAAAATGTTTGTTCATATCGAGATTAGGGGTTGAATAACCCGAACATTAATAAAGGGTTTTAAGCAATCTTGTGATCATTTTGAATAAAACATATTTTCAGATGTCTCGACAAGTCTTCTTTTTCTACATTATAGGAAAAATAGAGCTAAACACTAATTTTACGTCGGCGGGGGCTTCCATACACTTTTACAAACCTTTCTAAACTTATGCTCTCTCAAAAGAGTCAAACCCAAAGCGAGTTCTTTTGTGCCTTCGTCAAATGAGGCCATCAAATAATACAAATCGGGGATTCATCCCCACTTTTCGAAAAAAAATATATGCCCCTGCAGGTATACATTCCTAAAATTGTCTTGCTTTTACATTTTCTTCCGGTTGACTAATTGAATAAAGAAAATAATAAAGTAAATATGGAAGGATGGGTTGCCTCTTTTGCTACATGATAATTCAAGAACGTTGGTTCTTCACTCGCTACAAGATGGGTTGGGTCTCTGTTCGGTATCGGTCTACGGTGCCTACCGAGGTTGAAGCCTCTCTAATTGTGTCGGATTCACGGTCATGAGACCGAGGCTTTGCCAAGTTACTTCTTCCAAATCAAGACTTCGCAAATACATCTCTTCGGACCAAGGCTCCACCAAGCAAGATGAGATTTGATCGCCATGTTGGTCATGGGCTAGTCAAGTGCGGTTCTTTGATGTCCAAGGACGAGGACAGAATTTTAACCAAGACCAGAAATTCATCATATCTCTATGGCTAATATTGGAACACGAGTCCATAAAACTCCTTGTGCCAATCGAATGAGGTTTCGATGTTCATCCTTGGAAGATGTCAGGAATTTTGGTTTGACGATTGCCCTCAACCCCGATGGAACTTTCACGGTAGAAGAGGAAAAGGATCCCCATCCCTATCTTGGCTAGACAGGACTACCACCACCTTCCTCACACTCTTCTCAACTCGCGAATCGGCCATCCTTCGGCCTCGGTCGATATACATTCATGATTCGATGCAGGACGGTCGTTTGGGGAAACAAATTGACTTCGATCCGATTTGGGCCGGTATGGTATGCCTCAAAGCGATCGGGGTCGGCTCGGTATGTCACGACGGTTTGGTATGCCTCGGCGGTTCGGTACGAGATCGGTCGGGAGCTTCTCGGTTACATCGGTTTGAAATGCCTTGACAAAGAACCCGGTTCAAGATATCCAATCCCCGGCACCGCACAAGCCTCACAAGATCCCTTCATGACCGTCTCAATGGGACGGCAAACCCCAAATACGAGACTACTTTGGACCCATGCGGTCTAACGTGACCGATCGGTTCACGGCTCCTCGGCGGGGGCAAAATCGGTACGGAATGTCTTCTCATGGTTGGGGTTACCTCGGAATACCACGGCAAATTGGAATCCCACCTCGGTTTGGAACCAATCTATCGGGGCCTTCGCAGCAACGGTTTGGAATGCTTCCACGATGCGGTCCGGGGCAACGGTCGAAGCCCTTCCTCGGGATGACGCTAGCTCGGCCGCTCCTCACAGAACTTTCACAAATCCATTCCTCACTCAGGCTTCGATGGGTTACCAAGCCTCCATCCCGGTTTCATCGAGAATCACCGGGACCGCAGTACCCCTGGTCATGCACCTTCGGCTATGCAATTCAACAATCGGGGACGGCGGCCCGCACTTAAGCCTACTTATGGGCCTCACTCCGGAAATCCGAGTTACCCGGCTACATCAAGGCTGCCTTCGCCCTCTTTGCCGGTTGAAAATCAACAACAAGCCGCGAGGTTCTATCCCTTTGCCCGGGGTCCTACTCAAGCTCCCGGGGTGATTCGGGCCAAGGACGGGATTTCACCTATGTCCCCGGATCGGCCGTTCCCTCCACTGTCTGCCGCCGGTGGTAGCTCCTCTCTCTAGCTCGATCGCTGGTTTGAATGCCATGGTTCCACCACGAGACCCTCATTTGGCTTGGTTCGTGGAACGACACAAGGAAATGAAAGCACAGATTCTTTGAATTGACTGCTAAGAAGTACGCTTTCCGACCAACGAACCCGGACTCCTTTGTTCCCCACAAATTCGTGATGCCTAATTTGGATCTCTTTGATGGCACTTGCATGCCCGAAAACCCATCTCGGACACGTATACCTTGGCAATGAAGGTCAAAAGGGGCGCCAATCAGCGGTTGGCGACTATTTCGATCTCTCTTTGAAGTCCGGTGCTCTAAAATGGTTCTTCCGCTTAAAATTCGAGGCCGGGGCTACATGGGACCAGATTACTAGCTAACTTGGAGTGGGAAGCAAATAGATTTGACTGCGAGACAACAATGCGGCGTCCGACGAGAACATCGGGGACTTTTACAAGCAAGATGGCAACTCCTCCTTTTGAAGAGGAACAACTAGACATCTTTCGGTCACGCCCGAAACCACATCGAGGGCCTCACTTAGCAATTTCCCCTATCCGGATCTACGGGCAATGATCAATTCCGGGGCTAAATTTGAGAGGGCTTACAATCGGCGGCGAGTTGTCGCACCCGCTTACGGATACCGGGTTTCTTCCACCTCCAACACGACTCTGAAAAAGGGCAATGTGAGAAGCGATCGAAAAGGGGACCCCGAGGACCCAATACGATCCAACAATCCATTCCCTAAAAAAAAAGTAGGGTGAATATGATTGAAGCCACGAACAAGCCATGTGCCACTATGGCTAACGGTTCCCATATGGAAGACACTCTTCGAAGAGAGAATTCTAGTTTCATAGTCGGTATCAAAGATGGGCTTCTCCCTTCATGACAACTTCACCTTGAAGGCTCTCACGTTGATCGATTGGCTCGGTACTTCATCGGTATGTCGGTCAAACCTTTAAGCTGGACCTCTGTAGTGACGCTTTGTCAAACACTGGGGGCTTCATCAAATCATTCGAGAGAAAGATTCCGTGGTTTTCGCCATGTCTTTTCCATGGAATGGGGCTTTATCAAGTCACACCTATCTTCGGAAGAAAGGTCTGGTCACCTCAACAAGCTGTCTTGGAGTTTCGGCTTTAGAACTTGGCATATGGCAACCCCTGCATCATCAAAAGTTGAGAATTGGGAATCTCCTCATATCGGCATTTCGTCAAATCACAACTAACCCAAGCAAAAGAGGGTTCATTCATGTCAACATGCTTTGATTCTAGAGCACTCGGCGTCAACTTCAAATGTCCGAGGCGAAAGAAATTTCAATCGAGACCCGGGGTTCAAATCCAACTTCATCCCAAGATCAAAATTGACCTCATCAATAACATGCAATTCAGTCCGCGACTAAAGGATATCACCCCACCAGCTCAAAGCTTGTCCCAAACAGTCAACAACACATACATCCCCTCTCATCACCATGCATCCCCACAAAAATCTCCCCAGGGCTCATGTAACATGCACAAAACTTGAATCAATAGGAAAAATCCTAAGTGATTGAAAATCATAAATCGTAATTTCCCTGCCAAAAGCTTAGGCCAAGTGTATCTTCGAAAGCAAATAAACGCATCATCTCATAATCATTTTTGGTTGCCATATATGCATCTTCCTCTTCACTAACAAATGCAGGAATTCAAACGTAATCCCCCTTTTCGGCAAGGATGATCTTCACCAAAGACGACCTCAAATGGATGAAAACATCCCCCAACATCCGCAAACATATGAAGACCGCCTCCAATACAATTCGGTCAGAGACGCCAAGTTCTCCAATACAATTCGGTCAGGGACGCCAAGTTCTCCAATACAATCCGGTCAGAGACGCCAAGCTCTCCAATACAATTCGGTCAGAGACGCCAAGTTCTCCAATACAATCCGGTCAGAGACGCCAAGCTCTCCAATACAATCCGGTCAAGGACGCCAAGTCCTCCAATACAAATCGGTCAAGGACGCCAAGCTCTCCAATACAAATCAGGACAAGGACGCCAAGTCCTCCAATACAAATCGGTCAAGGACGCCAAGCTCTCCAATACAAATCGGTCAGGGACGCCAAGCTCTCCAATACAGTACGGTCGGAGACGCCAAGTTCTCAAAATGCAAATCGGTCAAAGATACCAAGGTCTCAAATACAGTACGATCAGAGACGCCAAGTTCTCCAATACAAATCGGTCAGGGACGCCAAGTTCTCAAATACAAATAGGTCAGGGACGCCAAGTTCTCAAATACAATGCAGTTAGAGACACCAAGTTCTCAAAAGCAAGAAGTCCCAATGTGAAGACAACCTCAAATACTGTCAAACCATCAAAGACCATCCCCAGCTATTTTTGAACTACGACCGACTTGATTCCCTCTTAAGGATACGTAGGTAGCCTATCATTAGGTCCAGCCACTCGACCAGCACGGTCATCCTTTCCTTCGGCAGTAGACGTAAAATCGATCCCTTCAAATGAAGTCCACTAGAGGACCATCTATCCTAAAACGCCATCATCAAGGTTTGAGGCACCTAAAACGCTATCACACACAACACGAGGAAAGCGATAAATCGCAATCATCCCTTAGGGTGACTTCCCAAAAATAGTCAAACCATAGGGTGACTTCCCCAAAACAGTCAAAACCTTAGGGCGACTTCCCAAAAATAGTCAAACCATAGGGCGACTTCCCAAAAATAGTCAAAACCGTAGGGCGACTTCCCAAAAATAGTCAAGTAATAGGGCGACTTCCCAAAAATAGTCAAACCATAGGGCGACTTCCCAAAAATAGTCAGACCTTAGGGTGACTTCCCAAAAACGATCGAGATCGTAGGGCGACTTCCCCAAAACAGTCAAAACCTTAGGGTGACTTCCCAAAAAACGATCGAGATCATAGGGCGACTTCCCAAAAATAGTCAGACCATAGGGTGACTTCCCAAAAATAGTCAAATCTTAGGATGACTTTCCTAAAACGGTAGGGTCGACGACTAAAGATAGTCGAAAGACCCGAACTACGACTGGCTTGATTCCTCTTAAGGATACGTAGGTAGCCTATCATTAGGTTCGGCCACCAGACCAAAATGGTCATTCATATCCCCAGCAGAGCGGATATACAACCCTAGCCATCAGACCGAAGAGGGTCATTTCTTATCCCAGAGAGTTTCTTTCGGCAATCGATCGTAGAACTCGCTCGCCAGGTTGACATCCTAAAACAGTCACTCCAGGGTCGACAACTAAAGATAGTCGAAAGACCCGAACTACGGCCGGCTTGATTCTCACTAGGGATACGTAGGTAGCCTATCATTAGGTCCAGCCACTCGATCACCTGATCATCCCGCCAAATATGGAGCCTTACTCTTATCGACGACCCCGCTTCCTTCGAAAGCACCGTCGCCGAGGGGCTACTGTAAGTGCTCCAATTTGAGCCGTTAGTACTTTCGTTAGAAAATTAACGAGAGTTTTAACATTTCTAACATTTCTAATAAACCCTAACCTTTCTAACAAAGCAAGGGTAAAGTGGGCATTGCCATTTAAAGATAAACAAGGAAAGGAATCCTAAAAAGCAAAAGAAATGGAAAAAACCCGAATTGGTAAGTTGAAAAACAGTTCCAGTTTGAATTTTAAAAAGATTATTCCTCCTGTCCAAAAGCCAGCACTGTAGCAGATGAACAGTGCACGCCAACAGGACCCTCCGCGCGGATGTGATTGCATCTCCCAGTGGCCTATAAATTGAACCCTCCTCTCTCAGTCTAAACAACACAATTTGATCACAGCAACGAAACTCTGGCGAAATATAGGGAGAAAACAGTGGGAATTCACTTGAATTGCCACCATTTTCTCTTCAATCTTTCCCAAATCTCACTCACTCACAAACACTTCAAATCACTCTCATACATACTCTTATACATACACTAACTCAAGCTCAAATCACCCTTTAGGAGGAGGAATAGAGAGAAAACATAGAGGACTTCATTGTTATCTACTTGTTTTCTCTTTAACCAACTCAAATCATCAACCCTAAACACTTTCAAATCCTAAACACATTCAAGCCTTTGAATCCATTCAAACACAAGACACAAGGAAGATAGGTATAACCTCCCTCTCCCTACACTAAGTCTCTCATTCATGCATGCATCTTTAAACTACAAAATGTAGTTATTTTATCTTCTTGTCTTAGATCCAAGAAGATCACCATGGAAGTTCATCTCCATGGATGATCTTCTACAAGGATCAACATTTTCTTCAATGTGTTCTTATTTACTTGCAAAATGCATTTTCAAAACCCTAAATACCATTTTCAAGCACCAAATCCCATTTTCAAAGGATAAAATTCCCCTTCCCAAGCAAATGAAGTGCTTAGTCCTAATGTACCCCAAGGATGGTTTGGTATAGTTGATTCACCACTAAAATGTCTAGTGATCACTAACCAAAACCTAGGGAAATGGGGAGAAGCATGGATGCAAAAACCCCCTTTAAAATCATATTTTCTCTCTTGAGAAGTTGCTGTCCAGTAGCAATTTTCTCAGACCTCAGTCCATGGTCTAATTTTTTGGACATAGATAAACTTGAAATTTGGTGTCGACTACAAAATACTTTTTGTAGCCAACATCCAGATCTTTCCATACATATTTTTACTTTATTTTTTGCGTGAGTAAAACCCAATCTTTCAATTTTTATCTTAGAGGCCAGTTCATTAGCTTCTGGAAATCCAGATTTCACATCTGAGATTTCCAGAAGGTTTTGACCCCTCAAATTACTTCCAAAATGGAAAGTTCCTTTGCAGAAACCCTATTTAGGGTGTTTTAAGAAACTTTCATTCTCGGACTTTCCCCAGATTCTGAGGTTTTGAAGCCTTTAAGTCCATTTCAAAGTCAAGGGTCAACTGCCTTTTTCATTCTGGCAGAATTGCTTTTCAACTCCCAAAAATCTTTTGAGTGCCAAGACTCAACCCAAAAATCATACCAAAAATTTTGGGGATTGTTCAAAGTCTTATAAAGAGTTCCCCATTTTTTTTTTCTCAGTTTCAACTCATTTTGGTCACAACACACACACACACACACACACACACAAAAGGATTTCAAATGTTTGGAAGACTCGTTTTACGAGGCGCTCCGGGTGCACACTAACGTCCTTCCCGACGCGTAACATGACCTCCGAACCTAAATTTCTGATCTCGGGCTTTTTTCAAAGTTTTGGCCCTTAAAACAGAAATGGCGTGGCGACTCCGTTTTGATTTTCAAAAAAAAAATCGGGCATCATCACACATAGCCTCCACTCTCCATCAATGTGTCAAGTTCATTAACCGGCAGGGGGACCTTGAAGTCATTAGGGGCGACAGTTTCCTCATAGGGAACGAAGCCGAGACCGTCACCAAGCATGCTCTTAGCCAGACACCGGGGCTACCTCCTCCGAATCGACCAAGGGACTATCGGGGCAAGTCTCATCAGAATCCCCCAGAATCCGGTGATGCCAACTATGTCAACGAACTCAAGCGGGCAGACCCTGAAGCAGTTCGATTCATCAAGATCAATTGCCATTTCCAACATTTGGAGGAAGAGTGGAAAGAAACACTGAACACCGCCATGGTACGAGCACACAAACCTCCAGTCTCCAATCAGAGATTTGTCAGCATTCTTCAGACCCGTTCTCTGGCCTCGCCAAGCGAAGAGATTTTCATGATAAAAGTCGACAAGTACCGACAGACTCGACTCGAATGTATGAACATCGTATGGGACGTCCTCCTCGAAGAACTGCCCGCTAAGCCTTTCCGCTCAAGCATGGGGCATGAGATTTTTCCAGCAGCACACCGAGACGCAATACGTCCTTACATCTGGATTGAGCGGTCAGATTGTGACGAGTTGGAATTCTCCAGAATTGAGGATGCGGCAGATTCGCAAGAAGATCCCTACATTCATATGCTCAGTTTTCAGGCGCCGGACACAATTGATCCTGGTTCAGACAAAGAGATGATAGCAGTGACTGAGGAAGGAGAACAGAAACAAGATAAACCCCGAGTCATGAGGTCACTGACAGCAATGCCATTAAGGAATTGGGAAACTCTCTCAGGCCCGTCCGCGACCAAAGAAGAAATGATCACCAAGCTTGGATTGGTCCCCCGTCCCTTTGTGTCAACCTTTGTAAAGTCCTCCGAGTCTCTCATTGTTGAGTTTGAGTCTTCCGAGTCGTCCGATGGCCTCACGCCTGAAGACCACGAAATTGTAGCCAATACTGTATTCCCTTTTATTCTCAATGAAATGACGAACCTTTCTGAGTATCCCTTGATTGACACTTTAACTAATGATGAATTAACTAATAATCTAAAAACAGTTAATAACGATTCACTAGATGAAGAAGCAGACACATTAAATGAACAATATATCAAAGAAATCTTTAAGCAGGTTGTCCGGAAAGAGGAAAATCGAGCCCAAGCTGCCGAAGAGATTTTGACGAGTGTGAATTTGGGAACTGCGGAAGAGCCTAAAGAGACGCAGATTGGTAGTTTCTTCGAAGGGACTGAAAGGGATGCCCTAATTGAGCTGCTAAAAGAATTCGTGGATGTGTTCGCATGGTCCTATAAAGATATGCCAGGCCTCGATCCTTCCATAGTTGAACACCGGATACCGCTTGACCCGGAAGTCAAGCCAGTGAAGCAGAAGTTAAGAAGAATTAAGCCCGAATGGTCCCTACAAGTAAAAGAGGAGATAGAAAAGATGCTCAGGGCAGGGTTCATCAGGGTCATTGAATATCCTACATGGCTTTCCAACATAGTAACGGTAACCAAGGCCAACGGAAAGATCCGATGCTGCCTAGATTTCAGAGACTTGAACAAAGCCAGTCCGAAAGATGATTTCCCCCTGCCAAACATCGACATTCTGGTAGATTCCACGGCCAACCATGAAGTTAAATCCTTCGTCGACGGCTTTGCCGGTTACAACCAAATCAAAATGGCAGAAGAAGATCAAGCCAAGATAGCCTTCACAACCCCTTGGGGTACGTACTGCTACACGGTCATGCCGTTCGGACTAAAGAATGCTTTGGGGCTACGTACCGCAGGGAAGCTACGGCTTTGTTCCATGACAAGATCCACAAAGAAATTGAGGTCTATGTGGACGACATGATAATACACTCCAGAGGATCGGATGGCCGCACTTTGTTGATTTGAGAAAATTCTTCGGCCGCCTCCGAGACCACGCATGAGACCGAATCCACCTAAATGCACCTTCGGTGTAAGACGAGGCAAGGTGCTAGGATATATGGTGACAGAACGGGGAATTGAAGTAGACCCTCGTAAAATCAAGGCGATAGTTGAAATGAAGCCACCAGGACACCGACGGAAGTGAAGTCCTTCATGGGAAGACCGCAATACATAAGCCGCTTTGTAAATCACCGACCTCTATCTGCGAGCCGATCTTCAAGTTGATGAAGAAAAATGCCTACACAGAATGGACTCCAGAATGCCAGCTCGCTTTTGAACAGATCAAGGCGTACCTTGTGAATTCCCCGATTCTTTGCCCACCACATCAGCAAAAACCACTATTGCTATACCTAACTGTCACGGACACAGCAATTGGGGCTATGTTAGCTCAAGAAAAGAAAAATTCCAAGGTCGAAAACGCCATCTATTTCGTGAGCAGAAAGCTTCAAGGGAACGAACTCAATTACTCGCTTGTGAAAAGACTTGCGCAGGGTCCGGTGCAGGTAGTGGGAAAGTTGAAACACTACATGTAGTCTCACCCGATACATCTCGTCTCAAAGATAGACCCCATCAAATATCTGTTCGACAAGCCGTCCATCTCTATGAGGTTGGCAAAATGGTCATTCTTTTTCGCTGAATACGACATCACCTATGTTTCAAGGAAATCCGTAAAAGGACATATAATGGCAGAACATTTGGCCGATTTCCCAAGTGATGAGTCCCGAGGACCTGAACCTCAATTTCCCGATGATGGAATCTTTGCACTAGAAGGAGAAAACCGCTGGCAACTCTTCTTCGACGGGGCGTCAAACAAAAGGGGGAACGGAATAGGAATGCTTCTGGTCGATCCTACTGACGAACACACCCCCATAGCAGTAAGATTGAACTTCGAAGTCACCAACAACGCTGCTGAATATGAAGCTTGCATAGCCGGATTGGAAGCCGCCCTTGAAAGAAATATCAAAGAATTAGAAGTGTACGGTGATTCTGCCCTTATCATCAACCAGGTCTCTAACAAATGGAAGACCGTGGACCCGGGTCTGCAGAAATATCACACTTACATGGAAGAGCTAGTAACTCAATTCAAGGAGATCAGCTTTCATTACTTGCCCAGAGATCGAAACAGATTTGTAGATGCTCTGGCAACACTAGCCTCCCTCGTTGAAATACCCGAAGGAAAGTCTGTCAAACCATTCAGAGTCGGGAGAATAGAAAACCCCGCTTATTGCTTTGAAATCAAAGCGGAGACCGAACCGGCCAGTGATCCCTGGTACACTCAGATCTATCAGTACCTGAAGAATGGCGAAGCCTCCTTCAAAAATGAAGATGGGGAATATAAAGAGGGAATTAAAGCAAAAAGCCTCTCAGCCCTGAAGCGACTCACCTCCCATTATGTTCTCTTGGGAAATATGCTGTACAAGAAGCGTTATCAAGGCCCCCTCCTGCGATGTATCGGAAAACAAGAGGCTACGGAACTCATGAAAGAAATACATGGTGGTACCTGCGGCCCCCACATGAATGCTCGAGCCCTGATGCAAATCATACTAAAAATGGGATACTTCTGGATCTCCATGGAAACTGACTGTATCCAGTTCGTCAGAAGCTGCGACAAATGCCAGCGGTACTCAAATCTAAATCATTTGCCTCCTCACGAGTTATACTGCATGACAACCCCTTGGCCTTTCGTCACTTGGGGAATTGATGTCATAGGCAAAATCACACCACCATGCAGCAACGGCCACAAATTCGTCCTGGTAGCTGTGGACTATTTCACCAAATGGGTTGAAGCCAAGTGTTACAAAATCCTCAATTCAAAGAAAATAGCCCTTTTCATCAAAGAGAACATCATATGCAGATACGGGTTGCCAGCCGAAATCATCTCAGATAATGGATCCCACTTCGAAGGGGAATGCGACAGGCTGCTGGCGGAATTCAGAATAACCCGTCACAAGTCATCTCCCTATAGGCCCCAAACCAACGGAGCCGTCGAAGCAGCAAACAAGACTCTGGAAAACATCATCCGGAAAATGGCTGTCCGAGGTCGAGATTGGCCCGAGAAGCTACACCTGGCACTCTGGGGCTACAGAACATCCGTCAGAACGGCAACCGGGGAAACACCGTTTGCCCTCACCTACGGAATGGAAGCCGTGCTCCCAATCGAGCTAGAAATCCCCTCACTCCGTGTGCTGTTGGAAAGTCAGATCAACGAGGTCGAATGGCTCCAGAGTCGCCACGATGAATTGGCTCTACTAGATGAGCGCCAATTGAAAGCAATGGAACATATCCGAGCATACCAAGGGAGAATGGCCAGGGCCTTCGACAAGAAAGTAAAACATCGGGAGATTAGGGAAGGTGACCTCATTTTAAAAGAGAAGCCCCCAGTCCGTATCAACCCCCTCGGCAAATGGGAGCCTGTCTGGGTCGGGCCATACGTCGTCCAGAAGATCTTCTCCGGAGGAGTCATGCAACTTGCAGACCTCGAAGGAAATCCTTTTGTACACCCAGTGAATGGTGACAAGCTGCGCAGATACTAAGCGTAAAACACTGAGTCAAAAAAAAACAAAAAAAAACAAAAAAAAACTATAAAAAAAAAGTGCCAGAAGAGTAATACCCAACTAGGTTGAAAACCCGAAAAGGGCGGCCTAGGTAAAAAACAGGGTTGCACAAAAAAAAACACAAAAAAAAAATATAAAAAAAAAGTGCCAGAAGAGTAATACCCAACTGTGATGATGTGTCGCCATTTCGCGGGAAAAAATTCGATTTTTTGCGTTTCTTTGAAAAAACCAAATAAAACTCGGGAAAAAGAACGGAGTCGCCACGCCATTTTTGTTTTAAGGGCCAAAACTTTGAAAAATGCCCGAGATCAGAAATTTGGGTTCGGAGGTCATGTTACACGCCGGGAAGGACGTTAGTGTGCACCCGGAATGCCTCGTAAAACGAGTCTTCCAAGCTGAAAATCATTTGTGTGTGTGTGTGTGTGTGTGTTTTGGCCAAAATAATTTGAAACTCAGAAAAGTAAAAATTGGGATATCTTTTTAAGACTTTAAACTGATCCCATGATTTTTTGGAAGATTTTTGGATTGAGATTTGGTACTCAAAAGACCTTTTGAAGTTGAGAGCCACTTCTGCCAGAATGAAAAAGACAGTGGACCTTTGATTTTGAAATGGATTCAAGGGTCTTAAAAATTCATAATCTGGATAAACTCAGAGAATGAAAGTTGTTTCATACACCTTAAATAAGAGTTTTGCGAAGGAATTTTCCATTTTGGAGAAGATTTGAGGGGTCAAAACCTTCTGGAAATCTCAGATATGCAATCTGGATTCCCAGAAGCTGATGAACTAGCCTCTAAAAGAAAATTGGAAAAGAGGAGTTTTACTCACCCAAGAAATAAAGTAAAAATATGTCTAGAAAGCTTTGGATATTGGCTACAAAAAGTGTTTTGTAGTCAACAGCAAATTCTAAGTTTTTCTGTGTCCAAAAATTAAGACAATGGACTGGGATCTTGGAAAATTGCTACTAGACAGCAACTTCTCAAGAAAGAAAATATGATTTTAAAGGGGGGTTTTGCATCCATGCTTGTCCCCATTTCCCTAGGTTTTGGTTAGTGATCACTTGACATTTTAGTGGTGAATCAACTACACCAAACCATCCTTGGGGTACATTAGGACTAAGCACTTCATTTGCTTGGGAAGGGGATTTTTATCCTTTAAAAATGAGATTTGATGCTTGAAAATGGTTTTTAGGGTTTTGAAAATGTGTTTTCTTTGCAAGAAAGTAAGAGAACTTGAAAATAATGTTGATCCTTGTAGAAGATCATCCATGGAGATGAACTTCCATGGTGATCTTCTTGGATCTAAGACAAGAAGAAGGATGAACTACATTTTGTAGTTTGAAAATGCATGCATGGATGAGAGATTTAGGGTAAGAAGAGGGAGGTTATACCTATCTTCTTTGTGTTTTGGGGCTTTGGCTTGAATGTATGAGTGTTTGAGGCTTTGAATATGATGGTGAGTGAGTTTGATTTGAGTGAGTGAAGGTTGGGAAGATTCAAGAGAAAAAGGTGACAATTCTTAAAGAATTCTCACTGTTTTCTCAAGTATATTCGCCAGATACTATGAATTGTGCTCTTGTTTCCTCTTATTTTTGTGACTGGAGGGCTCAATTTATAGCCCTCTGAAAATTGCAATCTCATCCGCGCGGATAGGACCTGCAGCGTGCAATGTTCATTAAATGCTGCTCCAGGCTTTGGACAGGAGGAATAATCTTTTTTAAAATTCAAATTAACCAGCCAGATTATGTTTCCAGCCATTTCTTTTTTTTGGTTTTTCTTATTTCTTTTGCTTTTTTGATTCTTTTCCTTGGTTTATCTTTTTTTGGCAATCCCCATTTTGCCCTCACTTTGTTAGAAAAGTTAGGAATGTTAGGAATTGTTAGAAATGTTATAACTTTCGTTAATTTTCTAACGAAAATTCTAACAAGCTCAAATTGGAGCACTTACAGTAGCCCCTCGGCGACGGCGCTTTCGAAGGAAGCGGGGTCGTCGATAAGAGTAAGGCTCCATATTTGGCAGGATGATCGAGTGATCGGGTGGCTGAACCTATTAATAGGCTACCTACGTATCCCGAATGGGAATCAAGCCAGTCGTAGTTCGGGTCTTTGACCCTGGAGATGATGGCGTTTTAGGTGCCTCGAACCTGATGAGCGAGTTCTGCAGTCGGTTGCTGGAGAGAAACTCTGTTGGGGGTAAGAGATGACCATTTTCGGTCTGATGGCTATCCGCTCTGCTGGGGATAGGAATGACCATTTTCTGGTGCGATGGCTATCCGCTCTCTTTGGGGATGATTGCGATTTATCGCTTTCCTAGTGATAGCGTCTTAGGTGCCTCAAACCTTGGAGATGGCGTTTTAGGTGCCTCGAACCTTGGAGATGGCGTTTTAGGTGCCTCGGACCTTGGAGATGGCGCTTTAGGTGCCTCGAACCTTGGAGATGGCGTTTTAGGTGCCTCGAACCTTGGAGATGGCGTTTTAGGTGCCTCGAACCTTAATTTGAAAAGGCCTTTCGGTGGACTTCGTCTGCTGCCGAAGGATAGGGTGACCGTTTTGGTCGGGGGGCTGGACCTAATGATAGGCTACCTACGTATCCCTAGTGGGGAATCAAGCCCTTTCGTAGTTCGAGATCTTCTCGAGATTTCATTGGCTTTTGGGATTCCGTTAACTTTGCTGGGGATTTTGTTAGTCTTTGCTGGGGAAAATCAGACATATTCGTCTGGGAAATCGGTCTTACGTTTGACTGCCGGGGGTAATTTTGATGAAAGATACGGGATTCCGTTATCTTTCTCGGGGAGATCGGTCTTACGTTTGACTGCCGGGGGATGATTTTGATGAAAGATACGGGATTCCGTTATCTTTCTCGGAGAGATCGGTCTTACGTTTGACTGCCGGGGGTAATTTTGATGAAAGATAACGGGATTCCGTTATCTTTCTCGGAGAGATCGGTCTTATGTTTGACTGCCGTTTGATGATTTTGATGAAAGATACGGGATCTCATTTTCTTTCTCGGGGAAATCGATCTTACGTTTGACTGCCGTTTGATGATTTTGATGAAAGATACGGGATCTCGTTATCTTTCTCGGGGAAATCGGTCTTACGTTTGACTGTCGGGGGATGATTTTGATGAAAGATACGGGATTCCGTTATCTTTCTCGGAGAGATCGGTCTTACGTTTGACTGCCGGGGGATGATTTTGATGAAAGATACGGGATTCCGTTATCTTTCTCGGGGAGATCGGTCTTACGTTTGACTGCCGGGGGTAATTTTGATGAAAGATACGGGATTCCGTTATCTTTCTCGGGGAGATCGATCTTACGTTTGACTGCCGTGGGTAATTTTGATGAAAGATACGGGATTCCGTTATCTTTCTCGGGGAAATCGGTCTTACATTTGACTGCCGTTTGATGATTTTGATGAAAGATACGGGATCTCGTTATCTTTCTCGGGGAAATCGGTCTTACGTTTGACTGCCGGGGGTAATTTTGATGAAAGATACGGGATTCCGTTATCTTTCTCGGGGAGATCGGTCTTACGTTTGACTGCCGGGGGTAATTTTGATGAAAGATACGAGATCTCGTTATCTTTCTCAGGGAGATCGGTCTTACGTTTGACTGCCGTTGATAATTTCCTTGACAAGGGGTTGACTTTGGTTAACTTTGTCAAGTTGGGGACTGAACTGCAGAGTCCCAGATTTTTAAAGGGCAAAAGGGTCATTTTGACCCTTACAATCCTGTCCGCGCGGAGAAGACCTGAAAGTCAGGGGGTATTAATGAGGGCCAACGCCCTTCTCCTTCCCCATTCAGTTTTTTTGAAATTCTCTGCATTTACGAGAGAGAGAGAGAGAACCGAGGATTTCACCATTTTTGGCCAAGAAAGCTTCGAAAATCCTTCATTTTCTTTGATTTTTCGAGCAATGGAACACGGGGAAGGTGCTTTTCAAGGCCAAGGACGTGGCCCGGTAGCTGAGAGACGATTGGAGCTCGTCCGGATGAGGAGGCACTATACTCTTTCGCAATCGATTACGGAGGAGCCCTACCCCGATGCTTGGCAACATTGGGCTTCTGATCCGAGTCTCCGAACGGTATACTTCGAATCTTTTCATTCCCTTTGTTGATTTCTTGCTTGAGATTGAATTTTGGGTGATTTTTGAATTTTTTTTTTTGAAAATTCGAACGATTGATGTTCTTGGCTTTGAATCTTGATTTTGATGCTTTGCATGTTGTAATGAGTATATGAGTAACCCAAATTATGCATTTTGCTTGGAAAAGAAGAATTGGCATTTTCGCCATTTTTTTTTTAGTATCCAAAAATTATGGATGAAAATTGTGATTTTTTTTTTGAAATTTGAATATTGATTTTTGATGATATGCATGTTGCAATGAATTTGTTGGTGTTCCAAAATGTGCATTTTGCTTGAGAAAAGAATTGGCATTTTGCCAACATGAGATGAATGTATGATTTTTGATTGATTTTTTTTTTGAAAAGTGGGACGGATTTTTTCTTCTGTTGATTGAATGCATGTTATGTATGCATGTTATTTTATGAAAATGGGACGGAGTTTTTACTTCCGTAAGATGTAGGATTTTTTTTTTTTTGAGATGATGAATGATATGCGTGCATGCATAGGAACTTCTTTTTTTTTTTTTTGAAAATGGGACGGAGTTTTTACTTCCGTAGGAATGCATTTTTGATGAATGCATTGGGATTTGGCTGAAACCGTCTTTTGTGCGAGAAAAATGGGGCTATGCTCATTGTATGATGTTATGCTGTCGAATTTTCTTTGAAATTTCATGATGCATATGTATGCTCTTTTTTTTTTCGTGCAAATGCAAATGCAATTTTTTTTTTTTGACATTTTCTTCTTTTTTTTTTTATTGCAGGGTGGAAACAACTACGTTACGGAGCAGCTGAACAACATGAAGACTCGAGGATCGGTGGAGTCCGTAGTTGATTTGTGGGACCGGCTTCCAAATGCGGGCCGAGGAGCTTTGCCGAGTTCGAGACAGATTGTTGTTGAGACCGGGCTTTGGGAGTTTGTTGAGTGCTTGAGGGGATTGGTCAAGTTCCCCAAGAGCAAGGGCCTGATGTTTGCTTTAGCGCAGCACTGGTGGGATGTGACCCACACGTTTCACTTCTTTTGGGGCGAGGCTACGGTTACGCCTTCTGACTATGCTGCGATCACGGATTTGTCCTTTAATGGACGCAGCATTGAGTGGCGGGACGGCTACAGTGATGCGGATCTGCAGGCTCTTCTGGGATTTTCCCCTATTCCCAAAAAGGGGATGGGGATGGAGTATGCGGTGGTCTATGGAAAGATCGTGGAGACCATTGTGAGCTACGTGGCTGGGGAGGAGAGGATAGGCGCCGAGCAGATTGCTAGGGCCTTCTTATGGTTTGCTTTTTCGAGCACCCTTTTTGGACATGCTGAGGGGACGGCAGTCTTTGCCTTGCTGAGGTCCTTGGAGGACATGGAGATGGCTGGAGATGTCTCCTGGGGAGAGGCCGGGCTGGCAGAGCTTTACTTTGCTCTCGATAGGTACAGCCGGAAGGCTGTGAGCTCCTGTTAGTACCCGGTCCGAAAAAAGGCATTTTTAAATGTCTGGCCCGGTTATTTAAGTGAAACCCTAAAAAACCTACTCTTTATTCTGTCATATCCGCCGTCGGCCGTACACGTGGAAAGTACGCCAGGATATTGTGCCGATCGGCCCTTTCCCTGTTGAATGGCCGATCGAACCTTTATTATTGTGCCGATCGAACCTAAGATTTTTGTGTCGATCGACCCTTTTATTTAGGGCCGATCGACCCTTCAGCTGGCCCAGCCCAATTACCGAAGCACTATAAATAAGTGTGCCCGGCTCCCATATTCAACACACAATTAATTCGGGAGAAGCGAGATTACACTTGCTTTACCCGTATTTCTTCCCACATTCTTCGAATCGCCCTAGATTCGACCCCAAAGTCTTGCTACAATTGGTAAGACTCTTTTTAATATTTTTGTTCCCTATTATTATTATTGTCTTATTATATTTGCATGCTTATTATATTTTAATTGTTCCTTTATGCTAGATTTAAGACTGTTTTAATATATTTAAATATGCAATAGCCGAGGATGATCTAAGGTTTCGCCCAAGAAACCCAATGGATCTAGGAACTATTTCTTTCCTTCCACCTTAGTAATAATTATCCCATGATCAACAATCCCCCAAGGATGAACGTTGATTAGTGCACCTTCCGAGGGCCTAACTCAAAGGTTCTAGGGTGTGATCATTAACTAATTCTTTCTCTCCCCTCCTCCTTATGCATGATCCCGTTTCTTCTATCTATTCCTGTAAACACCGCACACAACCAACACCCCACATGCTAGAAAGACCGATTCGTCGGGCAATAGGAGTGATAGCGTTTCTTCTTCTGTTGTAACTTGACCCCCGAACCCAATCAAATGTTTAGCCTTTTTTCAAAGCTTTGGGCTATATCAAAGTGGCGTGGCGACTCTCAAAATTTAAATTAATATTTTTAATATGGTTTAAATCGAGTGTCACTAAATGAATATCCTATTTCGGTCCGACATTATATGATTAATTATTTTAAACCTCCGAATGCGCGTTGCATCGGGACGGGGTATTCACAGTGGCGACTCCGCTGGGGAGATGTTTTGAAATTTTTTCAAAACTAAGTGGGTCAGACTTTCGTTTTCTTGTATGGTGTTGTATTTTACTTCCTTTTTCTTTTTCTCCTATTCTTAACTGTTGCATTGCATGCATGCATCTCATAAAAAAAATCTTTCTCTTTTTTCCTTAAAAAAAAGAATTAGACTTTTTACCTCACACTACCACTAGAGTCCGTGTCACACTGCACAGACACCCTTTAACCCATCGGAGAAGCCAAAGTGCGGGAAGCGTGGTGATCATGTCGCCTCCCTTCCGAGTCTCACTTGGTCATCCACTCATCAGTGCGCTTCGGCTGCACGGTGGGAGCCTGAAATCTAACCCTTGTGTCACCCACTTTGTTAAGAGTACACTCCCTGTGACCGGTTGGTTTGACTAGCTTTTTTATATAGACAATTAATAAGGTCTTTGTGTTAAGTCACTACGAATCAATAATAGGTCAAGATCTATAGAGAGAATAAAGGGCACTAAAAATTGATTTCCTTTTAAAGGACGTGCCATGTAAAGTTGAATGCTTGATCTTGTCCTATCATGGGTCTGTAGTACTCTCCATAAATATCATATTAAATGTCTATATGAGACGGTTAATCGTTAGGATCCACCACTTTAGGACCTTTAGTTAGTTGCGAAAAAGGGGTATCCCTTCCAACCAAGAGTAGGTTCTATAAAAAAAAATAAAGGGCTTTTTTGTAAATAAAATGCTTAACCACTCCTCATTTTTAGGACCCTCCGAGGTCCGCTCCTCATTTCTAGGACCCTCCGAGGTCCACTCTTCATTTCTAAGACCATCCGAGGTCCACTCCTCATTTCTAGGACCCTCCAAGGTCCGCTCCTCATTTCTAGGACCCTCCGAGGTCCACTCTTCATTTCTAGGATCATCCGAGGTCCGCTCCTCATTTTTAGGACCCTCCGAGGTCCGCTCCTCATTTTTTAGGACCCTCCGAGGTCCGCTCCTCATTTTTAGGACCCTCTGAGGTCCGCTCCTCATTTTTAGGACCTTCCGAGGTCCACTCCTCATTTTTAAGACCCTCCGAGGTCCGCTCCTCATTTCTAGGACCCTTCGAGGTCCGCTCTTCATTTCTAGGACCCTCCGAGGTTCGCTCCTCACTTCTAAGACCCTCCGAGGTCCGCTCTTCATTTCTAGGACCCTCCGAGGTCCGCTCTTCATTTCTAGGACCCTCCGAGGTCCGCTCTTCATTTCTAGGACCCTCCGAGGTCCGCTCTTCATTTCTAGGACCCTCCGAGGTCCGCCCTTCACTTCTAGGACCCTCCGAGGTCCGCTCCTCATTTCTAGGACCCTCCGAGGTCCGCTCTTCACTTCTAGGACCCTCCGAGGTCCGCTCTTCATTTCTAGGACCCTCCGAGGTCCGCTCTTCATTTCTAGGACCCTCCGAGGTCCTCCCTTCACTTCTAGGACCCTCCGAGGTCCGCTCCTCATTTCTAGGACCCTCCGAGGTCCGCTCCTCATTTTTAGGACCCTCCGAGGTCCGCTCTTCACTTCTAGGACCCTCCGAGGTCCGCTCTTCATTTCTAGGACCCTCCAAGGTCCACTCTTCATTCCTAGGACCCTCCGAGGTCCACTCTTCATTTCTAGGACCCTCCAAGGTCCGCCCTTCATTTCTAGGACCCTCCGAGGTCCTCCCTTCACTTCTAGGACCCTCCGAGGTCCGCTCCTCATTTCTAGGACCCTCCGAGGTCCGCTCCTCATTTTTAGGACCCTCCGAGGTCCGCTCTTCACTTCTAGGACCCTCCGAGGTCCACTCTCCATTTCTAGGACCCTCCGAGGTCCACTCTCCATTTCTAGGACCCTCCGAGGTCCGCTCCTCATTTCTAGGACCCTCCGAGGTCCGCTCCTCATTTCTAGGACCCTCCGAGGTCCACTCTCCATTTCTAGGAACCTCCGAGGTCCGCTCCTCATTTCTAGGACCCTCCGAGGTTCGCTCCTCATTTCTAGGACCCTCCGAGGTCCGCTCCTCATTTCTAGGACCCTTCGAGGTCCGCTCCTCATTTCTAGGACCCTCCGAGGTCCGCTCCTCATTTATAGGACCCTCCGAGGTCCGCTCCTTACTTCTTGGACCATTCAAGGTCCACACCCTCTACTTCGGACCGCCCTAGGTCCAGTCTCTCTATCTTGGACTGTTCAAGGTCCACTCTTTGACCCTTCAAGGTGCTCTTCCTATACTAAGTCCACTCTCCCAATCTTGGACCATTCAAGGTTCACTTCTCATCTTTTGGACCCTTCTAGGTCCACTTCCTCTACTTTGTACCATTCGAGGTCCACCCTTCTACTTGGGACCCTCCGTGGTCCACCCCTCATCTCTCGGACCATCCATGGTCCACTCCTCTACCTTAGACCATCCATGAGACTCTTCGAGGTCCACCCCTCGTCTCTTGGACCATCCATGGTCCACTCCTCTACCTTAGACCCTCATGGTCTACATCCTTCAAGTTAGGACCCTTCAAAGTTCTACCTCTTACCTCTTGAACCATCCGCAGTTTGCTCCCTTAGTCTTAAAACCATCCATAGTTTAGATCCTTTATCTCTAGCACCCTTCAGCCAAAGACCCACCTAGATCAAACCTCTCTCGACCCATCTAGATCAAACCACCATCTAGGGCCTACCTAAGCCAACTTACCAATTCTCATCCAAGTCCGATTAGCTCGTCTAGACCACCCTCACTTATATTTGACCAAGGATCGAGTCATCTTCCTCTCCCTTTTTCACCAAACGGACTCTTTTACATTCATCCTCTCTCTTTCTCTAAACTTAACCCTGGTTGTATCATTAATCGGGGCCCCCTGGAACTACGGTGACCTGAGACTCGTACCTTAAATGGTAAGGGTTACGTAGGCAACTTCAGCCCGGTCAAACTCTCAAATTGTGGAGATCAACTATTTTCTCAGAGGTGCCTTAAGATTAATTATGAATCTAATTCAACTCATTGGTTTGACTCTGCCGTACGTTCTTACAGAATTCTACATCATGTCTATGGAGAAAAGCATTGAAGCCCTTAAAGAAATCTCAGACATGAGGTTGGGAGTGATCAACCTCCTCAAAGACATGCATGAAATTGAGCAGCGCCATTTGTCTTACATTCAAGAATACTTGAGAAGAGTTCCTCCTCCTGTTCAATTCCAGAGTCCCTACCATCCACATGCTTGTGGTCCCACTTATGGTCCTACACATCAGAATTTCTCATTCAGGATGCCTGCTGTGGCCACCAACCAACTAAAGGCATCAATACCCGAGAAGAAGATCAACAAGAAACATTTTGATGACTTGGGAATGCCTGTAGGTGAGTTCTTCGAAATTTTGGTGAGAAAGAATTTGATCAAGCCGCTCGAGAATTACAAGCCTGTTAATCCGAGAGCTAACTTGGATACATCCAAGTTTTGCAGATACCACAAGTACGTTGGGCATACCAACGACAGTGTAGCGGCTAAAACGCTTGATTCAAAGTTTGATCAACCAAGACCTCATTGATGAAGAAGCCCTCGTACTTCAAGGAAGGATTTAGATTCATTCAGTCTTGTAGGTTCTATTGTGTCTTTCTTACGTCCACTTTGGGCATTGGTATGTAATGTCCACTTTAGAATAGTTACCTCAATAATAAAAGAGTCTTTCTTTCCTTTCTCTCTAGACTTGAGACATAATCTCGCATTACTTTCAAGAAGAATTATTTTATTTATAATTATCACTTGATTGCTAATCTCACTGATAAACTCACCGGCTAATAAAATACAAATGAGTGCTTTGATTGGAGTAAACAACTCACTGTCTCTTCCTCACATATACCATCTCCATACACCATCTCTATACACCATCTCTATACACCATCTCTATACACCATCTCCATACACCATCTCTATACACCATCTCAATACACCATCTCCATACACCATCTCTATACACCATCTATATACACTCTCTCCATACTCCACCATATACTTTTCATACACTCTCCCTCACTTGACCTCCTTCCCATATGGTCAAGACAAGCACAAAGACCGTTGTTGCTCATCATCAGAAAATAGCTGCTCACGCCACTACAATTTAAAGAAAGAGGTTTTTCTTATCCTTCACAAGTGCTACATGAATATCAACTTGGGGCTTACCAACCCCCCAATCTCGCGTCTCCTCTGATTTTCCATTTGATCGATAAGCTTCCATTGAATATGCTCACATATCTTTCGCATGGTCCGAATATATTTTGCCTTACTCAATAAGTCGGTTAAATGAGTTTGCATTTATTTTAAATACTCTTTTGAGAATGCCATCCAGTAGCGATTGAAGCTTGAACCTCTCACCATAGGAAGCCATAATCTTATCCTCACTAAATAATACCCTTTCATTTCAAGATCGACAAGTTTTGAAACCCTAAGGAAGAAGCCCATACTAGGGGCTCCCCTGACTCACAAAGGAAGTAATCACCTCCGAGCTCAAAAAAGGCGGAATGTGAAAGAAATTCAGACAAGGGGCTTCCCTGACTCACAAAGGAAGTAATCACCTCCAAGCTCAAAAAAGGCGGAATGTGAAAGAAATTCAGACAAGGGGCTCCCTCGACTCACAAAAGAAGAGACCACCTCCAAGCCCAAAAGGGAAAAGGTAAACGCATCCTAAGGCATACGCTAGGGGCTATCGCGAGCAAACAAATCCGAAGGCTTTTCGAGAAGATGGTGTTTAAAAAAAAAAAAAAAAAAAAAAAACAAACTCCATCACTCTGAAGTGAACCTCCCATCTCAAAGGTTGTGAAAATGAGACGTCGAGTGAAGGTCCTATCATGATCAAGTTACCTGCTGAAACCACAACAAACTCGCGAGAAGAAGCAACAAAGATTCCCTCTTGGACAAATCCCATAAACCCATTCCAAAGTCCATCCTCTCACTTTTAGAGGATTCCATCACCACCCTTGACCTTGCCAAAATCAAAGTTAACCTCACTCTTAGAGGTCCTGAAGAGGCAACAACAAGAAAATCCCTTCACCTTAGAAATCCCAAACACATCCCTCAAACCAACCTCTCAGCAAAAGACCCAGCCGACCTCTCACTTTAAGAGGTCATGTTAATCATCACCTAATGATCGATCGCAATCCAAAGCCCAGCTACAACCGCTAGGATGGCATTCTCAAAAGATTATTTAAAAGAAATGCATATTCAGATTTTTGAGTCACTTGTTATCCTACGTGAGCATATTACATATTCTCTCAAAAGTTTGGGAACTCGTCCTATTCTTGAAATTCGTTCATTCGACTCCTCAAACACTGTCTGCAAAAGTCTCACTGGGGCTTCGCATCCGTGCCTCTCAGCGGCACTCCGGTAAAAGCAAGGAGACACGCGCCAGGGACTACTCCCCTCGGCTTGCGAGAACAAAGGAACAAAGAATCTTCACTTGAAGGAATGAAAAAATCTTTGGGTTATAATCAGTCAATTCCCACCTTTTCTTCCACCCCAATCTTTTTTCTATTTTTTCATTCTTTCCCATGAAGGAGATCAATGCAGCGGCAGCCCGCACCACAATTACCACCGAACAGCCTTGAGCAGCAAGCAACAACGGAACATCCTTCTCCTTCTAAAAAGTCAAGCCCAATTTCACCGTCAATCGATTTTCTTTCTCTTACTACAACTTCAAATCAAAGCAGTCATTATTTGTTACTTACATAATTGGAATTTGATAAACCAATCAGTGAGGTCCATTCTCGAGCAACCAAAATATAATTCTGAATCAAACAATTCTTCAAATGTCTCGACAAGTCTTCTTCTCTACAATCTAGGAAGAGCCAAACACTGTCTTTCTGTCAGCAGGGGCTTCCATACACTTTTCCACACCTTGTGATGCTTATACTCTCCCAAAAGAGTCAAACCCAAAAGCGAAAGTGTCATACACGAAATCGGGATCCATTCCCACCTTCGAAAAATATGCCCCTGCACATATACATTTCCGAGTCTTGTCCAGCGACTGATTGACTGTTGTTCGAAACAATGGGTCGCCTCCGTGGCCGCAAGATGACTCTGTCTGCAATAGGGATACATTGAATCTCTCCAAGCTGGGGCTTTTATTAAGCTGTTCTCTCATGCCCTCTTTACCAGATTTCCTTCGGGTTTACTTTGCATCATCGACTGGGGCTACGCCATGGTCACTTCATCAAATATTGAGGCTCCCCTCAACAGAAATAGGTCGACTATGTGGTTCTTCAGAAGAGGTCAGGGGCTCTAATCGAGGCTCCGACAAAGTCATATCTAGCAAGAAGGGCATCCCTTGTCATCAAGATCAGCATGTGGCAAACGCTTTGAGTTAGTTAGAAACATAATTAATCATGAGGCCTCTTTATCAAATAAACATACTTTTAAAATACCGTCCTCCTTGATACCTTGTTTACAAAAATCACTCTTTAGTCTCCACAAATTTTCAAACTCTTCAAATTCATCAAAGACGTATCTCTGTGACTCTCAAGATGACTCGGTCCTTATCTCTGGACATCAAACTTACCTAATCCCACCTTCTATCATAGACACCCACTCAGCCTCGCCTTGCTTAAACCATGACTTTCCCGCTCAAGTGCCTCTCTAAACCCTAGCCTCAAAGCCTAGGTAACAAATACCTTTCTAAACACTAGCCCTAAGCCTAGGTGACAAAATACCTTTCTAAACCCTAGCCTTAAGCCTAGATGACAAAACTTCTCTCTAAACCCTAGCCTTAAGCCTAGGTGACAAATACCTCTCTAAGCCCTAGCCTTAAGCCTAGGTGACAAAACTCCTCTCTAAACCCTAGCCTTAAGCCTAGATGACAAATCTCCTCTCTAAGCCCTAGCTTTAATCCTAGGTGACAAATACCTTTCTTAATCCTAGCCTCGAGCCTAGATGACAAATCTCCTCTCTAAACCCTAGCCTTAAGCCTAGGTGACAAATACCTCTCTAAATCCCAGCCTTAAACCTAGGAGACAAAACTCCTCTCTAAAACCTAGCTCCAAGCCTAGGTGACAAATCTCCTCTCTAAATCCTAGCCTCAAGCCTAGGTGATAAAAACTCCTCTCTAAAACCCTAGCCTTAAGCCTAGGTGACAAAACTCCTCTCTAAAACCTAGCCTCAAGCCTAGGTGACAAAAACTCCTCTCTAAACCCTAGCCTTAAGCCTAGGTGACAAAACTCCTCTCTAAACCCTAGCCTTAAGCCTAGGTGACAAAACTCCTCTCTAAACCCTAGCCTTAAGCCTAGGTGACAAATACCTCTCTAAACCCTAGCCTTAAGCCTAGGAGACAAGACTCCTCTCTAAAGACTTAGCAATAATCCAAATCTTTTAAGCCATAATAATCCCAATCAATTCACACAACTATTCCTCATCAGTAGCCTAAGTCCTTTGGCAGCTACAATTTTCATCATTAGTGGCCTAAGCCCTTTGGCAGCCACCATTCTTCATCAGTAAAGCAGTAGCCTAAGTCCTTTGGCGGCAAAGAATACTGTTTTCATCATTAGTGGCCTAAGTCCTCAGGCGGCACCACGAATCCTTATTTTCCGGGGTGACTGCCACACAGTCAAATTCATATTTTCTTGGATGACAACCTCACCAGTCAGATTCTGGGGTGACTCCCGCAGAAGTCAAATTTTTCACAAGGGGTGACTCCCGCAGAAGTCAATTTTTCACAAGGGGTGACTCCCGCAGAAGTCAAATTTTCACGAGGGGTGACTCCCGCAGAAGTCAAATTTTCACAAGGGGTGACTCCCGCAGAAGTCAATTTTTCACAAGGGGTGACTCCCGCAGAAGTCAAATTTTCACAAGGGGTGACTCCGCGAAGTCAAATTTTCACAAGGGGTGACTCCCGCAGAAGTCAAATTTTCACAAGGGGTGACTCCCGCAGAAGTCAAAATTTTCACAAGGGGTGACTCCCGCAGAAGTAAAACTCTCACAAAACTTTTGGGTGATTCCCGCACAGTTACATTCCAGTGACTTTCGCGCAGTCACGTCTTCACATTTCAGTGACTTTCATATAGTCACATATTTCCGGGAGATTCCCACACAAATCGCGTCTTTGGTTTGAGACGTTGCACGTCCGCCATTCTCGGGTACTAAACGCCCACTCTTTTGAACTACGACTTGGCTTGATTCCTTTTGGGATACGTAGGTAGCCCGACGTGGGTCCAGCCGCTTGACCTACCTGGTCATCTTTTTTGTGACTCAGCTCGAGTCCAACCCTTGCATCCGCAAAATCATTCTCTTACCTCCTGAAATCCCTTTTTTCAGGACGGATCCTATTTTTTCTATCGTCGACCCCACTTGTCTTACAAGAAGCGTCGTCGAGGGGCTACTGTTAGTACCCGGTCCGAAAAAAGGCATTTTTAAATGTCTGGCCCGGTTATTTAAGTGAAACCCTAAAAAACCTACTCTTTATTCTGTCATATCCGCCGTCGGCCGTACGCGTGGAAAGTACGCCAGGATATTGTGCCGATCGGCCCTTTCCCTGTTGAATGGCCGATCGAACCTTTATTATTGTGCCGATCGAACCTAAGATTTTTGTGCCGATCGACCCTTTTATTTAGGGCCGATCGACCCTTCAGCTGGCCCAGCCCAATTACCGAAGCACTATAAATAAGTGTGCCCGGCTCCCATATTCAACACACAATTAATTCGGGAGAAGCGAGATTACACTTGCTTTACCCGTATTTCTTCCCACATTCTTCGAATCGCCCTAGATTCGACCCCAAAGTCTTGCTACAATTGGTAAGACTCTTTTTAATATTTTTGTTCCCTATTATTATTATTGTCTTATTATATTTGCATGCTTATTATATTTTAATTGTTCCTTTATGCTAGATTTAAGACTGTTTTAATATATTTAAATATACAATAGCCGAGGATGATCTAAGGTTTCGCCCAAGAAACCCAATGGATCTAGGAACTATTTCTTTCCTTCCACCTTAGTAATAATTATCCCATGATCAACAATCCCCCAAGGATGAACGTTGATTAGTGCACCTTCCGAGGGCCTAACTCAAAGGTTCTAGGGTGTGATCATTAACTAATTCTTTCTCTCCCCTCCTCCTTATGCATGATCCCGTTTCTTCTATCTATTCCTGTAAACACCGCACACAACCAACACCCCACATGCTAGAAAGACCGATTCGTCGGGCAATAGGAGTGATAGCGTTTCTTCTTCTGTTGTAACTTGACCCCCGAACCCAATCAAATGTTTAGCCTTTTTTCAAAGCTTTGGGCTATATCAAAGTGGCGTGGCGACTCTCAAAATTTAAATTAATATTTTTAATATGGTTTAAATCGAGTGTCACTAAATGAATATCCTATTTCGGTCCGACATTATATGATTAATTATTTTAAACCTCCGAATGCGCGTTGCATCAGGACGGGGTATTCACAGCTCCTTGTACTGCTTTGAGTTTGCCCTGGAGGTATAAGCTCTCTTTTTGCTTTCCCCCCCCCCCCTTTTTTTTGAGCACACACTTTTCTCTTGCACTGGATTGATTGGATTTTTACCTTTCGCAGGTATGGGCGTTGGAGTTTTTCCACGTCACGATGTGGCGACAGCCGGTGGAGTACGTCGGGGCGTATCCGGCCATGCATTCTTGGTCCAAGCATGCCCGGGAGAAGATAAGCTCCAGGGGGCGTACGACTCTCAGGTACGCGGATTGCCTTCCTTTGACGGAGGCTGAGACGGATGAGAGGATGATATTCTATCCCTGGGATCGCTTCGAGGTGGCGCGGTGAAGGGCGGCGAGATTTGGAGTGTGCGGCGGAGGATTACGAGAGGTCGACTGCGATGCCTATTATCTGGGAGAGAGGGTGACGCGCCAGCATGGCGTGAACTCACCTTTGAGGACACCGGTGGAGCCTCCCGCCGATATGATGCACCCGAGTGACAGATCTGCAACCTGGGGTGATTACCGAGCCGGCCAGCACTTCTCGGCATTTGTGGCGATTGAGCCGTACCCCGTATTTGTCTTGAGGAGGCTGAGGATGCCCCAGGTTCTGGATAGAGAGGGGCTTGGGATCCCGCGGTACCCTCGAACGAATTTTTCATATATCCAGGATGGGGTCCGATTGAGGGTGCAGATCCCTCAGCCTGAGCGGCTTCCACGAGCTTTTCGGCCTCGTCCGGGTATGAAGGTATGACTTCTCTTTCTTCTTTTTTTGTCATCATTTTTTCTTTCTGTCATCATTTCTTGCTTCAAGCTTTCGACGCTTTTGCTTTTGTGCAGTTTTCGGAGGTGGTCGTCGAGAAGCTGACGAAGCAAGTGATCGGAGCTAAGAGATTCATCAGGAGGATGGTCGCTTGCGGGGCTCCTCAGGCTAGAGCGAGGCGACCACGGCCGGCGCCTGTTAGGCGGGAGGCTTCCCCTATTCGTTCAGAGACTTCTTCAGAGACTCCTCTGTCTCCTCTCATTGATCCCAGCGCGGTGCGCCTTCGGATCACGTCATTCTCGGGGATCCACACGGGCAGGGACACGTTTGGCAGCATGGTGGGTCGTCTTCGTACGTCCAGGAGTCCGACGCCTTCACCTTCGGATATGATTTTTCGCGAGATCTCGGCTTGCCCTATCGGAGCGTGCCGGTTGGTCTGACGAGCATCTTTCGGGAGACGAGGACGATTACCGAGCCCGAGATTTTCGGGGCTCTGAGGAGGCGGGCCCGAGTCGTAAGAGGGACCGGGGACGGGCGTCGGGCGCTAGGGATTCGATTGATTACCCCCTAAAATTTTTTTTTAGGCGATTTTACGAGATTTTGAGATTTATGGTAGGATTGAGATTTGTACGGCTTATGCACATTTTTTTTGCTTTTTTTTTTTTTTTTGGGATGTAATAATTTAGGATTTTATTTTATGAATGCGATGCGGTATGAATGCGGTGTTGCATGAGCCTTGTTTTTTGGCAAGGGTGTTAGTTTTTGGTATATGGGTGGTTTGGGGAGGTTTTTGCACGGGTTCCGAGCAGCGGGACGAAATATTCCTCTTTTGGTGTAGCGGCTTGGATCATTGCAGATTTTACGATGGAAAGCAAACATATCCGCGCGGAGGAGTCACGCATCCGACATTGTCCTTTAATTTTGCTTGAGATCTGGTCTCACTTTATTTCAAATTCAAATATCCTCTTCAACCTCCGGTCAAACGGCCATTTTCGGGGAGAAAGAGAGAAAAACCATGGAAAACCTTAGAAAAGCTCCATCAAAATTGTCCCAAGAATCCCAAATGTCATTCTTCAACAAGTTCAAGGATTGGTCCCGGGAGATTATGCATGAGAGGAGGTCCTTCTTTGAAGAAAGGTATAAGGTGAAGTGCTTATGGTCTCTCAAGGAATTGATTCCGGATTACGGTCTTTTGAGGGCTTCTTCCTCATTTTGGGACACTAGAAGGCATGTCTTTTGCTTTTCCTTCAACGAGATTGTTCCGACTGTGGAAGAATTTCGGGCCTTGCTTGGTGGTCCGGAGGTGGAAGAGATAGCGGTTCCTTTGCCCGGAGGGGCTTCTTTCGTTGACAGATTGTGCGTCCTCCTTCATCTTTCCCCAGAGGAAGCGCAAGGTATGATCCGTGGTCCCGATCATTTTGATATTTCCAGTCTCCCTGATAGATTTAGGGGCTTAGGCTTGCTCGACGATGCCTATTGGGATGCCTTTGCACTTTGCATGTTCGGGACCTTGTTCATGGTCTATTCTTTTGGGATCTGTCATCGGTCTCTGCTGGATGTAGTCGTTCACTGTCGCTTGGGCAGGGATGTCGTTCCTTTGATCCTGGGGGAGACTTTCCATGCTCTCGATAGGCTGGCTACCGGGAAGCGGTATATGCACGGGGGCAGCCCATTCCTCTTGACCCTGTGGCTGATGGAGCGTTTGGGGATTCTTCGGGAAACTCCGACATGATCAAGCCTTGGGCATTTGCCGGGAGGGGGTTCTTTGTGGATTTTAATGATCGGGGCTCATGGGAGCGTTGGATGGCTGGTCTCCAGGACGTAAGATATCGGATGGTCGGTGCCTTGTTGGCGGGTGGAGACTCGCAGAGTGCTTCGGGACGGGTCTCTTGTGGTCATGCTTAGGGGCTTTCTCGGTCCGGCTTCTACATTCCGACTTTAGTTCTGAGACAGTTTGGCATGGAGCAGGTTCCGTTGGAGGACTTTGATGATATAGCCACCAGGGTGGTGGCTCCTGTTTCTATGGATGATCCTTCGGTGTTTTCCTTTCTTTCCCGAGCATGGAGGTATGACGTCTTTCCTCCTCGGGTTATCCTCGAGCGTCCAAGACCGGTGTTCACGACCACTTGGTACCTGGATTGGTATGAGAGGCATGCAGGAGAGACTCAGGTGGCTATTTTGAGGCGGCGTGAGGCCATTGTGGGTGTGGAGGACTCGACGGTTTACGCGAGGAGGAGGGCCGAGGCGAGGGCCAACCCTCGCGACGGGAGCGGAGACGGCGTGGCCCGACTATGAGGCTTACGTCAAGAGACGTGGAGAGGAGGGCTCCTATGCTACCGGCTAGGCTACGGGGAGATGAGAGATGACGCTAGGGCTACTAAGGCCACTGACGGAGGCTGGTTTGATAGATCTTGTTCCTATACGAGCTTGGTAGGAGGAAGACCGACATTTTTCTGTTCGGAAGAAAAAAAGACTCGAAGGGGAAGAAGAGGGGAGAGGCCGGTTCGAGTGGCATGGAGTGACTACGAGGTTTCAGTATCCCTTTCTTGTCATGGCGAGACACATTAGTTTGATTATGTATCTTAGTTTTCTTTTAGCGGGTTGCCGGTTGTAGGAATGAATCGGGCTTAGACTCATCAAAAAGTTTTTAACTTGTAATGAATATTTGAATTGCTTGAGTTTTTCGAGACGCTTTCATGGTCTGATCAGTTGTATTGATGTCAGAGTATGACTTTTATTTGTGCTTTAGACCGAACCGTTTCCGGCTGCCTACGTTCCCCTCATTTTGAGGAGCTCAGGTCTTCGTAGTTCAACCCGGTCGATTTTTTTGTTTTTTGTTTTTTTTTTGTTTTTTTTGTTTTTTTTTGTGCAACCTGTTTTTTACCTAGGCCGCCCTTTTCGGGTTTTTCAACCTAGTTGGATATTATTCTTTTAGCACTCTTTTTTTTTTTTGTTTTGTTTTTTTTTTTTTTTTTTTTTTTTTTTTTTTTTTTTTTTTTTTTTTACGCGTAGTATCTGCGCGGCTTGTCACCATTCACTTTGGGTGTACAAAGGGATTCCCGTCGAGGTCTGCAAGTTGCATGGCTCCTCCAGGAGAAGATCTTACGGACGACGTATGGCCCGACCCATACGAGGCTCCCATTTGCCGAGGGGTTGATACGGGTGGGGCTTTTCTTTTAAAACGAGATCCCCTTCTCGGATCTCCCGATGCTTTACTTTCTTGTCAAAGGCCACCATTCTTCCTTGGTAGGCTCGGATGTGTTCCATGGCTTTCAATCGTCGCTCATCTAGCAGGGCCAATTCGTCATGGCGACTGCGGAGCCATTCGACCTCGTTGATACGGCTTTCCGGCGGTATACGGAGCGAGGGATCTCTAGCTCGATTGGGAGTACGGCTTCCATTCCGTATGTGAGGGCAAACGGTGTTTCCCCGATTGCCGTTCGGCCCGATGTTCTGTAGCCCCGAGTGCCGAGTGTAACTTCTCGGGCCAATCTACGCCTTGGACAGACCATTTTCCGGATAATGTTTTCCAAAGTCTTGTTTGCTTTGCCTCGACGGCTCCGTTGGTTTGGGGCTGTAAGGAGATGACTTGTGACGGGTTATTCGGAATTTCGCCACAACTGTCACATTCCCCTTCGAAGTGGGATCCATTATACGAAATGATTTCGGCTGGCAACCCGTATCTGCATATTATGTTCTCCCTGATGAAGAGGGCTACTTTCCTTGAGTTGAGGATTTTGTAGGACTTGGCTTCAACCCACTTGGTGAAATAATCCACAGCTACCAGGACAAATTCGTGGCCGTTGTTGCCTGATGGCGTGATTTTGCCTATGACATCAATTCCCCAAGTGACGAAAGGCGAGGGTTGTCATGCGGTATAACTCGTGAGGAGGCAAATGATTAAGGTTTGAGTATCGGCGACATTTGTCGCGGCTTTTGTGGCTGGATGCGGTCGGCTTCCATGGAGATCCAAAAGTATCCCATTCTCGGTATAATTTGCATCGGGGCTCGAGCATTCATGTGGGGCCGCAGGTACCACCATGTATTTCTCTCATGAGTTCCGTAGCCTCTTGTTTGCCGATGCATCGCGGGAGGGGCCTTGATAACGCTTCTTGTATAGCATATTTCCCAAAAAGAACATAATGGGAGGCGAGCCGCTTGAGTGAGAGGCTTTTCGCTTTGATTCCTTCTTTATATTCCCCATCTTCATTTTTGAAGGAGGCTTCTCCGTTCTTAAGGTGTGATAGATGCGAGTGTACCGGGGATCACTGGCCGGTTCGGCTTACGCTTCAATTTCAAAGCAATAAGCGGGATTTTCTCTTCTCCCGGCTACGAATGGTTTGACGGACTTTCCTTCGGGTATTTCAACGAGGGAGGCTAGCGTTGCCGGAGCATGCAAATCTGTTGCGATCTCTGGGCAAGTAATGAAAGTGATCTCCTTGAATTGGGTTACTAGCTCTTCCATGTAAGTGTGATATTTACGTAGACCCGGGTCCACGGTCTTCCATTTGTTAGAGACACGATTGATGATGAGGGCGAGTCACCATACACCTCCAATTCCTTGATATTTCTTTCAAGGGCGGCTTCCAACCCGGCTATGCAAGCTTCATATTCGGCGGCGTTGTTGGTGACTTCGAAGTTCAACCTTGCTTGCTATGGGGGTGTGTTCGTCGGTAGGATCGACCAGAAGCATTCCTATTCCGTTCCCCCTTTTGTTTGACGCCCGTCGAAGAAGAGTTGCCCGGCGATTTTCTCCTTCTAGAGCGAAGATTCCATCATCGGGAAATTGAGGTTCGGGTCCTCGGGACTCATCACTTGGGAAATCGGCCAAATGTTACGCCATTATGCGTCCTTTACTGATTTCCTTGAAACATAAGTGATGTCATATTCGGCCAAAAAGAACGACCATTTTGCCAACCTCATGGAGATGGAAGGCTTGTCGAACGAGATATTTGATGGGGTCTATCCTTGAGACAAGATGTATCGGGTGAGGCTTGCATGTAGTGTTTCAACTTTCCCACTACCCGGACCAAACTGCGCAAGTCTTCTCAAGCGAGTAATTGAGTTCGCTTCCTTGGAGCTTTACGCTACGAAATAGATGGCGTTTCGATCTTGGAATCTTTCTTCTCTTGAGCTAGCATAGCCCCAATTCTTTGTATCCGTGACAGGTTAGATATAGCAAGAGTGGCTTTTGCCGATGTGGTGGGCGAGAGAATCGGGGATTCACAAGGTATGCCTTGATCTGTTCAAAGGCAAGGCGACATTCGGAGTCCATTACGTGTAGGCATTTTCTTCATCAACTTGAAGATCGGCTCGCGAGATCGAGGTCGGTGATTTACAAAGCGGCTTATGTATTGCGGTCTTCCCATGAAGGATTTCACTTACGTCGGTGTCAGGGGTGGCTTCATTTCAACTATCGCCTTGATTTTACGGGGATCTACTTCGATTCCTGTTCGTCACCATATATCCTAGCACCTTACCTCGTCTTACACCGAAGGTGCACTTGGCTGGATTCGGTCTCATGCCGTGGTTTCGGAGGCGGCCGAAGAATTTTCTCAAATCAACAAAGTCTTTGGCCATCGATCCTCAGGAATGTATTATCATGTCGTCCACATAGACCTCAATTTCTTTGTGGATCATGTCATGGAGCAGTATGTAGGCGCCCTTTGGTACGTAGCCCCGGCATTCTTTAGTCCGAATGGCATGACCAGGTGTAGCGATAGGTGCCCCGAGGGGTTGTGAAGGCCGTTTTGGCTTGATCCTCTTACGCCATTTTGATTTGGTTGTAGCCAAAACCGTCGACGAAGGATTTGACTTCATGGTTGGCCGTGGAATCTACCAAAATGTTGATGTTTGGCGGGAAATCGTCTTTTGGGTGGCTTTGTTCAAGTCTCTGAAGTCTACGCGGCACCGGATCTTTCCGTTGGCCTTGGTCACTTTGTTACTATGTTGGAAAGCCATGTAGGGTATTCAATGACTACGATGAACCACCGCCCGAGCATCTTTTCTATCTCCTCTTTCACTTGTAGGGACCATTCGGGCTTAATTCTTCTTAGCTTACATTTCTTGCGGCTTGACTTAAGGTCGAGCGTTATTCAATGCTCAACTATGGAAGGATCGAGGCCTGGCATATCTTTATAGGACCATGCGAACACATCCACAAATTCTTTTAGCAGCTCAATTAGGGCATCCCTTTCAGTCCCTTCGAAGAAACTACCAATTTGCGTCTCTTTAGGCTCTTTCGCAGTTCCCAGATTCACACTCGTCAAAATCTCTTCGGCAGCTTGGGCTCGATTTTCCTCTTTCCGGACAACCTGCTTAAAGATTTCTTTAATATATTGTTCATTTAATGTGTCTGCTTCTTCATCTAGTGAATCGTTATTAACTGTTTTTAGATTATTAGTTAATTCATCATTAGTTAAAGTGGTAATTAAGGGATACTCAGAATGGTTCGTCATTTCATTGAGAATGAGAGGGAATACAGCATTGGCTACAATTTCGTGGTCTTCAGGCGTGAGGCCATCGGACGACACCGAAGACTCAAACTCAACAATGAGAGACTCAGAGGACTTTACAAAGGTTGACACAAAGGGACGGGGGACCAATCCAAGTTTGGTGATCATTTCTTCTTTGGTCGCGGACGGGCCTGAGAGAGTTTCCCAATTCTTTAGCGGCATTCGTCGGGGGCCTCATGACTCGGAAATTTGTCTCTTTTACGTTCTCCTTCCTCGATCATTGCTATCATCTCTTTCTACGAACCGGGATCAATTGCGTCTAGCGTGCGAAAGGCTGAGCATGTGGATGTAGGGATCTTCCTCAATTACAGGGATTTCCATTTCGTCACAATCGACCGCTCAATCCGGATGTAAGGACGTATTGCGTCTCGGTGTCTTTGCTAGAAAAATCTCATGTCCCATACTCGAGCGGAAAGGCTTGGCGGGTAGTTCAGCGAGGAGGACGTCCCACACGACGTTCATAGATTCGAGTTGAGTATGACGATGCTTGTCGATCTTTATCATGAAAATTTCCTGGCTTGGCGGGGTCGAGAAGTGGGTTTGAAGAATGGTGACGAAGTTGTGATTAGGAGCAGGGGTTTGTGTGCACAGTATCATGGCGGCGTTCAATGTTTCCTTCCGGTATGTCTCCAAATGTTGGAAATGACAATTGGATTTGATGAATACGACTTCTTCGGAGTACGCTCGCTTGAGTGAGTTGACATAGTTGGCATCACCGGATTACGGGGATTACGGCGAGACTTGCCCCGATAGTCACTTGGTCGACTCGGAGGAGGTAGCCCGGTGTACGGCTAAGAGCATGCTTGGTAACGGTCTCGGCTTCGTTCCACTATGAGGAAGCTGTTGCCCATTATGACTTCAAGGTCCCCTTGTCGGTTAATGAATTTGACACGTTGGTGGAGAGTGGAGGCTATGGCTTTCATGTGATGCAACCAAGGGCGCCTAGTAGAGTTTGTGAACTCGGAGGATATCCATTACATGGAACTTTGCGGGCACCATTTGGGTTTTGTACCGAGTTCCAGTCAGCTGTCCCGGGATGGGACGGGACGTGCCATCATATGCCTTGGCCCAGGGTAGATGGGATCATGTGCCTTTCATTGATGCGTAAGGCCCGCATCATGCGAGGGGAGGACATTAACGGCTGATCCGTTGTCCACCAATACTCCAGGAGCGATCTTGTGTTGAGCTTAATGGTGATGTACAAAGCTTCATTATGTTGGGAGACATCTCTTGGTAAATCTTCGTCGCAGAAGGTGATCATGCTGCCATATAGGCGGGGTCATAGATTTGGTCCTTATCTCGGGATAGAGAGTCATCAAGCCGATCACTTCGTGCTTTTTTCTTGCGAGGTAGAGCCTTTGCCGAAGCCCACGGGTTATGCGAGGCCTTTTGTGGCGGTTGCCATCTCCGGTCAACATGTTGATTGAGTGGGAGCGCCCAGGCGGCGTCGGTTTTTCTTCGTCGGTGTATACTCGGGAGCCTGGACAAGGCGAACCTTGGGCGACCAGGGGGTTGGACTTACGTTGCACGGTACTCTGGTATCCGAAGGTCTCAATTCCATCGTTGGCAAGGCTTTTCTCGCTCTTTTACCCTTGTTTGCTTTGGGGAAGACGGCTGGAGTAGAGTACATAATAATCAAATCCCCAGATGGCTCCCCGAGCGTTCCCACCTGTTATCACCGGCCTCGAATCTCTCCTTCAATTTTCTTTGGGAGGAAATTTTCTTTTTCTTAGGAGGACGGTCCTCGTGTATCCGATCTGATAATCCCTTTCAAGGCAATCGGGACAGTCACAAATATCCCACCAAATGTGTTCTACGGTGGTGGCGGATTTGGGACCTCGGGTTGAGCGGTCTTGGAATGACTTTGAGTGGGCTGGTCAGGGGATCTGCTGCTTGGGCTCATCGGGAAGCGAGTGATTGGACTCCGCCGGATAATGAGAGATATTGATGTCCGGGGAACGGGCATATGTTTATCCTTCGGGGTAGCCCAGTCGGTTGGGATATTGTTAAGGTCCCGAAGTGGCGTGTGGCCTCTTCAATCCAGGCCTGCATGCATTCCGGCGTTCTTCGGGGCTTTGATGGGCGACCATATTTCTTCAAGCTGTTCCACGATTTTCATCACTCAGCCTGATATTTGCGGGATCATCACTTTGAGAGGGGACAGGCGACGGTATACCGAACTCTTTCGTCCACGGCTAGCTGTTTGGGGGCCGGTTGCCACTGTAAGTCGATGGGCGGGAGTCCGGCGGTGGAAACATAGGAATCTTGGGGTAGCATCTTGATGTATCGGGACGATTAAGAAGAGGAGGAGAACCCTCTTCCTTCTTTGCGGTAAAAGTGCCATCGGAATTGGGCGATAGTCAAACCATGACTTGCGACAACCCCCGGAAGGTCGCTAATTTGAGCCTCATGTCGAAGTCTCATACGTTCTACCAAGCTGGATCCACATGCGGTGCATGCGAGGGATTTTGGAGGACGGAGTGACGTTATCCCCATCATTACCGGTGATGAAGACATTACGAAACCGGAGTTGGAACAAACGGCGAAGCTGATGACGCGCTTGACTCTTCCCAACTAATCAAACGATGACCCGGTGCCCGAAACCAAGCTTTGTGAGGAGCTGCGGGGGAAAGGATACGAAGGTTCAGATGTCTGGGAATGGAAGGAGGGTAAGTGTTTGGGCTTTAGGCTCATGCAACATGCAATTATTTGTTCACGTTTACTTAAAACATGCTTTATTAACCTAGTCGGTTGGAAAAGATTGCTCTTCTTTTTCGCAAACTATTCTGGATCTTGGATCAGTGGGCCCCGTCACTACGTCTATAAGCCCTCGTATTCCACCCGTATTTCGACCTCCCGGGGTGGGCCGGCCCGGGCGAGGGTCCTATAGGGCAAGCGGGTCCCACCGACCGAAAGAAAAACGATCCTAAAAGTCTGGCGGGTAATCGTGTCTTAACGAGCATTCGATGTAAATTACGGACAAAGCTGACGTCAAAAGTCAAGATCGTGTCCGAGGGCTCGACGAAAAGTCGGCATGATTTGGACTGATAAGCGTCCACAATTGATCTTGACTTGTCGTCAGTTAGGCCGTAATTAGGCATGGAATAATCATTAATCCTTGATGACTCAGTGTCAATCTTTGGGAGTCGGTGTATAATTTGTGCCGGTCGGGCCGAAGTCAAGGCGCCGGTCAATATCTTGGTCAAAGTCTGCGGCGGAAAACCGGCAGAACTTTGAGCGATTAGGGTCCCCGAAAGATATTGAGTCGGTATGCCGACAAAGGCTTGAAAGGAAAGGTCTATACACGGACGGGGCATGACACAGACCGGACTAAAAACCAACCGGGTCTCGGACAAAGTGTGTCACGGACAAGTGCATGGTCGACACGAGGCTCCATGGGATGTTTGGGTAGTCCTGTGCTCATCCGAGAGGCGTAATAAGACCAAACGGACCGCGACAAGGATTTCCCCGGGTTAGGGACGTAGTGTGCAGTGTACGGTCACGTGCGCGTAGTGTGCAAGCAGTCTATATTCTTTTTCTGAGTAAAATAGGAAATTTTTTTTATGTGTCTTAAAAATATGATGCATGATTTTTTTTTGAAAATTTTCTTTTTTTTTTGAAAACCCCTTTTTTTTTGAAATTTTTTTTTGAAGTTTAATGAACACATAAGCACGAAAATTCCGACTGTTAGGGACATTATTCCGACAGTCAAAATTTTGACTTTCTCCGAGGCGGCCAAAACAACACGAAAAATGTGCAAAAATCAACACACACACACAAATGATTTTCAAATCCGGGACGGAAGCTTGACCCTCAAAAGCTTTTTCTTTTTTTTTGAAAACGGTGATACCGGTACGTGGGATTGTTAAACCATAATTTATCCCCGACTCGTGTTAGGAGGCGATAACGGGAAGTTTAATGGTTTCCACCAATATACCAAATACCATTTTTTTTTAAAAAAGCTTAGTCCCCAGCGGAGTCGCCACTGTGATGATGTGTCGCCATTTCGCGGGAAAAAATTCGATTTTTTGCGTTTCTTTGAAAAAACCAAATAAAACCCGGGAAAAAGAACGGAGTCGCCACGCCATTTTTGTTTTAAGGGCCAAAACTTTGAAAAATGCCCGAGATCAGAAATTTGGGTTCGTAGGTCATGTTACACGCCGGGAAGGACGTTAGTGTGCACCCGGAATGCCTCGTAAAACGAGTCTTCCAAGCTGAAAATCATTTGTGTGTGTGTGTTTTGGCCAAAATAATTTGAAAATCAGAAAAGTAAAAATTGGGATATCTTTTTAAGACTTTAAACTGATCCCATGATTTTTTGGAAGATTTTTGGATTGAGATTTGGTACTCAAAAGACCTTTTGAAGTTAAGAGCCACTTCTGCCAGAATGAAAAAGGCAGTGGACCTTTGATTTTTAAATGGATTCAAGGGTCTTAAAAATTCATAATCTGGATAAACTCAGAGAATGAAAGTTGTTCCAGACACCTTAAATAATATTTTTGCGAAGGAATTTTTCATTTTGGAGAAGATTTGAGGGGTCAAACCTTCTGGAAATCTCAGATATGCAATCTGGATTCCCAGAAGCTGATGAACTAGCCTCTAAAAGAAAATTGGAAAAGAGGAGTTTTACTCACCCAAGAAATAAAGTAAAAATATTTCTGGAAAGCTTTGGATGTTGGCTACAAAAAGTGTTTTGTAGTCAACACCAAATTCTAAGTTTTTCTGTGTCCAAAAATTAAGACAATGGACTGGGATCTTGGAAAATTGCTACTGTACAGCAACTTCTCAAGAAAGAAAATATGATTTTAAAGGGGGGGTTTTGCATCCATGCTTGTCCCCATTTCCCTAGGTTTTGGTTAGTGATCACTTGACATTTTAGTGGTGAATCAACTACACCAAACCATCCTTGGGGTACATTAGGACTATGCACTTCATTTGCTTGGGAAGGGGATTTTTATCCTTTGAAAATGAGATTTGATGCTTGAAAATGGTTTTTAGGGTTTTGAAAATGTGTTTTCTTTGCAAGAAAGTAAGAGAACTTGAAAATAATGTTGATCCTTGTAGAAGATCATCCATGGAGATGAACTTCCATGGTGATCTTCTTGGATCTAAGACAAGAAGAAGGATGAACTACATTTTGTAGTTTGAAAATGCATGCATGGATGAGAGATTTAGGGTAAGAAGAGGGAGGTTATACCTATCTTCTTTGTGTTTTGGGGCTTTGGCTTGAATGTATGAGTGTTTGAGGCTTTGAATATGATGGTGAGTGAGTTTGATTTGAGTGAGTGAAGGTTGGGAAGATTCAAGAGAAAAAGGTGACAATTCTTAAAGAATTCTCACTGTTTTCTCAAGTATATTCGCCAGATACTATGAATTGTTCTCTTGTTTCCTCTTATTTTTGTGACTGGAGGGCTCAATTTATAGCCCTCTGAAAATTGCAATCTCATCCGCGCGGATAGGACTGCGGCGTGCCTTTGTTCATTAAATCTTTGCTCCAGGCTTTGGACAAGAGGAATAATCTTTTTTAAAATTCAAATTAACCAGCCATATTATGTTTCCAGCCATTTCTTTTTTTGGTTTTTCTTATTTCTTTTGCTTTTTTGATTCTTTTCCTTGGTTTATCTTTTTTTGGCAATCCCCATTTTGCCCTCACTTTGTTAGAAAAGTTAGGAATGTTAGGAATTGTTAGAAATGTTATAACTTTCGTTAATTTTTTAACGAAAATTCTAACAAGCTCAAATTGGAGCACTTACACCAACTAGGTTGAAAACCCGAAAAGGGCGGCCTAGGTAAAAAACAGGGTTGCACAAAAAAAAAAGAAACAAAAAAACCGGGTTGAACTACGAAGACCTGAGCCCTTTTGTCCGAAGGAAACGTAGGCAGCCGGAAACGGTTCGGTCTAAAAAACAAATAAAAGACATACATTGATCAGACCATAAAAGCGTCTCGAAAAACTCTAAAACAATTCACATATTCATTATAGTTAAAAGCTTTTTGATGAGTCTATGCTCGGTTCGTTCCTACAACTGTCAACCTGCTAAAAGAAACTAAAACACATAATCAAACTAATGTGTCTGCTACGACAAGAAAGGGATACTCGGAAAACTCGAGGTCACTCTAAGCCGCTCGTACTGGCATCTCCCCTCTTCTTTCCTCTTCGGGTCTTCTTCCTCTGAACAGGAAAAATGTCGGTCTTCCTCCTACCAAGCTCTGGTGTAGGGACATGATCTATCAAACCAGCCTCTGTCAGGGCCTTAGTGTCCCTAGCGTCATCTCTCATCTCCTGTAGCCTAGCTGGTAGCATAGGAGTCCCCCTCTCCTGTCTCTTGACATAAGCCTCATAGTCGGTCACAGTATCTCCGCTCCTGTCGTGAGGGTTGGCCCTCGCCTCGGCCCTCCTTCTCTCCGAAACTGTCAGGTCCTCCGCGCCCACAATGGCCTCACGCCGTCTCAAAATAGCCATCTGAGTCTCCCCCAAATGCCTCTCGTACCAATCCAGGTACCAAGTGGTCGTGGAACACGAGTGTCTCGGACGCCTGAGGATAACCCGAGGAGGAAAGACGTCATACCTCCATACTCGGGAAAGAAATGGAAACATCGAAGGATCATCCATAGAAGCAGAAGCCACCACCCTGGTGGCTATATCATCAAAGTCCTCCAAAGAAACCTGCTCTAAACCGAACTGTCTCAGAACCAAAGCCGGAATGTAGAAGCTGGACTGAGAAAGCCCCGGAAGCATAACCACGGGAGATCCATCCTGAAGTACTCTCCGAGTCTCCACCCGCCAGTGAGGCACCGACCATCTGATATCTTTAGTTTGGCGACCAGCAATCCATCGCTCTCACGAGCCCTGATCATCAAAATCTACAGCAACCCCTCTCCTGGCGAATGTCCAAGGCTTGATCATATCAGAAGTCTCCCGAAGAACCCCCAGGCGTTCCATCAGCCACAGAGTCAAGAGAAACGGGCTGCCCCCGTGCATATACCGTCTCCCGGTAGCCAGCCTATCGAGAGCACGAAAAGTCTCCCCCAGGATCAAAAGTACAACATCTCGGCCCAAGCGACAATGAACAACGATATCCAGCAGAGACCGATGACAGATCCCAAAAGAATAAACTATGAACAAGGTACCAAACATGCAAAGTGCAAAGGCATCCCAATAGGCATCATCAGTCAAGCCTAAGCTCCTAAATCTATCAGGAAGACTGGAAATATCAAAGTGATCGGGACTACGGATCATACCTTGTGCTTCCTCCGGGGAAAGATGAAGGAGGTTGCACAACCTATCAACGAAAGAGGCCCCTCCGGGCAAAGGAACCGCAATCTCTTCCACCTCCTGGCCACCAAGCAAAGCCCGAAATTCCTCGACGGTCGGAACCACTTCATTGTAGGAAAGGCAAAAGACGTGCCTTCTAATATCCCAAAATGAGGAAGAAGCTCTCAAGAGATCATAGTCCGGAACCAATTCTTTGAGGGACCATAAGCACTTCACCTTGTACCTTTCTTCGAAAAATGACCTCCTCTCTTGCATAATCTCTCTACACCACTCCTTGAACTTTTCAAAGAACAACATTTGCTTTTCTTTGGACAATTTTAGAGAAAATTTGGACATTTCCATGATTTTTTGCTTCTCTCCCGAAAATTCCAGTGATTTTGAACTGGAGAAGACGAAGTTTTCAAGCATTTATGGACCAGACCAGATCCAACCACCAAAATAAATGAACTCTGTCAGATTTCAAGTCCATCCGCGCGGACAGAATTGTCACCCAGAAAAAAATCTGCAGCAGTTCAAACTGCTGCACCACGGAGGAAATATTTTCATCCCAACTGCTCAAAACCTGAGCAAAACCTGCCCAAACAGTTCATATACCCAATACTCACACCCTTACCAAAAAACCAAGGCTCATGCAACATTGCATTCATACTGCATTGCATTCATAAAAAAAAAATCCTACAAGAGGCATACATGCATACATTCATGTCCGTCCCGGATTCGGGCAAATTCCTTATCATTTCATATTTCAAAAAAAAAATTCAAAAAAAAAAAAATTCAAAAAAAAAAGGGGCAAAATGCCCATTCTTTTCAAACACAATGCATACATGCAAATCTCAAATGTCAAGAAAACCATTCTCAAATTTCAAATCACAATTTTCGAATTTTCAATTTTCAAAAAAAAAAATGGCGAAAATGCCAATTCTTTTTCCAAACAAAGTGCATATTCAGATTACCCACATACTCATTACAACATGCAATCATCAAAATCAAGGTTCAAAGCCAAGAACATCAATTTTCGAATTTTCAAAAAAAAAAATCACCAAAAATCAATTTCAAACACAAATCAACAAAGGGATTGGAGATATTCGAAGTATACCGTTCGGAGACTCGGATCAGAAGCCCAATGTTGCCAAGCATCGGGGTAATGCTCCTCCGCAATCGATTTCGAAAGTGTATAATGTCTCCTCATTCGAACAAGCTCCAATCGTCTCTCCGCGACCGGGCCGCGTCCTTGGCCTTGAATGGCTACTCCCGCGTGTTCCATTGCTTGAAAATCGAAAAAAACGAAAGAATTTCGGAGCTCTATGGCCAAAAATGGCGGAATTCTCAATTTTCTCTCTCCTCTCTCGTAAAAAACTGGAAAATGGTGAGGAAGAAAGGAGAAGGACGGCGGCCCTTCATTTAAAACCAGTCTGGGAAACATTCCCATCTGCGCGGACCTAATTGAAGGGTCAAAATGACCCTTTTTGCCCTTTAAAATTCCAGGACTCTGCAATTTAGTCCTCAACTTAACAGAGTTAGCCAAAGTCAATCAAGGTTAACCCCCTTTCAAAGGAACCTCCACGGCAGTAAAACGTAAGTCCGATTTCTCCGAGAAAGCTAACGGAATCCCGTTTCTTTCATCAAAATCATCAACGGCAGTAAAACGTAAATCCGATTTCTCCGAGAAAGCTAACGGATTCCTATTTCTTTCATCAAAATCCTCCCCGGCAGTCAAACGTAAGTCCGATTTCTCCGAGAAAGATAACGGAATCCCGTTTCTTTCATCAAAATCATCAACGGCAGTCAAACGTAAGTCCGATTTCTCCGAGAAAGCTAACAGAATCCCGTTTCTTTCATCAAAATCATCAACGGCAGTAAAACGTAAGTCCGATTTCTCCGAGAAAGCTGACGGAATCCCGTTTCTTTCATCAAAATCATCCCCTGCAGTAAAACGTAAGTCCGATTTCTTCGAGAAAGCTAACGGAATCCCGTTTCTTTCATCAACATCATCAACGGCAGCGAAGCGTAAGTCCGATTTCTCCGAGAAAGCTAACGGAATCCCGTTTCTTTCATCAAAATCATCAACGGCAGTCAAACGTAAGTCCGATTTCTCTGAGAAAGATAACGGAATCCCGTTTCTTTCATCAAAATCATTCACGGCAGTCAAACGTAAGTCCGATTTCTCCGAGAAAGCTAACGGAATCCCATTTCTTTCATCAAAATCATCAACGGCAGTCAAACATAAGTCCGATTTCTCCGAGAAAGCTAACGGAATCCCGTTTCTTTCATCAAAATCATCCCCGGCAGTAAAACGTAAGTCCGATTTCTCCGAGAAAGCTGACGGAATCCCGTTTCTTTCATCAAAATTATTCCCGGCAGTAAAATGTAAGTCCGTTTTCTTCGAGAAAGCTAACGGAATCCCGTTTCTTTCATCAAAATCATCAACGGCAGCGAAGCGTAAGTCCGATTTCTCCGAGAAAGCTAACGAAATCCCGTTTCTTTCATCAAAATCATCAACGGCCGTCAAACGTAAGTCCGATTTCTCCGAGAAAGCTAACGGAATCCCGTTTCTTTCATTAAAATCATCAACGGCAGTCAAACGTAAGTCCGATTTCTCCGAGAAAGAGAACGGAATCACGTTTCTTTCATCAAAATCATCAAACGGCCGTCAAACGTAAGTCCGATTTCTCTGAGAAAGCTAACAGAATCCCGTTTCTTTCATCAAAATCATCAACGGCCGTCAAACGTAAGTCCGATTTCTCCGAGAAAGCTAACAGAATCCCGTTTCTTTCATCAAAATCATCAACGGCAGCGAAGCGTAAGTCCGATTTCTTCGAGAAAGCTAACGGAATCCCGTTTCTTTCATCAAAATCATCCCTGGCAGTCAAACGTAAGTCCGATTTCTCCGAGAAAGATAACGGAATCCCGTTTCTTTCATCAAAATCATCAAACGACAGTCAAACGTAAGTCCGATTTCTCCGAGAAAGCTAACGGAATCCCGTTTCTTTCATCAAAATCATCAACGGCCGTCAAACGTAAGTCCGATTTCTCTGAGAAAGCTAACGGAATCCCGTTTCTTTCATCAAAATCATCAACGGCAGCGAAGCGTAAGTCCGATTTCTCCGAGAAAGCTAACGGAATCCCGTTTTTTTCATCAAAATCATCCCCGACAGTAAAACGTAAGATCGATTTCCCCGACGAATACGTCTGAATTTCCCCAGCAAAGTTAACGAAATCCCGTTTTCCCCAACAAAGGCCAAAGGAACCCCTCGATTCCATCCCCAGCAGCATTTCGAACTACGTAAGGGCTTGATTCCCACTAGGGATACGTAGGTAGCCTACTATAGGTCCAGCCACTCGACCAGTACGGTCACCCTCTCCTTCGGCAGCAGACGAATGAAGTCCACCGAAGGATCATCCATCCCAAACCATTAAGGGAAAACATTTCAAATCAAGGTCTGAGGCATCTAAAAAGCCATCATAACCAAGGTCCGAGGCACCTAAAAAGCCATCATCATCAAGGTCTGAGGCACCTAAAACGCCATCAAGGTCCGAGGCACCTGAAACGCCATCATCATCAAGGCCCGAGGCACCTAAAACGCCATCATCAAGGTCTGAGGCACCTAAAACGCCATCTTCAAGGTCTGAGGCACCTAAAACGCCATCATTACCAGGTTGACACCTCAAAATAGTCACTCCAGGGGTCACAGACCCGAACTACGACTGGCTTGATTCCTCTTAAGGATACGTAGGTAGCCTATCATTAGGTTCAGCCATCAGACCGAAAATGGTCATCTCTTATCTCCAGCAGAGCGGATATACAATTTCAGACCGAAGATGGTCATTCCTATCCCCAGCAGAGCGGATATACAACTTCAGCCATCAGACCAAAATGGTCATCTCTTATCCCCAGCAGAGCGGATATACAATTTCAGACCGAAGATGGTCATTCCTATCCCCAGCAGAGCGGATATACAACTTCAGTCATCAGACCAAAATGGTCATCTCTTATCCCCAGCAGAGTTTCTCTCAGCAATCGACTACAGAACTCGCTCACCAGGTTGACGCCTCAAAATAGTCATTCCAGGGTCAAAGACCCGAACTACGGCCGGCTTGATTCCCATTCGGGATACGTAGGTAGCATGTCGCTAGGTTCAGCCACTCGATCACTTGATCATCCTGTCAAATATGGAGCCTTACTCTTATCGACGACCCCGCTTCCTTCGAAAGCGCCGTCGCCGAGGGGCTACTGTAAGTGCTCCAATTTGAGTTGTTAGAATTTTCGTTCGAAAATTAACGAAAGTTTTAACATTTCTAACATTTTTAACAATTCCTAACATTTCTAACAAAGTGGGGGTAGATTAGGGATTGCCATTTTAAGATAAACCATGGAAAAGAATCAAAAAAGCAAAAGAAATGGTCAAAAACCCGAAATAGAAGTGGCTGGGACATTTTATGGCTGGCTAATTTGAATTTTATTCTTTCTGTCCAAAGCCTGGAGCAGCATTTAATGAACAGTGCACGCCTTCAAGACCATCCGCGCGGACAGGAATGTAATTTTCCAGGCCTATAAATTGAACCCCTCAGCTTCACTTTTCAAGAGAGAAACAACACAATTTGTAACTGCACCTTGGCAAAAAAAATAGGGAGAAAACAGTGGGAATTCACTTGAATTGCCACCATTTTCTCTTCAATCTTTCCCAAATCCCACTCACTCAATACATTTTCAAAACACTCTCATACATACTCTCATACATACACCAATCCAAGCTCAAATCACCCCTTAGGAGGAGGATTAGAGAGAAAACATAGAGGACTTCATTGTTATCTACTTGTTTTCTCTTTAACCAACTCAAATCATCAACCCTAAACACTTTCAAACCCTAAACACATTCAAGCCTTTGAATCCATTCAAACACAAAACACAAGGAAGATAGGTATAACCTCCCTCTCCTAACCCTAAAATTCATCCATGCATGCATTTTCAAACTCCAAAATGTAGTTTGTTCATCTTCTTGCCCTAGATCCAAGAAGATCACCATGGAAGTTCATCTCCATGGTTGATCTCCTACAAGGATCAACATTCTCTTCAAAGTGTTCTTACTTACTTGCAAATGCATTTTCAAAACCCTAAAAACCATTTTCATACATCAAATCTTCATTTTCAAGGATAAAATCCCCCTTCCCAAGCAAATGAAATGCTTAAGTCCTAATGTACCCCAAGGATGGTTTGATATAGTAGATCACCACTAAAATGTCTAGTGACTACTAATAAAAACCTAGGGAAATGGGGACAAGCATGGATGCAAAACCCCCTTTAAAATCATGTTTTCCTTCTTGAGAAGTTGCTGTCCAGTAGCAATTTTCTAAGACCCCAATCCATGGTCTAATTTTTTGGACACAGATAAACTTGGAATTTGGTGTTGACTAAAACATACTTTTTGTAGCCAACATCCAGAGCTTTCCAGACATATTTTTAATTTATTTTTTGCGTGAGTAAAACTCCATTTTTCAAATTTTCTTTTAAAGGTCAATTCCTCAGTCTCTGGAAATCCAGATTTCATATCTGAGATTTTAAGAAGGTTTTGAGTCCTCAAATCACCTCCAAAATGGAAAATTCTTTCATAAAAATCTTAGTTAAGGTGTCTGGAACAACTTTAATTCTCTGAGTTTTCTCAGATTATGAAGTTTTGAAGCCCTTAAGTTCATTTCAAAGTCAAGTGTCCACTGCCTTTTTCATTCTGGCAGAAATATTTTTCAACTTCCAAAAATCTTTTGAGTACCAAAACTCAACCCAAAAATCATACCAAAATCATGGGACTTGTTCAAAGTCTAATAAAGAATTTCCAATTTTACTTTTCTCAGTTTCAATTTATTTTGGCCAAAGTAACACACACACACACACACAAATAATTTTAAATGTTTGGAAGACTCGTTTTACGAGGCATTCCGGGTGAACATTAACGTTCTTCCCGGCGTGTAACGTGACCTCCGAACCCAAATCTCTGATCTCGGGCATTTTTCAAAGTTTTGGCCCTCAAAATAAAAATGGCGTGGCGACTCCGTGTGTTTTTTCGATTGATTTTCAAAGAAAAGAAAAACAAACAAAATCTTTCGGGAAAATCGGAATTTCAACATCGTCACACCTTCCTATTTTTCTTTTTAACTATTATTTCTTTTTGCAGATGACTTATGCTTTTTTTAAGATTCTTTTTTTTAACAGAAAAATCGATTATAAACAAATGATCATTTTTTTTTTAATTATTTAGTATACTCGTTAAAAAAAGGTTTAGGGTTTATATATATTCTTTCTTTCAAAAAAAAAAAAAATTGAATTGGGTATTTTTTTTTATTTATGTGTATTCCAATTTGATTTATTTATTTTTCTCTTTTATTTTATTAGGATCATTTATTTAAATTTTTGAACGATTTTAGAATCTTTCAAAAAAAAATGATTTTAGAAAAATGTTTGTACTTAAATAATTAAAAAATCATTCTTCATAATTACTTAAGTTTTTTGTTTCGAACCTTGGATAAAAATAGGATAGGGGATGGGTTATGAATTATAATTATTATTAATTATTTATATGATTAATGGGTTGAGTTGGGGTTACGAAAAAATAATAATGGTAATGAATAATTTTCATTTAAGTTATATTTTAAAATAGCTTTTTTTATAAATATTTATAGCAAAGATTCATAAATAATCTTTCTATTTTAAATTTTTTTATTTTGCAAATATATAATGAGTGGTAATTGATAAAAAATCATTTAGAACAAAATACTCCCTCTGTCCCGGCCGAAGGTGCACACTTTTTTCAAATCACGCAAATTAAGGAAATTGATGGAAAGAAAAAATATTGTGAGTGTAATAATGAATTAGGAGAGAGAATTAGTGGAGAAAATAGTAAATTTGAAAAGTGTTGTGAGTGTAATAGTGAATTAGGAGAGAGAATGAGTGGAGAAAATAGTAAAGATTCTTTATCAAAAAAGGAAAGGTGAAGCTTTTAACGGGACACCCAAAATGGCAAAAAGTGAAGCTTGGGCTGGGACGGAGGGAGTATGTAAGAAAGAGACATTACTTCACAAATGTAGTACTATTACTTATAGCAATACCAACTATTACTTAAACAAATGAGAAGTATTACTCAAAATGAAAACAGTTCCTAAAACTATTATTAGTTAAAAAAAAATAACACTATTACTTCACAAGTGTAGTACTATTACTTATAGCAATACTAACTATTACTTAAACAAATGAGAAGTATTACTCAAAATGAAAACAGATCCTAAAACTATTTTTAGTTAAAAAAAAATAACACTATTACTTCACAAGTGTAGTACTATTACTTATAGCAATACCAACTATTACTTAAACAAATGAGAAGTATAACTTTTCAGTGGTTTAGAAAAAGTAATAGTTACCATCTCTTAATGTAATAACTGTATACATATAAAGTAACATTGTTCATAAGTAAACGTAATACATGTTTTAAAAAAACAAAAGCTCGTTTTCACCCATTTTTTTAAATGTAATACAAACTATATGTATTACATTTGAACTGTAATAACTTATATATATGAATGTAATAGTTTATACAAGTAAATGTAACACTTTGATAGATGAAATTGTAACATATTTCTATAGATAATGTAATACTTTTACATGTATCATGATAAATTTGAACTCATTGTAACTTATTGTTTAAAAACATATAGATATCTATACATGTTACAATTATGTACAAATACTATTACATATAAATAACACGTTTGTTATATTTTAGTTATAATAAGTATTACTTTTGCCAAACGAAGAAAACATAGGGAAAAACAATATTATTTTTCTGTATATATGTATTACTTTAATGTATACAAACTATTACTTTATATGCATACAATTATTATATTATGTTATAGTAACTATTACTTTTCACAAATCAAAAAAAAATATATAAATTTTTTTTTTTTTTTGTTATATGCCTAATTCAAGGCGAAATTAGCTTCTGGGTCAGTTTTATTTCTATACATAGAGAAATACAGAAGAACAAATTCAACCCTAAATTGGGTTGTTCTAATTCCATTAAATTCGTTCAAAATCATAAACAAAAACACCCAATGAACAATTAGTGCAGAAATTGAAACGAAATGAACTTTCATGTTAAAAAAATTGAAAACCAACCATGAAAACACGCAATTTGTGCGTGTTTTGTGTGGGTATGTATACTTTGAGAGAGAGAAAGTTGTAATCTAGAGAGAGAAACAGTGGATGATGTGGTTAGAGAGAGAGAGAAAGAAAGTAAACAAGAGCTACAGGAGAGTTATGGAAGGAAGGAAGGAGGAAAGAGAGAAAGTAGGAGTTTTGACGGCAACGGCAACGCCAATGCCTGAACCGTCTTTCATGCGCTGGAGCAATTTTTTTTTGGACGGGTCATGGGTCATGGATCCGACCCGTCTCATGGATGAGACGGGTATTCTTGTTCTCATATAAGTCTTTGTCGTTTTATTTTAGTTATTTTTTTATAATTATATTTTGAGTTGGTCTTATAAAAAATTAATTTTTTTTGGCACTTAGAAAAACGTGTTTTGTTTTTCCCGTTTGTGCCAGTGCCAGTTTAACAAAATGTCAGTGTGACAAAGTGCCAGTGCATGTGTAACAAAGTGCCAGTGTAAAAAAATGCCAGTGCATGTGTAACAAAGTGCCAGTGCATGTGTAACAAAGTGCCAGTGTAAAAAGTGTCAGTGCCAGTTTAAAAAAGTGTCGGTGTAAAAAAGTGCCAGTGCATGTATATTAAGTGTTTGTTTATAAACTAACACTGGCACTTGATTACACTAACACTGACACTTTTTACACTAACAATGGCACTTTGTTAAACTAATACTGGCACTTGTTTTACACTAACACCGGTACTTTGATACACTAACACTGGCACTTTTTTACACTGGCACTGACACTTTGTTACACATGCACTGACACTGAGTTTCTGGACAAAGAGAGCTTTTAACTGGCAATTTTTTAGCACTGGTACATTTTTACCATAACCCTGGCAATTATTTAGAACTGTTGGCACTCTTAAAAGGCGTGTGACTGTGTGAGGTAGAAGACGACGACAAAGGCCGGACAATCTCAGCCGGTTAATGGTGGCGCCGGGTGTCGCCTCCCTTTAATTTTTATCTCCAGTAATTCAGAGCAACGATTCGATCGGATAATTAACTCAATTTTCGATTTCAATTTTACAATTCAATAGTTCAGTTCGTTGATTCCGAACCAATTAGGTAAACCTCTCAGCCTAATTGTTACTTTATTCGTTAAATTCGTAAATTTTATGTATATTAAGACGGATAGGGGGAGGAAGTAATGGTTGCCGGAAAAGACTGGTGGCTTCCTGTTGGGTTTTGGGGTTACAAACGCAGCAGAAGATTTAATTTTAACATCAAAACCCTGGCCCTAAGATCCGTCTAGCATGAATAGATTAGAAATTAATATGAGATAGAACTTACATACCTTGAATGCGATGAAGTTTAACTTGAATTCGATTCTGAAAAACGAATCTCAAAACGAATATCAAAACCGTTGTTGAAGGTTTTGATCTTCTCCTTGTTTTTCAATGTGATGAATTGATCCAAGCCTTAGGTGATAAGGTAACCACCCTCTAATGGTAATCTACACGCGAATGAACCAAGAACACCTTCTTGTTGGATTGCTAGATGATCATCTTGATTATTGAAAAACTTTTCAATAATCTATGGCTGATTATGGAATTGAATCTAGGGTGTTTTGATATTTGATTCTCAATCAAAATCAAAAATTTGTGTTTTCAAGGCCCTTAAATTCGTGTATGACTGCTGGGGAAAAAGGACCTATTTATACTTTATAAATAGCCCTAACAATCAGGGAGAAAAGTCCTTTTTCGAAGCAAAAACGAATTGCTGAAACGGGACATGGGCGGTCGCCCACCAAGGGTTGGGCGGTCGCCCAGTTGTACAGAGCTTATATCCTTATTCGAAAATCCATATGGGCGGTCGCCCATATGGGGCTGGGCGGTCGCCCACCTGTACAGTCCCCAATGCACTATTTTCGAATTCCACATGAGCGTCGCCCTTATCCACGTGAGCGTCGCCCTTATCCACTTGAGCGGTCGCCCAAGTCAATGGTTGACTTGTGGGCGGTCGCCCATGGTGAACCTCGGCGGTCGCACATGTGTCCAGAATCCATAATTTCAGCCCGAATCAAATTCGTTCTTTGTGTGTGACCCAAAAGGAATTATATTATGTTGGTAGTGAGTCGAAACATCGACTTCACAAGATATAAGTGACTTCTAGCAAATCATTATGCCCACCCAATTAATATAATATCAAAGCTTGATTCCTTTATAGTTTCAATGTCACAATCCCTTTGTCCACGATGTCCAATTGAACATGAGTCATGGTCTATGTCAACTCATTCTGTTCAATGCTTTCTCGATTTCGAATATGTTGATAATGCAAGTGCATTTGATCTCTATCAAATCACTTGAGTGCGGCCACACATTTCATCAACATCATTCATCGAAGGGCCCAAGCAAACATCTCTCTTCATAAGAGGGACAAATCCCATCTTGACTTATCATTCTTCCCTACATGATTCCAATCGTGCTAACATAGCCCTTATTGCTATCCGATTAAAGACAGGGTTAGACTATATCAAACACGATCTTCGTCATGTGGAAGACGATGATAATCTCAGGTACTAAGGATTCAATAACACGACTATCATGAGATTTATTCATGACACATATGACTATTGACCATGTAATAAATCTCATCGGTAGGTCATGTCCAATACTTGTTCTCTAGCAAGTATCCATAAGTGTAATGTGCATCACATGCATATAATCATCTCCATGATTATCCACTACCAACTTATACTAGTTATTCTCAACAAATAGGGACGCAGTTCAATATAATAAACGTGCAAAACATATAATGAACCAAATAATACTTTCTCTATAATAAATGATAAAGGTGGTTACATAGTGGTTTAGATAATAAGTCAAATATAACTAAACGCCTAGGGCACTACACCAACAATCTTCCACTTGCACTAGGCTCCATCTATGTATCTAATACCCATGAACCTCACATGACCATCATGCTTATCTTGTGCGAGGGGCTTTATAAGCAGATGCCCAATGTTATCATCGGTTGATACTTTGCATATCTTAACGCCTCCCTGATCAATGAACTCTCGAATGAGATGGAAACGTCTAAGTATATGTTTGGATCTCTGGTGTGACCTTGGTTCCTTTGCTTGCGCAATGGCACCATTGTTGTCACAATAAAGTTCCACCGGATTAGTGATACTTGGAACAACTTTCATGTCACTAATGAACTTCTTGATCCAAACTGCCTCCTTAGCTGCATCGGATGCCGCTATATATTCGGCCTCAGTAGTAGAAACGACAATAGTACTCTGCTTGGAACTCTTCCAACATATCGCACCTCCGTTAAGCATAAACACAAATCCCTACTGCGATCGAAAATCGTCCTTGTCGGTTTGGAAGCTAGCATCTGTGTAACCTCTTATAACAAGATCTTCTTCCAACCCTCCAAATACCAAGAACACATCCTTAGTCCTTCGTAAGTACTTTAGGATTGTCTTGACTGCCATCCAATGGTTCTCACCCGGATCAGATTGGTAACGACTTGTCATGCTCAAAGCATACGAGATGTCGGGTCTAGTACAAATCATAGCGTACATGATAGAACCAATAGCCGAAGCGTATGGAATATCATTCATCCTCTTTCGTTCATCAGTTGTCTTAGGAAACTGAGTCTTACTAAGAGTAACACCATGACCCATTGGCAAGTTTCCTCTCTTAGAATTTTCCATCTTGAATCTTCTAAGAACCTTGTCAACGTAGGTACTTTGACTCAAACCAATGATCCTCTTAGATCTATCTCTATAGATCTTGATACCAAGGATATAAGCGGCTTCGCCCATATCTTTCATTGAGAAACACTTTCCTAACCAAGACTTGACAGTCTCAAGTGCAGGAATGTCATTTCCAATGAATAAGATATCATCGACATACAACAAGAGAAATAGCACAACGCTCCCACTGAATTTCATGTATACACAAGGTTCATCTTCATTCTTGATAAAACCAAACTCTTTGATTTTCTCATCGAACCGAAGATTCCAACTCCTAGAAGCTTGCTTCAAACCATAAATGAATCTTTGCAACTTGCACACCTTACTAGAATTTTGTGGATCTACAAAACCTTCGGGTTGTGTCATATACACATCCTCTAGCAGTTTTCCATTAAGGAAAGCGATTTTGACATCCATTTGTCATATCTCATAGTCATACTATGCGGCTATGGCAATCAAAATTCTAACAGACTTAAGCATGGCAACAGACGAGAAGGTTTTATCATAGTCTACACCATGAGTTTGCCTATATTCCTTTGCTACAAGCCTAGCCTTATAAGTATGCACCTTCCCATCCATGTCAGTTTTCTTCTTGAAAACCCACTTGCACCCTATGGTTTTTACACCTTCGGGTGGCTCAATCAAGTTCCAAACTTGATTATCCGACATGGATTGCAATTTGGACTTCATGGCTTCTAACCATTTATCCGAATCGGGATCGGACATCGCCTCTTGATAGGAAGTAGGTTCGTCATTCTCAATGACTTCCACTTCATTACTTTCCGACACGAGAAATCCATATCTCTCGGGTGAGGATCGTAACCTATCCGATCTATGATGAACTTGTGGATCTTGAACCGGTTCCACAACTTCTTGTGGAGTTGGTCCAGTCTCTACTATCGGTTCCATGTTATTTTCAGGTTCTTGAACTTCTTCAATATCAATTTTACTCCCACTATATGCTTTATTGAGAAACTGTTTCTCAAGAAAAGTACCAAATTGAGCAACAAACTGTAGACACCCCATTCTGAACCCATCGGATCACATTTATACCGCTCTAAGTCTCGCTTTGAGTCAAGAAGTAGAAATCCATCATTTCTTCATGTTTCGTTAAGTTTTGACTAACCACCGTTACTTTGGGACTAAACTGCATACGAGATAACGAGGGAAGGGCACAATTGTCCACATACTGCATTATCTCACGCGGAATAGCGTGTCTCGCGCGAGATAAAGGAGTTATGCAGAATGCAGATAGCAGTTTTCTCGTCGATTTCAACCTCTTTCGGGATAAAACTTCATCCATCCGGCCAGCCAATAAATTTTGGAGTCTGGAACCTTTCCAAGGTGTTTGATCTCATCTTCAACACCTCTCCAAAACTTATAAATAGCTGAAGACTTTCAATATTTCAGAGATCCTATCCCCCTACATTTACTGGTTTCTCTCCATGAAAGATTCCTGCAAATCACCCCTAAAATCACCTAAAGTTTGTTTGTCAACCTTGTTGATAAACAAACATCAAGATCCGAATCAAGGACTGAGGTGAAGCTCTGTCCGTGTCAAGATTCGACTCTAAACTTGAGTCGAAACTCTGCCCAAATCACCTCACGCAAGGTAACCTCTATTTCCTTTCTAATTGATTGTTAGAGTGGTATAAATACATCGAATCTAGGATCGGCCTAGAGACTCCCGAAATCATGGGGATGGTCTCGAAGCAATCAATCATATATTCCGTTTAACCCCGTTAAATGGACCTTTATTTTATTTTTTATTTGAAACCTTCTTCTTTTGAAAACCTCTCTTTTCTTTAGCAAGACCGATCTCCGGATTGGGTAGAATGGGTACTCCTTGACCTTCCCATTCCATAACCTAAGCCCCGAACCCAAAATCTCTTTCAAAAATGGTTTTTCTATGTTTCCAAATGAATAATATAGGTGACGACTCAAAAAGATGTTTAAAAAGGGTAAAGAAATCCGCGCATCGCTACAGTGGCGACTCTGCTGGGGACGATTAATTAAGAGGCTTAAACTTGCGTCAAAATTAAAAGAGAGGTTTTCAAAAAAAAATATAAATAAATTCGTTTTTTTTGCTCCAGATCAGGCATATCTCGCACGAGATATCTTATCCCACGCGAGATATTGCTTCGGCAATCTGGTGTCTTCTGGTTTTCCCTGTTCATCTCAAAGTCCAAGACAAGAGTCGAACACGCAAGGGGGATCCCAGAATTCATTATCTGCAGAGTTCCCTCATCTTAAGGCCTCCTTTAAGATGTCGAACTCGAATCCGTACTTTAGTTTAAATAATTGATTGTTATTTATAAACTGCGTGTGATTGAGTTTTATTTTATTAAAGTCCGGTCCATTGGGGATTCGGGAGTTGTAATTAATTTATTCATCTCTCTCTCTCTCTCTCTCTCTCTCTCTCATTATTTGGAACTACAATTGGCCTGAGTCTTCCTAAATTGGGAGAAACGTAGGCAACCATTTGGTGCGACCACTATTTGTTTTTCTTTTTTTTTTTCAAAAAAAAATCTCTATTTTTATCTATCACCTAGATTGACTATCACACAAGCGCACTCATGTTATATCTGTCATTGCACTGCATACCCTCTATAAACCCGGGACCCACACTAAGGACGGATGACGGTAACCACCTAGTCTCCGGTCTCTCCGAAGTTGGATCATCCCACTCCGCGTGTTCAATCCACCTAGATTGTCATATCGCGAGGAGCCTAGCCTTTCAGCCCTGCATCGCCACATTTTCATATAGATTGTCCTTTTAGGATCACTCCGTGACCAGTTGGTTTGACTCGGTAATCTTTTCTTGTTTTTGACTAAAATAAAGCCATGCAAAATTGACAATAAAGAAGACTCGAAAAAGTCCCTCGAAAAAGTCCCTTCGGAAAAGTCCCTTCGGAATGACCCTTTCGGAAGTCCCTTTAAAAGAAAAAAAAATATATATATCCTTCAAAAAAAAATCTTACATGGCTTTGTTTTACAAAAATCGGACTGATTGCTTAGTCGTTAGGTTCTGATAAAGGCCTTAGAAACCCCTCAAAACGGATTCTCCGTTCCGACTAAAAATTAGGTCTAATAAAAATCGACTTTCCATGTGATTGTCTCGTGCGTGACTACATGTCTCGCGCGAGATAAGGCCCCTGTTTGCTGTGTTTGAGCCTAAACCATTTAAGCCTGCTTCCGACTCGTTGGGGCTAGATATGATCCTGACGTCATCTCTGCATCTCTTCTGTCAGTTTTCCGAAGCTACTCAACCTCAAGACTCCCAACACAATGTCTACTGAAAAGTACTTTGTCACCAAGAAGGACCTTGAACAACAAACTCTGCAAGATTTGACCAAGTCCCTTATCGCTGAAATGGAACATGTGGGAGGTTGGAGAGAAGCTTTTGATGTGCCTACCACTCGCATTGCTAGAGATTTCCGAAAGATGGAAAGCGGCTCCGACAGCGGACAATCATCTGTGCAAGAAGAGTTAAGTGACATCAAGGCTCAACTTGCCAAAGCCCTGCAGCAAATTGACAACAACGATGCATGGCACAATTTGGAAGAATCCATCCAAGCTGACAAGGCAAAGATGCTGATTGAAGAACTTGAAGAGGTCAAAAGCGAACTCGAGACTATGACTCAAAAGTATAGCGCCCTCGAAGCCCACATTGAAGATGACATTGTTGAGAGGGTCAAGTATTGCCTCAATACTCTTTACCGTGACCTCAAAGAACAAATGGAAGCAGAATATCAGTCTCGCCACAACGTCTTCGAGCAGCACTACGAGAACCATATCCGAGACCTCCATAATCAAATGGCTAAACGAAGGAAGGGTAGGATCTTCTCCGACATTGGAAGGATCTCTCTCGGTCATCTTTTCAGAAGTCTCCACAAGGATGGAAAACTGAAGCTAATGGAAGGTTACATACCTAAGAAGGAAGGTCGAGCTCCACACCTCTACTGCTACTACCATCAATGCCATGGCCACCATACCGATGATTGCTTCAATTTGAAGAACGCAGTCCAAGATCTTATTGACAACGACACCATTAGAGTTTGTCCAAGCGGTGGCATAGTTTGGATGAATTCAAGCAAATGAAGGATTTCTTTTGTTTTTCAGTTATTTATTTTTATTTGCAAGAAGAAACGATTAGTAGTCTAGTTTAGTTTGGGTACTACTTGCCTAAAATCCTCATTTGTGGGTAAGAGTATCAAGTTTACTTTTCAATAATAGTTAGTCATTATTTTCCTTTTTCAATTCGGATTACTTGTTTCAATCGAGAAAGAAAGCACCGTGAATGTCATAGAAACTTGCAACGAAAACGATTACCCCAAAGCACTTCGGTTTTCTGGAAACCTTCCTGTTTGGAGAATGATGCAAGCAAAAGGATACTTCCCTGGCTTGGGACTTGGAAAATACTTGCAAGGGATAACGGAACCACCACCGGTTCCCTCACCACACACGAAGCATGGCCTAGGATACATCATTTCCATCCACGATGGAGATGATGAAGAAGAGTGGGACTTAACTCAAGTCAGGTGGGAAGGAACCACATACAAAGGCCACAATGACCCAAAGGTCAAAGATTGCAACCTCGAGCCATATCGAAAGAAACTCAATGGCTACTTCGTCCGAGAAGGGGAAAGCATCCCCCACTTTATCTTTTCAGAACCATGGACTGACGATAAAGGAAAGCGCCAATCGGGCTTTGAAATCTTCAGCGACTGCGATGCTTCACCAGATGAAACAGAACCCGTCCCGCTAATCCCTAAAGATTTGTGGGGCACCAAGGCAGAAATGACCAGTGAATGGGACTTTGTGTTGGGAGAAGACATGCTGCGACAGTTTGAAGACCAGTGCCGGTTAGAAGACAGCCAGATCCATGCAATCTCCAAGGGGGACGCTCCAACTATTGATTACACAAGGCTAATACAGAAATGTGATGAGCCAATTCTAAACTGGCATGTCACCGGAGGACCAGTTGTTGATGAAGACTTCATGATCAAAGAGCTTGGTTGTACTCCCCATCCCCGCAGGAAGATAGGCCCTGTAACTTTCACATTAGAATCAGGCTCCACCTCTGATGAACTCACTCAAGAGGAAATCGAGGCGGTGGCCGAACATGTATTCCCCAACTTCCTTAATGAAAACTTTGATCTTTCTGACTACCCTGAGATTGCTAACATCGTGAATGATGAATTAACTAATAATAATCAATATAACGAACAAGTTAATAATGAATCATACGATGAGATAGACCAAGAAAACGAACAAATTTTAAAGGAATTAGCAAAGCAAGTAGGTCGTTGTGGAAAGAATGGCCCTGTTGACAACGAGAAAATGCAAACGATTAATCTCGGGACAACAGAAGACCCAGAGAAACAAAGATCGGCAGCTTCTTCAAGGGGGAAGACAGAGAAACCTTAACTCAGCTCCTCAGAGAATATGTTGATGTCTTCGCTTGGTCCTACAGAGATATGCCTGGGTTAAATCAGTCGATTGTAGAACACAAGATACCGCTACTACCCAACGCCAAGCCAGTCAAACAGAAACTGCGCAGAATCAAGCCGGAATGGTCAATGCAAGTAAAAGAGGAAATCATGAAACTCTTGAACGTGGGGTTGATCAAAGTGATCGAGTATCCGGAATGGCTAGCAAACACGGTACAAGTAGCCAAGTCAAACGGGAAAATACGAGTCTGTGTCGATTTCAGAGACTTGAACAAAGCATCCCCTAAAGATGACTTCCCGCTATCAAACATAGATATGTTGGTCGACGCCACAGCAGCATACGAAGTTCGCTCATTCGTCGATGGCTTCGCATGGTATAACCAAATCCTCATGGCAGAGGAGGATCAGCACAAAACGGCATTCACCACGCCGTGGGAGACATTCTGTTACACGGTCATTTGGTCTCAAGAACGCTGGTCACGACACTATTCTATGACATGATCCACAAAGAAATAGAGGTATACGTGGACGACATGATTGTTCACTCAAAAGGGACAGATGGTTAGCACTTCAGAGATCTCAGAAAATTCTTCAATCGACTGAGACAACACAAGATGAGGCTCAACCCCGCAAAATGCTCATTCGGAGTGGTCAAAGGGAAAGTCTTAGGGTACATGGTCACCGAGCGTGGCATAGAAGCAGACCCCGCCAAGATAAAGGACATCATAGACATGCCTCCACCCAGAATGCAGAAAGAAGTAAAGGGATTCATGGGCAGACTCCAATATATTAGTCGATTCATCAATCAACTAACTACAATGTGCGATTCTATCTTCAAGCTACTTAAGAAAAACGCACCTCAAAGAGTGGACCAAGGAATGTCAAGAAGCATTCAAGGAAGTTAAGCATTACTTAACTTCCCCACCCATCCTGGTTCCACCACACAAGGAAAAGCCCTTAAAGCTATACCTCACGGTTACTGACAACGCGCTAGGGGCTATGCTCGCTCAAGAACAACCTGCTTCACACATAGAGAATGCCATCTACTTTGTCAGCCGCAGATTCCTAGGCAGCGAAATCAACTACTCTCCACTCGACAAATCTTGCGCTGCTCTTGTTTGGGTATCACAAAGGCTAAAGCACTATATGGAAGCCTTCCCGGTTCGTCTCATTGCTAGAATTGATCCTTTGAAGTATATCCTAGATAAATCAAATTTGTCTTCGAGACTGGCCAAATGGTACTTCATGCTCGCGGGATATGATATCACTTACGTCACTCAAAAATCCGTCAGGGGGAGTGTATTCGCAGATCAGTTGGCCGAATTTCCTTGTGACAAAGCGAAGGGGGAAGACCCGCAATTTCCTGATGAAGACATCATGAGTATAGAAGACGAAAATAAGTGGCAATTATTTTTCGATGGCAGTCAAACCTTTCAAAATAACACGACGTTCAACTCCTGCCTACTGCGCCGTTATAAATCTCCATGACTGCAAAGACAAATGGTTATCCGAATGTGCCATCGTTGAGGACTACGAAGAAAAACCGTGGTACCATGATATTTGGCATTTCATCCTAGATGGAACCATCCCACCTGAGATAGACCAGAAGACTCAGATCGCCCTTAAGAGGCTGGCCGCTAATTACTCCATCATTGCTGGCCGTCTATTCAAGAAGCACTCCTAAGGAAACCTCCTTTGTGCCACCGAAGAAGAGGCCCAAGAAATAATGGACCATGTTTATCAAGGCATATGTGGAACCCACATGAGCGGAAATATGCTCGCCAAAAAGATCATCAGACAAGGGTACTTTTGGCTGACCATGGAAGCCGACTGTACCAAAATGGTCAAGAAATGCCATAAGTGCCAGATACACGCCAACCTTCAGCACGCACCGTCTTCCTTACTGTACCCTATGACTTCTCCTTGGCCGTTCTCGACATGGGGGATAGACGTGATCGAAAAGGTCACACCCATAGGAACCAATGGACACTGCTTCGTCCTAGTAGCCATCGACTATTTCACTAAATGGGTCGAGGCCGCCTCCTACAAAGTTTTGAATGCTAGAAAGGTTGCAGAATTCATCAAGCACAACATCATCTGCCGATACGGGGTCCCACAAGAGATGATATCCGATAATGGCTCGCACTTCGAGAAAGAAACCGATCGCCTCCTAACCGAGTACAAAATCACAAGGCACAAGTCATTTCCTTACAGGCCATAGACAAATGGAGCAGTTGAAGCCGCAAACAAGACAATCGAAAACCATCATCAGAAAAAAGGAAACCACTGGGAAAGACTGGCCCGACAAGTTACCCTTCGCGCTGTGGAGATACCGCACATCAGTCCGAACAGCTACAGGAAAGACTCCCTACGCCCTAACATTCGGAATGGAGGCTGTCTTGCCAATAGAATTAGAAATACCATCACTAAGGGTTCTCTTAAAGAACCAAGTAAATAAAGTCGACTGGCTAGAAAGTAGATACAAAGAGTTAGCCCTGCTAGACGAAAGGAGGCTGAAAGCAGCCGAGCACACTCAAGCTTACCAAAGAAGAATGGCAAGAGCTTTCAACAAAAAGGTCAAGACAAGGAATATCAGAGTGGGCGACCTGGTTCTCCGCGAGCATCGTCCTAGACCCTTCAACTCGCTAGGCAAGTGGGGACCAAGATGGATAGGACCCTACATCGTAAAGAAGATATTCTCTGGGGGAGCCCTTCAGCTGGTGGACTTAGACGAAGATCAGCTATCGAAGCCAGTCAACATGGACAAACTCAAGAAATACTTCGCGTGACTTGGCCTCTTAAAAGAAAAACGCTCGTTAGGTTGAAAATCCCGAAGGGGACGGCCTAGGCAAAAATTAGAGCTTGCACAAGAAAAGAAGCCCGCTAGATTGAAATCCCAAAAGGGCAGTCTAGGCAAAAGAAAGGGTGTGAATAAAAAAAAAAAGGAGGGCCTTGTCCCGCGCGAGATTACCCCTCGGCCTGAAACTATATTTTGCCCTTTTTTCTCTCAAAAATGAACTACGTCAGACCTGAGCCTCTTATTTAATTGCTGTAAAAGAGGAACGTAGGCAGCCTTCGGGTTCGGTCTAATCAAATAAATAAATCCGATTTGTCCTTTTATTAATCAAATGCATTTTATTAATGACAAAAGGGAAATCCTAACCACAACGACTAATTTGTTAAGCTAACAGTCTTGAAAAAAATACTAATAAAATAAAACTATTGATCTATCAAAGCAGTCTCTTGGTACTCCTTAAGATCTAGCCTTTCATTGACTTGGTAGACCAGCGGACATGATCACCACCGTCATCGCGATCTCTCTTGCGTTTTGGGCCCTTCGAAGCAAAACATCCCTCGAGACGAGTAAAAGCGGACTCCGAAAGCCTCTTGAAGACATTGTGCCTATCTAAAGCTTGCGTCTTTCCGGGCATACCCTTGCCTCGCCTCTTATACCAATCCCCATCAAGAAATTTCTGGGTTGGATCGATCCGTACATTAGCAGAATCAGACTGAGCCTCGCTCCTTCACAAAATACTGCTAGCTACGAAAGAATCCCCTAACAGTGAAAGCCGCAGATCATCAATTTTCTCCACACTAGGGTGACCGGTATGAAGGAACCAATCCAAATACTTGTCAGATAAGAAGATGCTTGCATCAAAAGTTAGAAGGTTCGACCAACAGTCCCTACTAGTTCCTTCACCCTATACTTGAGCTAGCACCTGCGCAAACTCTACACCAATATAAGACACATCACGAGAGGCCCCTTCGAAAAAATAAGTGTCCTGGTGCTGACCAAACTGACGGAGCACCCGCTTGGGAAATAAAATGAGGAATCTCGCAAACCCGGGAGAACAACCTTGTCAAAACCCTTGGTATTAGCAACATACTTGTTCAATCTCTAATAAGGCGGACACCAAAGAATATCAACAGTTACAGTCTTCGCAATCAGCTCAGCCCACTCATCCACGAGAGATCCTTGATCAGTAACTTTCGCGTATGGTATGTGAATGGAGAATATTTCAACGGGGGACCTACCAACTTGAGATGTTCCCTAAGCCAAATAGTCAACAAAAGGGGACTCCCTTGAGTCATAACACCTGTCTTATGCAACTCATCAAGACCATGCAGGGTTTCTCCTAAAATTAGCGAAATGATGTTCCTAGAACGTTTCCTAGCCTGTAGAACAACTTCCACCAATTGGGAGTCAACCAAGCCATCCCTGCATGTGAACAAAACATCTCTAAAAAGAGAAAGGGCCAGAAAGTTCCGTTTGTAAGCATGGAAGGCATCATCATCTGAATCTCCGCTGAAGCGCTCAGGAAAAGAAGAACAATCTACCCACCTGCGGTGAACCAACTCATAGCAAGTATCAAGGGGGATCCCTAGCAATTCATTCAAAGCCTCTGAATGATTCCTATTGTATTTAGGAACAGCAATCTCACCAGTCAAAGGCATATCCAGGATAATGACAAATTCCTCAACAGTAGGCACCATCTCATTAAGAGAAAAATTAAAGAGATGAACAGAAGGATCCCAAAATCGAGCAGCACCTGCAAAAGATTCCAATCCGGTTGGAGGTTCTTCAAGGTGAAAAGGATTCTGAATCCGAACTCTGCTATAAACTTATTGCGAGATCGATTGCGAAACGACCTCACAAAATCTCTTGATGCTTGCTTGAATGCTTCAATTACATCAGACGGCAAAGAAAAATCATCAACAATCATGGACGTTGGGACGATCTCCTTGGAAGCCATGGATTATAGGGTTGAAAAAGAAGACAAGAATTCTACCCTGACAGAATATCTCTAGAGTTTGAAGGGCTAGAATGAGTTATCTGGCCGGACTACAGGGTGTTTTTTTATAGGGAAAACTGACAGAATCCTGTTCGAAGAAGTAAAAGAATTTCGCCTGAGTAGCATGTCTCGCGCGAGATGCCTTGTCCCGCGCGATACATCGCCAGGGCAAAACCAGCAATAGTTCTTCACAAACGAACAATCTAGCCCCGACTTGACGAAGCAAGTCTCAAAAACCTGCACATACAGTTCCTAACATGCAGTGCAACACCAAAATCGAGCTCAAAACTGCGACCCAAACGGTCATTTCATTCCAACCACGGAAGTGAAGAAAGTTAAAAAACTAACTAATTAGACCTAGAACTAGAAATTAAGAAAACTTTGTTTTTGTGCCTCCTACGTGCTAACAGCTACCAAAAGGAAAGAAAAGAAATTGTCTGGGCCCACACGACCAATATTTACAAATCCTCAGAAAACAAATGGGGAGAAAAAGGGGGATCACGCCATCAAGTTGCTCGAGCCACCGGCACCTCCGCCTTCACCACCATTGGGGCTGCCGTCCCTCCTCGATCGTTTGGCTCCACAAGTCGGAGTCACCGCAGAGGCTACCGTCGAAGCTGCCAGAGCCACCTTCCGAAATGGCCGCTCGCCGTACAGTCCGACACTGTGGACATCAATCCCGCCATTACGCCGCCCCCACGGTTGTAATCAGCCGCGGACATAGTGATCTGGCAACAAAAACAAAAAGGATCAGATGAAGTCGAACATATACACATATATGGACGAATACGAGAATAATATGAACAGAAACGTACTGAGGAGACGTCAGATGGAAGGCGGTAACCCTCGAGAATATGATCTGGAATCGGGATGTGGCCCATCATCGGCATGCTTCCCATCATATATGTATAGCTCGGAGGACCGTAATCCGGCGCGAAGGGCAGAGGACCGGCATACTGGGAAGAAGTGCTAGGGGCTGACAAACCTGAGGTGGAGGTAGAGGTGGAACCCCGAGCAAGCGATCGCCTAGCACCCACCGGAAGAGGACCCATCAGGCGAGGCAAGAACTCCGCATACGAAGCTCCCTGAACAACACGATGCGTCACCGCACAACCCACCACAAAGTCAGCATAATCATCATCAGAAATGAAGTGGGTAGGGAACATCGCCCTCGGCGGATCCGCTGGCACCATATACGGTAGTGAACCCCGGCCATGCTGAGGGAAGACTCGCTCGCCCAAATACATGGTATCCCCCTCTAGCGATACCAAAATCCTCTGCATCGCAGTAGCGTCCCAAGCACGGTGGACATCCCGTTCCACCAAGGTCCAAGGATAAAGGCCTAACCGCTCATACTCAAAGGCGTCCAACATGGCCCGCGCCTCTGCAACCGTCAGGGTCCACTCCTGATCCTCCTCCTCATCAACAGTCTGATTGGGTGGCTCCACCTCCTGATATCTGGAAACAAAGGGGTCCGGCTATCCATCTCAAACTTGTACAGCCCAAAGACAACGTACCCCCATATCTGTACCAGAAAACAGAACAGATTCAGTACAAAACACAGACAAGTAGTACAGATAAAAGACAGAGACAGAATCCAGAGCATACCTCCCAAGCATAAGAATACCCTGACAGAGTATCCTTAGTATGCCTACACGCCTCATCCATGGCGTGATAACAGAAGGCCAGCCCCGCTGAGCCCCAATCATAAGTCCTCACATCATCCAACTCCACCAACAAGCCTAAGAGGGAGAGACAGGCCGTAGAAGAATGGTTTGCAAAAATAGTCTCCGACAGAATGTACCAGAGGGCGCCCCTCACCAACCGATCAGTGTCCGTATTCGGCTTAAGCAGCCTCAAGCTGAGCCCGGATAGGTGACAACTCAACAGCAAACCCCTTAACCTTGTTAGGGGCAAAACTAATCAACCGCCTCCATTCGGCTGGGCTCGCAGGCTTATATAACCCGCAGTCTTCAAAAGGGGCTCACCGATGAACTCTAGCCCCGTAATAGCAAGAAAGTCCGTCGGGGTCATGGTAGCTTCCCCGAATCGAAGATGCACGGTGTGAGTAGTATCCCACCACCTCTCCCGGAATACCTGAAGAACTTGGGGAGTCCGTCTCATCCCTCGGAGGTTGTCAATGAAGGTCAAAAGCCCCGTTTGAGCCATCCTAGTTCGAACCCCATTAAGGCCCTTGATCTTGTCCCACAAAGCTCTGGCCAATTTCGGGCTCCCACGGCAATTTTTGGTTGGCCTATACGACTGCAAAATAAAGGAAAAGCAAAAGAGCAATGTTAGACAACATCCCATGGCAAAAATTCAAATAAATAGAAGAAATTTCTCATTGAGGTATTTCATCGAACACTTGGCGTGCGCACAAGAAAAGCATGTCCAAGGATGCATTTGACCTTCCGAATCAACCCCTCCTACAATCTATGATATGTAGGGGACTCATACGCACACAATACAACAACAAACACCCAACAAAGTCCGCAAAATTGATGCATGCAAGGTAGAACCAAGTTCTAGACAAAAACAAAGAAAAACTGCCATTGATGAAATTGGGATTCAAAAAGCATGGATTCGAATGCAATGCAATACAAGAAACAAGAATTGAGAAAGAATCTCTTACCAAACCTTCACGAACGGCGGTAGAAATGTGCGCGTCCCTATCAAAAGTGAGGTCATCGCGGGGATAATCTTTTCCAAGCAAGTAACTCCCCAAAATCAGATTTTTCCTTTCTTGAGCCATTGATTTTGGAAGGAGGAAGGATTGAGGGTTGATTGGGAGAAGAAATCAACAAGCAAATGCACGAAAAATCACAGAGAAAATTCGCCTTGGCTCAAGCTAGGGAGGGAAATATGAAAAGAGGTGTTTCAAAATGAAACAGCAGTTGTTGTTATATTGCCCCGACAGTATAAGTGTCGCACGAGACAAGATATCTCGCTCGAGATATACCTTATGGAATTGTACGAAATTGTCATCGACAATAAGCGTATACGCAACGTCAAAATTCAAAATTTTGACACATTTACCATTGGAAGTAACACACTAGCAAGGAAACATGGAAAAATCGGCACCGCAAGTCACGGAAGGAGCCGAAAGTGACACCCGCACGATCGTCCGGTACGGCACCAGTCGCCCGAAAATGATTGATCCAGAGATCAACTCATTCCACATGATTCAGAGCCCAGACAGGTGAATCATCAAAAGAAAAGCCCGGTCCAACGCCCAGACAGGTGGATCGTCAACAGAAAAGCCCGATCCAACGCCCAGACAGGTGGATCGTCAAATCAAAAGCCCGGTCCAACGCCCAAACAGGTGGATCGTCAACACAAAAGCCCAATTCAATGCTCAAACAGGTGAATCGTCATCCTCAAACAACAAAAAGCCCGATTCAGAGCCCAGACAGGCGAATCGTCACAAAACCGACAGGACTCAAAGGACCGGACATGTAAGCCTTTGTTTTCTAATATATTTCCCCACAGGTTCGGAGCCCAGATAGGCGAATCTTCAGACAGACATGTATATTCAGAATTGGGTCTTAATTTGATTCCTCAGTATGAATTTACCTTTTCAAAACAAAATCTCCTCGATTTTCAAAATGATTTTCAAAATACCTAAAGCAGCCTTTTCGTGTTTTGGAGTCGAACTACGTTATGGTCTGATTCTCCGATAGAGATACGTAGGAAGCCGTACGGCCCGACCATCCCGATGTTCAGAATGATGTCTTTTCTATCGTCGACATGACTTCTTCCATAAGACTTGTCGACGAGGGGCTCTGTAGATGATGGAGAAAATTCCATTGTCTAATAAAAACCTTGCAAGTGTACAGGTTACCGAAGTAGCAATATACAAAAGTAAGGGTCGAACCACAGAGACTTGAGTGAATTAACAAGTTGATTTAATTAGTGTAAACGAAACAAGAGGAGGGTTTGATTTTGATTGATTAAAATAAACTAAATTGAAAAGCAAATAAATTAACTAATTAAAATAAAACAGATATGGAAATCAAGAATGACAAGGATTCACGGATTGGGTTTCACAATTATCTCCTTCCTATGCTAATTTATAAAAACAATTACTAATCTTGTTCAAGAAATCGTTCACTTTAATAAGAGTTGGGACGGTTAGATGGCCGGGTTGCAACCCTATTATTACTTCGATGTAATGTTTTCGCAAGGTCTACAATACATCCAAGTAATACGTTTAAAAACCAAGGAACTAATGATTTTAGACCTTTTTGATTTCCGCAAGGTCTTCAATTGGATATATTCAATGAAATCTAGGCCAATGTGAAAATTACCCACGCAAGTGTAGTAATTTAAACCCTAGTAATTTAAAGACCAACAAAATCAATCAATAATGTTGGAAGTCTAAAAATAAATTAAGCAAATTCCATTGAACATGAACAAGAAAAGTGTGGAAGAATTAAAACATCATTAGCTTAAGAATTCAACAATTGTTACATCCAATCCGCGAAAGAGAATTTAGCTACTCATAATAAAAATTACAAAAATAAAATAAAACATAAAAATCATAAACCTTCAATTGAATCGGGGACGGAGGAAGTAATTATTTTCTTTTCCTCCTTCTACCTACAGTACGGCATAATCAATTCCTCTCAGAATAGTGTTTGTCCCTCTCTTTTATAATGCCACGGCTTGAATCATCTAAATACCCTAGGCTGCTAACGTTGGATTGCCATTAAACAAGGCCCATTACCAAGCCCAATTCGTGCCTCAGCCCAATTTGCCAAGCTCAAACTCGTTAACTCGTGATAACGAGTCGTATCAAATGGCCCCAATCGTTCTGATCACCTTCCTTGTCATTTGGTATTCGTTTCGTTCCACAATTTCACCGTCGCACTTTGACCACTATAAAAAATTCTTTTGCACCTCGCTCTTTGAGATTTTATTTTTCACTTTAGCCCATGAATTTTTATAAATCAAATTCCTCCCCAAATTTTCGTATTTTCAATTTGGTCCCTGAATTTCCAATAAATTACAACTTGGCCCTTGAACTTCCAAAGTGGGTACAAATCCTCCGTTTTCAGCATTGTTGCACTTCAGTCCTTGAACTTTCAAAACACTAATAAAATACATTAAATTCTCAAGATTTCGAACAGAAAATAAGCTTAGGAACATATCTTTTGGATGGGTAAAACCACATCCATCAGTAGACACCCCATTCTGAACCCATCGGATCACATTTATACCGCTCTAAGTCTCGCTTTGAGTCAAGAAGTAGAAATCTGTCATTTCGTCATGTTTCGTTAAGTTTTGACTAACCACCGTTAGTTTGGGACTAAACTGCATACGAGATAATGAGGGAAGGGCAGAATTGTCCACAGACTGCATTATCTCGCGCGGAATAGCATGTCTCGCGTGAGATAAAGGAGTTCTGCAGAATGCAGATAGCAGTTTTCTCGTCGATTTCAACCTCTTTCGGGATAAAACTTCATCCATCTGGCCAGCCAATGAATTTTGGAGTATGGAACCTTCCCAAGGTGTTTGATCTCATCTTCAATACCTCTCTAAAACCTATAAATACCTGAAGACTTTCAGTATTTCAGAGGTCCATAATCCCCCTACATTTACTGGTTTCTCTCCTTAAAAGATTCCTGTAAATCACCCCTAAAATCACCTAAAGTTTGTTTGTCAACCTTATTGATAAACAAACATCAAGATCCGAATCAAGGACTGAGGCGAAGCTCTGTCCGTGTCAAGATTCGACTCTAAAATTGAGTCGAAACTCTGTCCGAATCACCTCACGCAAGGTAACCTCTATTTCCTTTCTAATTGATTGTTAGAGTGGTATAAATACATCGAATCTAGGATCGGCCTAGAGCCTCCCGAAATCATGGGGATGGTCTCGAAGCAATCGATCCTATATTTCGTTTAACCCCGTTAAATAGACCTTTATTTTATTTTTTATTTGAAATCTTCTTCTTTTGAAAACCTCTCTTTTCTTTAGCAAGACCGATCTCCGGATTGGGTGGAATGGGTGCTCCTTGACCTTCCCATTCCATAACCTAAGCCCCAAACCCAAAATCTCTTTCAAAAATGGTTTTTCTATGTTTCCAAATGAATAATATAGGTGGCGACTCAAAAAGATGTTTAAAAAGGGTAAAGAAATCCGTGCATTGCTACACAAACACTTTGTTCTCAACGCAGTTGTAAAAGTAATACCCTTTGGTTTCCATAGGGTAACCAACGAAAATAACCTTGTCAGATTTAGGTGCTAACTTATCAGAGACAAGTCTCTTCACATAAGCTTCGTAACCCCAAATCTTCATGAAAGACAAATTAGGTTTTCTTCCATGCCACATCTTATGTGGGGTCTTAGGAGCCGATTTAGTAGGGACTCTGTTCAGTGTGAACGCAGCAGTCTCTAACGCATGTCCCCAAAAGGTTATAGGAAGGTCTACTTGACTCATCATCGAACGAACCAAATCTAATAAGGTTCTATTCCTCCTCTCGGAAACACCATTCCATTGTGGCGTTCCGGGTGGAGTCAACTCTGAAACAATTCCACAGTTTTTGAGATGATTGTCAAACTCTTGGCTCAAATACTCACCACCACGATTGGATCGAAGTGCTTTAATTGTTTTGCCAAGTTGATTTTGTACTTCATTTTGAAATTTTCTAAACATCTCATACGATTAACTCTTTGACTTCATCAGATAGACATAGCCATATCTAGATAAGTCATCGGTGAATGTAATGAAATACCGAAATTCTCCCCTAGCAATGCTGCTCATTGGTTCGCATACATCAGTATGTATTAAGCCCAATAAGTCACTAGCCCTTTCACTACTCTTAGTGTAGGGTGGTTTGGTCATTTTTCCCAATAAAAAAGATTCGCATATCTCATATGATTCATAATCATGTGAATCTAACATTCCATCTTTGTGGAGTTTAGAAATGCGTTTCTCGTTTATATGACCAAGCCGGCAGTGCCACATGAACGAGTTGTTCACGTCATTCGGTTTAGATTTCTTATCCACATGATAAATATTTTCAACACTATCTTGTTTCTCATCAACATCAAGAATATAAAGGCCATTAAATGAATTTGCAATACCATAAAGTATATCATTTAAATAAATATAAAACTTCTTATTCGAAATAAGAAAATTATATCCCTCATTATCCAAACAAGAAACAGAAATAATATTCCTACTCAAATCCGGAACATAGTAACAATTGTTCAAAACAAGTACTAAGCCACTAGGTAAAGTTACATCATATGTCCCTACGGCTAATGCAGCAACTCTTGCTCCATTCCTAACACGCAGGTCAACTTCACCTTGTTTGAGTAGCTTCCTATTTCTCAGTCCCTGCACATTTAAACAAATATGAGATCCACATCCGGTATCTAATACCCATGAACTAGAAACAGAAAGGAAAATATCTATTATATAGATACCTGAAGTAGTAGCAATCGCATTGCTCTTCTTCGCCTTTAGTCCTTCCTTGTAAGCCTTGCAGTTGCGCTTCCAATGTCCAACCTCTTGGCAATGGTAGCAAACCGTATCCTTTTGAGATGCCTTGGGAGCCTCTTTGGCATCGACAACTTTTGCCTTAGGTTTAGCAACACTTGCCTTAACTTTGCCATCTTTCTTGAACCCTTTGCCTTTGTTAACCATTAACACAGTATCAATTTTAGGCTTCTTGATATTCATCTCTGTGGTCTTAAGCGTTGCATGCAATTTCGAGAGATTCTTATCCATGCCAGTCATGTGATAGTGCATAATAAAATGACTATAACTTTCAGGCAATGAATTCAATATCAAATCCGTGGCGAGTTCCAAACTCAACGGATTTCCAAGCCTATCGAGACGCTCAATGTAACCCTTCATCTTAAGGACATGAGCTCCCACCGATTGCCCCTCTTGCATCTTGCATGCAGTTAGGGCCTTAACTACATCATACCTCTCGTTTCTTGCTTGCACTTGGAACATTTCCTTTAAGCACTCAGCAAGATCAAATGCGGCATCTATGTGCTCAAGATCCTTCTGAAGAGCCTTAGACATATTGGCTTGCATAAAGCATGCGACATCCATATAGTCATCATTATGTTTCTTATGTGCATCCCTATCATCCCTAGGAGTATTTGGAGCAGGTTGAGGTGGAATGGGCTCATTGAGAACGTACAATTTGTTCTCTTGCTTCAGAACAATTCTGAGGCTTCTGATCCAATCAGAATAGTTTGTACCGTTCTCCTCAAGCTTGTTCTTCTCAAGGACAGATCGCAGTGACAGGGGTTGATTATTGTGTGTAGCCATTCTACAATAAAATATGCAAACAATATAAACATATATCAATATCAACACATTTATCATCTAAGAGCAAATAATGTATTTCATAAATACTCCCACTAAATTATACACATTCAAATATAAACATGTATCATATAATCATAGTAGACTAAGATCCATATTTCACTTGATTTTGGTTTAACTGAGTCAATGCCCGAAATTAAGCTATTTAGGTAGAAACATCAATCATATCACTATATGACTCTTAGATCTTTTATGAGATTTCAATAGATATCATATATCAAAAGCATGTTTTAAATCTCATCTATGCATTGGGTCAAATCTCATTTGAAAGCACCAATTAAATCAATACCTTTTTCAAACATGTGAGACATGGAACGACGCACCTAATTGAATCAAAACTACATCAACCATTATCCCACCTTGATCACAAATCTATAGTATAAATAAGAACGGTCCTTGCTACAGTACAATGAACAGTTCCAAGTGTCAAATTTTCCATTTTGCCCTCACTAAGTTGTCCCTTTCCCATTTTGCCCTTAAAAAAAAAACACGTGTTCTTGGACACGGGCTTTTACTAGTTAAGATATAAGATGCACCAAACTGAGTCGAAACTACATCAAATATCCTAAAATATCACAAGTGTACTAATCAAGGAATGACATAAAATTTAAATATTTAGAATTTTTTTTTCAACATGTAACAAACATCGCATGGTTGTAATATAGATCTCATGTGAACATAATCATGAACATAGGGCTTCACAATATCATACAAACAATTTGATTCAATTTTGAGAAATTACAAATCTAATTTAATCATATTAAAAGATTAATAACCTATGTGATAAACTAATCTAATTAATTTATCATTAATCATGAATCATGGCATATCACATATACTTGTTTTTCATAGAAACAAAACACATGGAATCTAGATCTATTTCATATCACATAGTAGCAAATAATCATATTAAATCTAGCATGCAATTTCAATCCTAATCATGGCAAGACAGGGCTCTGATACCACTGTTGAGTTTTGGGGTTACAAACGCAGTGGAAGATTTAATTTTAACATCAAAACCTTGACCCTAAGATCCGTCTAGCCTGAATAGATTAGAAATTAATATGAGATAGAACTTACATACCTTGAATGCGATGAAGTTTAACTTGAATTCGAATCTGAAAAACGAATCTCAAAACGAATATCAAAATCGTTGTTGAAGGTTTTGATCTTCTCCTTGTTCTTCAATGTGATGAATTGATCCAAGCCTTAGGTGATAACGTAACCACCCTCTAATGGTAATCCACACGCGAACGAACCAAGAACACCTTCTTGTTGGATCGCTAGATGATCCTCTTAATTATTGAAACACTTTTCAATAATCTATGGCTGATTATGGAATTGAATCTAGGGTGTTTTGATCTTTGATTCTCAATCAAAATCAAAGAATTTGTGTTTCCAAGGCCCTAAAATTCATGTATGACTGCTGGGAAAAAAGGACATATTTATACTTTATAAATAGCCCTAACAATTAGAAAGAAAAGTCCTTTTTCGAAGCAAAAACGGATTGCTGAAACGGGATATGGGCGGTCGCCCACAAAGGGTTGGGCGGTCGCCCAGTTGTACAGAGCTTATATCCTTATTCGAAAATTCATATGGGCGGTTGCCCATATGGGGCTGGGCGGTCTCCCACCTGTACAGTTCCCAATGCACTATTTTTGAATCCCACGTGAGCGGTCGCCCTTATCCACTTGAGCGGTCGCCCAAGTCAACGGTTGACTTGTGGGCGGTCGCCCATGGTGAACCTCAGTCGCCCATGTGTCCAGAATCCATAATTTCAGCCCGAATCAAATTCGTTCTTTGTGTGTGACCCAAAAGAAATTATATTATGTTGGTAGTGAGTCGAAACATCGACTTCATAAGACATAAGTGACTTCTAGCAAATCATTATGTCCACCCAATTAATATAATATCAAAGCTTGATTCCTTTATAGTTTCAATGTCACAATTCCTTTGTCTACGATGTCTAATTGAACATGAGTCGTGGTCTATGTCAACTCATTCCGTTCAATGCTTTCTCGATTCCGAATATGTTGATAATGCAAGTGCATTTGATCTCTATCAAATCACTTGAGTGCGGCCACACATTTCATCAACATCATTCATCGAGGGACCCAAGCAAACATCTCTCTTCATAAGAGGGACAAATCCCATCTTGACTTATCATTCTTCCCTACATGATTTCAATCGTGTTAACATAGCCCTTATTGCTATCCGATTAAAGACCGGGTTAGACTATATCAAACACGATCTTCGTCATGTGGATGTGGAAGATGATGACAATCTCAGGTACTAAGGATTCAATAACACGACTATTATGAGATTTATTCATGACACATATGACTATTGACCATGTCATAAATCTCATCGGTAGGTCATGTCCAATACTTGTTCTCTAGCAAGTATCCATAAGTATAATGTGCATCACATGCATATAATCATCTCCATGATTATCCACTACCAACTTATACAAGTTGTTCTCAACAAATAGGGACGCAGTTCAATATAATAAACGTGCAAAACATATAATGAACCAAATAATACTTTCTCTATAATAAATGATAAAGATGATTACATAGTGGTTTAGATAATAAGTCAAATATAACTAAACGCCTAAGGCACTACACCAACACTTCCGGAGTCTACGCAAGTGTACAGAAGTTGGGCGCCGCAAGCGAGGGAAAGAGTCGACGTCTTCTAAAAATAGGTTTTTTCTAAACTTGAAAAAAACGCATTTTTTTGTGAGATTTTGGCTTATATTTTAGAAATTCATAATATAATTTGTGCATCTATTTTAAAGACAATCTGATCCACTGATTGTATGGGTAGTGTATGCGTATGGTGTTTTTTTTTTTTTTTCTGTTGTGTGAAAAGTGTATTTTGTTGCAACTTGCTAGTACAAGCTTCACAAATTGGTGTACTCCCTCCGTCTCACGTGAATGCAAACTCATCTCACGTGAATGTAAACTTATTTCTATTTTGGTCCGTCCCACGTAAATGTAAACTGCTCAAAATGAAAACAAATTTATTATTTTATATTCACCCTACCCCACCCACTCATTCTCTTTCTTTATTTTTCACCATACAATTTATTCAATCAATTTACTATTAACTCCACTCATTCTCTCTCTTTATTTTCTATCACACATTTTCATTATCTTAATAATATTTCTTAGTTATTGTGCCCAAAAAAATGATTTACATTTACATGAAACGGAGGGAGTATATGTTTTGGTATATAACAAAAGTGGTCAACAACTATAAGTACAAGAGGGGTGGGGTGGTAGGACAGAGCAATAAAGAAGGGGTTTGGTTTGGACCCATTTCACAACATCAAACATAATTAATGCTCAAACTCTTTATTCCATGTGCGGTGTTAATTGATTCTCATTTCTGTTGTTTTGGTTGGTAATTGTACATTTGTTTTCGCAAGTTTTTAGAATCCAATGCCCTAGTGTTCTCAGCATTTCTAAAACAAAGACAAAGATGAGTATATGTCTACAGGACCGGTCCTGTGAAATTTGGAATCCAAGGCAAATTATTTGGTCGGGGTCCTTATAATCCTCCACGAGCAACAATGCGGTGACATTTTCGAATATATACTTATCTCTATATATTTAGGGTTTAGGATTTATTACGATTGCAGATGTTATTTTCAATTTTATTAGATTTTAGCATTATTGAATAGTTGTTGAATAGTAAGCTAACAACGAGACTTAGAAAATTTTACTAACAAAAATATTGAATTTTGTGCTTAGATAAGATAATTGGATTTGGTATTTAGATTGGATTGAGATAATTGAGAAAAAATACAATAAATTTTATTAATAAATTCAAAAAGATTTAAAGATATATTTGACCAAAACGAATAAATGCAAAATTTATAAAGAAATATTCCAATAATGTTGAATCATCCCAAAATGATTACTTTTCATCCCAAAAATGATTGATGCCCAAACAATTTAAAATTTTTTTTTAAAAAAAAAAAACAATTTTCATCTTTACTTTTGAATTAAGAATATTTTTTTTTAATTCAATTTAGAACGAAGATAGAAGGGGGTAACAATTAAACATAACTCACATAGAGCCTTCTTCAATTAAATGATTTCAATTTAGAACCAAGGGGGTAACAATCAAATGCCCTAATTTTGAATAAAATAAATTTAATTTAACTCTAAATCAAAAGTCCTAACCCTAATCTAGGATAAAATAAATTATTTAACCCTAAATCAAAATTCCTAATTTGTTAGGGATTTAGAAATTTGGAGGATTTGAGATGAGAAAGAGAGGAAAAGTCGATGAAGGGAGAGAATCAGAAAATCGAAATACCTTGTCAAAAATGGTGCGGCGGACGGCGGTGGCTGGGTGGTGGCGATCGCAATTCCGTGACCGTGACAACCGTCTCTTCTCTTCCTCGTCTCTTCTTCCGTTCTTCGTGAAATTGAGATTTCTTTTTGTGCGCGTTGTGTGGATTTACCAGACTATAACTATTGACTTTTAAGTTTAATTTTCAATGAGGCCCCTCACTTCCTAGTATATTACCACTAATCCCTAAATTTTTGGGGCCCTAAAAAGTGCAAAATTTTGGGGGCTTAAGGCCTAGGCCTCACCTGCCTTAGGCAAGGGCCGGCCCTGTATGTCTAACCAAGGAGAAGGATACGCGAGCATGAAGTCCGATTACTGATCCATTAATTATCTCCTTATTTATGTTATAATTAATTACAGGCTTTCAAAATTTCAATTAATGATTTTGATTCTTGATAGTAGTGTATAAGTATTCTATATATCACACTAAATTTTCACATATTTTCGATTTGATATGGAGTATTGCAAACACCCCAACTTAAATCCTTGTCATCCCCGACAAGACCCACAAGGATCGAAATCTCGGGCAGTGTATGATTCATCAGGTGGCTCCCACCGCCTCCACGATGTAGCACTTTGTTCCGCACATCACTTTGTTCGACACTTCCCGTAGGAAACCGCTCTGATACACGATCTGAGCCCAAAAACCTGCTCCGCTAAATAAGCACCACGCACCGACTTACTGAGCACATTCAACTTGAGACAAAGTAACTTACCTCGTGCCCACCTAAAAATCTATGAATGTTTGTAAGTTATGGTGGCCTATACACTTTCAAAGCTTTATTAGACTTGATTGATATCATCAACTAAGTTTTATTTTATGGACTTTTTAGTACACTATTTAAAAAATATTTATACTTATTTTCATTTTTAGATAGTACATTTAATATCTAGGCTTTGAAGGTAGTATTTTAACTCGTCTTTGAAAACCTTTATTTGAGACAAGGACAAAGGAGCACCATCATGTACTTAGTGCGCTCTCTCTAGCTAGTTGGTGCGCCTCTATTAGAGGAATCTCATAATCTTGCTCCTTTGGAGCTGCAACGCCTTTGGCTACTCAATATAGTTTTGAAGATTTGAAGATATAAAGACTTGTATCCGCCCACAAAAATGCAGAGAGTTAGTTAATTTGCTAGATGGACTAAGCACTTAGAGAATAATCATAAAATCTAAAGGTGCAACAGAGAGCTAAAAAATATTCTCAAATGTTAACTTCTGTTCCAAGACAGCTTATATTCTTATCTAAATTTTCTGTGTTTAGCGACTACGAAGGACACGTGACCCAATCAACGATCAATAACTATAGATATCCCGAAAAAATGATTAGCTTCCGTAGGATGTATATTTGATTTCATTAGAGTTGCCACTTATGTTTTTAAAGAAATATAAGAAAAACCTAACGTATACTTGATTTTAAAAGAAATGAAACCAAAGATTCAATTGAAAATGGTTTGGGGGTTAGATTATGAAACGCAAAGGTGTTCGATACCCTTTCAGCCCGACCTTATGGCTATTTTGCTACTTAAAGGTCTCCATTTTAATGGAAATTGCATACATGTGGGGAAAAAGTAGGTAAACAAGAATAAAATAGATGAAAATTAATACTTTTTTTTTTTAGAAAACTATCCGCGAATGCCTTACAATTAAGGCGTTTCTTCTCCAAAGCTTGTTTGAGAGAGAGAGAGAGAGAGAGAGAGAGAGAGAGAGAGAGAGAGAGAGAGAGAGAGTTTGAGAGATGGAATTGTTAGATAAATACTTGTTACTTTTAGCCAAAGAGTTGTTAACCATTTCAAGGAGACTTAAGGCTCCTTTTATTGGTGAAGAAGGGTGAAACAAGTCAAAATAAAAAGAGACAACCTTCCTCAGATCAGGCTGGGAGTAAAGGGGATCAGGAGTTACAAATTAAAAAAAGAGATATATTTGGAGGGAAATCAGTCACTAATACTTAAACTCACGCGAGTCTCGTAAGGGGTGTGTAACTCACACGATGTCCAGTCTAGTGGCGTGATTCGCCCAATTTTTGGAATCTTTTTCAAAGAAATGCTAATAAAAGAACAAAAAAGATGCCCGCAAGGTTGAAACCCAGCAAAGGGCGGCCTAGGCAAAAAATAAGGCGCACAAGAGATGCCCGTTAGATTGAAAACCTAAAAGGGCGGTATAGGCAAAACAAAGGGTGTGTCATAAAAAAGGGAAAGAGGGGGAACTTCTGTCTTCTACAAAGCAAATTAGCCACACAAGTCTACAAGATCTTCCCCCACATAGTCAATCTCATACCAGGGACTTTATATAACCAAAAATATCTTAAGCCTTGGCATCACATCTTTGGCAACACAAGTATCTCCGTAGGATGGAAACATCAGCATCAAGATCTTGGCCATCTATATATCCATTTCAGCAAAAGGGGTTCCTAAGTAGGGCAAATCATCAAGATCTTCTAGAGGCTTTAAATAATCGAAAATCTCTTGGGGCTCGGCATCTCATCTTTGGCACCACAGCAGCAATACAACCTAGAGCACCAGAATAGGCTCCCTTTCAGTTCAAACAAAATCCAGTCATGTTTGCCTCCAAAAGCAACACAACAAAAGTTAACTCAGCAGACACAAACACCTTTGGGCATACATCTAACATAGAGAGTATTGGTGTAGATTAAAACACTAGGACTTAATAAAACAAGTGCGAATATTTTGTCTATTCTCTCTGCTTTTGCAATAATTTGGTTGTATGAGTCCTTCGAGCATCTGTAATGGTAAATTCTCACTCTTTTCCTCTCTCTCTCTCTCTCTCTTTCTCTCTCTATCTCTCTCTCTTTCCAATGATTTGGCAGTGTGAGTCCTCCGAGCATCTGTAGCAGTAAGTCCGCATTCTCTCTTGATATCGCAATGGCACTGTGAGTCCTCTAGGCGTCTACAACTCTCCCTTGATACCTCAATGGCAGTGTGATTCCTCCGGGCATCTGCAGTTCTCTCTCTTGATACGACAATGGCAGTGTGGGTCCTCAAACGTCTGCAACATCTCCCTTACAACAATAGCGGTGTGAGTCCTCTGGGCATCTGCAACTCTCTTTATCTCTCTCTTGATACAACAACGGAAGTGTGAGTCCTCGAGCGTCTGCAACATCCTCTCTTACAGCAATAGCAATTTGAGTCCTCCGGGCATCTACAGCGGTTATCTGCACTCTTTGGCTATGACGAACATTATTTTGTAGCAAAAACTCAACTGCATTTCTTGTGTCATACCTCGGCCCTCCACACCCCCTATGACAAAAATTATTCTGTAGCAAAAACGCAACCGCATTTCTCATAGCGTACCTCGATCCTCCACACTCTGCTATAATGGACATTATTCTGTAGCGAAAACGCAACTGCATTTCTCATGGCGTACCTCGATCCTCCACACCCTGCTATGACAGACATTATTCCGTAGCAAAACTGTAACCGCATTTCTCGTGGCGTACCTTGGTCCTCCACACTCTACCATAACGAACATTATTTGTAGCAAAAATGCAACTGCATTTCTCTTGTCATACATCGGTCCTTCATACCCTGCTATGATGGACATTATTTTGTAGCGAAAACGCAATTGCTTTTCTCGTAGCGTACCTCGGTCCTCCACACCCTGATATGACGGACTTTATTCTGTAGCAAAATTGCAACCGCATTTCTCGTGGGCAACTTGGTCCTCCACACCCTGCTATAACGAAAATTATTCCATAGCGAAAATGCATCCGTATTTCTCGTGGCGTACCTCGTTCCTCCACACCCTTTTATGACACACATTATTACGTAGCAAAAACGCAACCGCTTTTCTCATGGTGTACCTCAGTCCTCCACACCCTGCTATGACGGACATTATTGTGTAGCGAAAATGCAACTGCATTTATCATGGCCCACCTCTGTCCTCCACATCTTGCTTTGACGGATTTTATGCTGTAGAGAAAAGGCAACTGTATTTCTCGTGGCGTACCTCGGTCCTCTATACCCTGCTGCCATGAGACATTATTTCGTAGAAAAAATGCAACCGCATTTCTTGTGGCATACCTCAGTCACCCTTCTATGATCGAAAATATTTTGTAGCGAAAACGCAATCGCATTTATGCAAAGGTACACTTCGGTCATCCGCACTCTTTATATATGGTGGTACACCAACAAGTCATCCACGATAGAAAGGCGCACCGTGAGTCTTCTGAGCAGTTGCAGCGGTACACTTCGGTCATCCGCAACCTACATGGTACACCAATGGTCATCCACAACGGTATACTTCGGTCATCCGCGCTCTGCATAACGGTACACTTGGTAATCCGTATACATCTTCAAACCAAGCAAAATCGCCTGCACAGAGGGCGTTCAATTCACTCTTCTTACCTACATAAGGGGTGATCTCTATGTCTCTCTATTTTCCTCTTTTTTGATTCTTTCTTTCTTGACGCCAAGGCAGATGTATGTTCTATCGTCGACGCATTTTGCTTCGTAATTCATGTCATCGAGGGGCTCTGTAGACACTCTACCTTGGACCTCTCACACCTGATTGTATACATGGTCTTTCTTTTTATTCTTATTTAATTCTTTTCGTTAACTTCCGTCTAATTCTGTTAAGTTCCTAACTGATTATATTAGTTTTGGACTAAACGGAATAATAGAGTTGACTTTAGGATCTTTTTAAAGCCCCTTGATTTGATCGGGGAGGAAATGTGCATTGACTCTATGGAAGAGAAGGAAGAGTCTTTGATTTTGTGAGATAGACTTTTGTTTTTGGGGAAGTTCCATGACCCTAGCAAGGAAAGAAGATACCAACTCGATTTATGGAAAGGGTCGTTAACAATTACGGTGAGTACTTTCGACCTTTTAGGAGGCGTACATTGGTAGTAGCCCCTAGAATCGGTCTCTTTTGGGACACAACTCAAAGAAGTGAGAATGAGTCATATAAAGGAAAGAGAAGGAAAGGAAGCCTCAGTTTGATTGCGAGAAACTGGGGTTTAGCTAAATGAACAAAGCCCCCTAGACTTGGCAATGAATGCAAATGACTCCAACTCTAAGAAAGTTGTTCAATCTTCAGTTATGTTAAAGTTCATTTTGATTGCTTTGCAAATAAGTCATATAAAGATGTCTTAACAAACTTTGAGAAAAAGGCTAATCAGCATAAAAATCTAAGGATAAACACTTTTATCTTCTTGAATGAGACCGGACCCGGAGGTTGACTACGTTCTTCTCAAGGTGAGAAGCCCAGGTCGTCTTAGTTCTTGTTGATGCTTCATTTCTTTCATTGCTTTCCTCATACAAAGTTTGTGATGAAGGAACTTGAATTTGCCTTTGTCGAGATTTTTGAAGTATACATTTCAGTCTTATGGGATGAAATCACTCTCATTGACTCGCCTTCTCAAAAGAAGTCAATGAACCAAATTTCTAATCTTGCTCAGCCTCTAGAATGCGGCCACCCATTTTCTTAATGCGGGAATTATTAAGTGGGTAGCTTTCACTCTTCTTATTCCCAATGATAGCCCATTTTCACAAATGGTCTTTTCAAATTCGAGCCAAACTATTATCATAAACATCGTTTGATCCCACTTTATTGACATCATACAATGGGTGGAACACCTGTTTCCCTTTGATTTATAGCACCCACTGAGATATTTTAGGAATAAAGTAAGTCAACATTTTGTTAACATACAAAGGAAGGGTTCACAATTAGATGATCAAACAAGTCGGTGGAAGTGATTTCATGCGACCACGCTGAGAAGCATAATTAGCCCCTTTTTCGCTTGAGTATTTGCAACAACGTCTTTGCATTTTCTTTTCTCTTTTGTAGTGGTTTTTAGCCCCTTTGATGTTAAAGTGATAGCCTTCATTTTTAAGTTCGTTTAGACAGCTTTTCATCATTCGCCAAGAATTATTAAGAATGGAATTATGTTGAAGATAGAACAACTAGGAAGCATATATTGAGCACAAGAACGACTTTTATTAATTTGGCATGTCACAAACTTAATATACACACTTTGACAAGGAAAAGAAATCCTACTTAGTTTTTTTTTAGAGGGAGAGGGAGGTCGTTGTTGTAGCCTTCCAATGTTGCATTCTCGGACCCTTCTCGATGTCGGAGTCTATCTTTTATGAGTCTTCGTTCGCTTCACGAATCAAGTTTTCTACCCTTATTTTTGCGTCATATGTGTTAGCAAAATTCGGGTAAAAACCTCTACTAAGATGAGTGCAGTGGTCAATCTTCAAACATTTGAAGAATATATCCATTTGTTCTTATGCCGATGGTCTATCCACAATCTCGGCTAACCTATAGTTATAACGGCGAGCAAAGTCAACAAACCCTTCGTTGTCTTCTTGAATGGTACTTTCTAGTTCCCTATTTGTGGGGCAGTTTATGGAGGAAATCTCTCGATTATAATAAAATACCTAGCAAGTGTACTAGTTATCGATTTAGTAATATGCACAATAACTTATTAAGCACTTAAGAATATATGAACCTATATCCTTTGAAATTCTATTACGGCCTCAATTTGATCTAATCAACAAATTAGTGATCTATGTATTAATCACCAAATTTAATGGTCCATTTAATACCTAAATAGTTAAAGAGCCAAATTATCTTAATATAAAGGTGAACCCTAAAACATATAATGATGATTTCTTTGATAAACTAGAACGATACTGATTGAAAGAATCAATAAATAACATAGAGAATCAATATTTTTTACATCCAATCCATGAATATAAAGTAAATTAACTACTAAGAGTCATAAAAAAGAAAAATAAAATTAAATAAAAAATATAAAAACCTGAAACTTGAACATTGAATCCTTGCTACAAACTTGTTAAAGTAAAATAAAGCATATATGTTTACATGTCTAGAGGTTTTCTATTTATAATCGGGCAAAAGAGGTGTCAAAATTAGGAAAACAATAAGATTTCTTGTTGAAAAAGGAATCTGAAGCCGTTGGCCAAAATTCCCCAACGGTCCAAGGAATTTTTATAATTCTTGAAAAAGTCATCCACTTTTTGCTAAATTCCCAAAATTCCCTGAAATTAATTTCCAAAAGGTCCCTCCAGTTTTTGAAAATACTTAAAAAGTCCCTGGATAGTGCAGCCACACCATATTATGATGGGTGGCCGCACACATGGGCCGAGTTCTCCAAAGTTTTTGTTGTGTACGTGCGGGTGCACCATATTATGGTAGGCATAACTTCTTCATATACAGACTCCGATTTGGGCATGCTATATATCGTTGGAAAGATATTGGCGATTAATATCTAATGGAATTGGTTACACAATGGTCGCTTCTTCTAATCTTTCTCTAAATTACTCTTCTTTCGTTGATACTCCAATCCAGATCATTCCCTTTTGTACTCTTTAAGGCCCCAATCCATGCAATTCTCCTTCTGTTCCTTGTATTCATAAATACTTCAAAAAGCCATTGAAACACTCAAGTTTGAAATTAAATAAGTCTAAAAGTATATCATTTAGTGGGTAGAAACACATCCATCAGCAGTGCGCGGTTTTGCCTTGTGTAGACACCCCACCTTGGACCTCTCACATCGGATTGCATATGTGGTCTTTTATTTTCTTGTTTTTGTTGATATTTTTTATCTTTTGTTAAGTTCCTGACTGATTCTGTTAGTTTTGGACAAAACAACGAAATCAAATTTTGAGTCATATATGTAATTTACTAAAAATCACATTCCCGCGAGTTTGGGGTTACTGGCCAAACTCGTGCGAGTTACACTATATAGGCAAAACTCCCCCGAGTTTCCCCTTTAGTAACTGATTTTTCTCCAATTTTCTCTCCATTTCTGATTTGCAACCCCCATTTGCATTCACCTTTGGCTTGATTCGGGGCAAGCCAATCTTTTTTATTTTCAAACACCCTCCTACTCACCCTTTTCACCTATAAAAGGATCCCCTAGGCTACTTGAAATGGGTAACAAACATTTGCCTAAAATCCGATCTTTCAAACTCTCTCACACACACATACACCCATAAACGTCCTTTCAAGCAAGATTTTGGAGAAGACAAGCCTTGAATACAAGGCATTCCAGAAAGCATTATAAATTAGGTATTTTTCTCTTTACTTAATTATTTACCTTCTTTCTTTTATTTTCCATGCATGCAATCCCCATTAATATGGAGACCTTTTGAAGGTCACTTTATCTATCGAAGTGCACCATAAAAAGTCTCATTTACATTCCAACTACCACTTAAAATCCACTTATTTTTTATAATAAGTTGAACAAGCATAATTTAGAGGACTTTAGACATAGAATACTTAAAGTAGCAAGATCGACCTTATGGCCGCGCCGAGCAGGTGCCTAACACCTTCCTATTTCTTAACTTAACCCCCGAACTATTCTAGAATATTTGGTTTAATTCTTTTAAAATCAAGTGGACAATAGGTTTTCTTATGTTCCCTTAAAACATAGGTGGCGACTCTAAATGGGAAATAATCTAGAGGATTAAATTTGCATATCATTTTAAATGTTCTTATTCTGAATATTCTATTCATAGAGGGGTTAAAAGCGCGGATGTCTGGCTTAATCAGTCTAACTCGCGCGAGTTTGATTCTTTTGTCCAAATTTGTGCGAGTTTCACACTCTGTTCTTCTACATGCTTATTTTGCTAATCTTTTCTATAGGGGTAGCTAATAATTTATTGGGGATAATTAATTCCATGGTCCCAAAAGTTTGTGGAAATTTGCCAGATTCGGGTGAGTTTGGGTTTTTTTAGCCCAATTCGGGTGAGTTTCATTTGCCTCAAAGTGAATCGGGCGAGTTTCGCCCTCTAGAGTGCTAATTTGGGGATTTCCAGAACAGGGACGAACATGAATGGGATGTAGGTCTGTTAGGCCTATAATTATTTTGATTCTGTTTATTTTTACCAATCACACGGGTGGCTCGTGATTTGTAATTATTTGTTTTTTCTTTTCCTTTTATTTTATGTAAAATGAATTTGTCTTATAGTTGTACCATCACACAACGTGCACGAACTCCTATATGAATTGCTATCAAGTCGCACAAGTTATAGCCTTGAACCTTTCGAGGCTCACCTAGGGGGGATTTCAAGCTCCAACGACCTTGGGTATAAATTCTTAAAGCTGTTTTTAGATTTCAATTGTATGATTAAGATACTTTTGGCTTTTAAATTACTTGGGTATAAATTGTTGCACTAGTGTGGATAATTTATACATTGACCATTATTGTGATGAATAAATTCAATTAAGGTACTAGCAGAAATCAAAAGGTTATATGTTCAATTGTTCTTAAGGGATTTTATGAATTTCTTGAATGTCGTATTGACATAGTGGAAAGTATCAATATGAAGGAAATATTAGGGTTGCAATTCGCACCCCAAGTGTCTCAACCCTTAATTTAGTGAATGAACCCTTGAATGGGATTGATCCTTTCTTATTATTTAATTATCATAGAGTGAAGATAGTCATGGATCCCAATACATGAATCCCTTGTTAATTTGATTTCTTTAGTTTTCTTTAATTCTTGCTTTCGTAGTTTAATAATCAAAACAATCAAAAACCCCTTTGGTTACTTTGCACTATTTAAATCAACTTGTTTATCACTCAAGTATTTGTGGTTCGACCCTTGCATTTGTACGTTGGTACATCGGTGACTAGTATACTTGATAGTTTTATTATAAGAGGGAGAAATCCTCCATCAAGTTTTTGGCGCCGTTGCCGAGAATTTGTGTGATTAATCAGGTTTGTTTAGGTAGTGTAAATAGTTTTCTTTTGTTTTTCTTATTTTTTTATTTATTTTTTTAATTATTTCTATATTTAAAAAAAATTAAGGTGTGAGATACTCCTTGAGATCATGATGTATGGAATGAGCATCAATGACGAATTGACCTATCTAGAAGTGAGCAGACAAATAGCTAATTTATCTAAAAAAATAGACATTCTTGCCACAAAAAAAAGTTTTGTTAATTATAATTTTTAAGAGGCATATGCTATTATGGTGTTTATTATTATACTAATACTAATTATTTGTCTAGGGCATATTTACCTGATTATTCTCCACAGGTGCAGGAAAGGGTCTCCTCCCAGTCATGGCAACCGCAATATGATTATTCCCCAAATCTATATAAACAAGTGTGGGGGAAACCATTCAAACCAGGCTTGGAATAGTGAGGAGCCAATGTATGAGCCACTCTATGAGCCATCATATTATCCATCTCCACTAAAACCTGAAGAGCAACCTTCAACCCTGATTTGGACAGTGAACGATGATGGGGAAGAGGTTGACCTAGACCCGGGCAGGCAACCTCAACCTACAAGGCATACGTCGACCTACAGATTCATAACGCGCCTACAACACTTTCCATAACAGAATTCCTACAAATCAGGAGTTATTTATGTACGTAATCTCGTACACGATCCTATCCACATTTCTAGGAATTTTATGCAATCCTACTACAATTATACTTCATTTCAAAGGCTATATATACCTCACAACATCTACGGTTTAGAGGTTATTGCTATTTGTTATTCTGAATATCTCTTGTTTTTGGGTTTTTAGGGTTTTGGTTCAGGAGAAAACAAGTTTTCAAATTGGGTTTTTGAATTAGTTGTTGGAGTTTGAAAATGGCACAGGGGGCGAAGAATGTTTGGGTTGGGGCTGGTGGGAGACAGACAAACTGAGGTGTGGTTGGTGAAACAAATTGAAGATGGCGATGCCGATCGGTATAGCTAAATTTCAAATCACTCCCTTTATTATTTATTAAAAGTTATTTTCCTCATTTTTTGGAAATGTCAAGTAACTCCCTTAAAATTATGGGGTCAAATTCGATAGAAAAGACCAAAATATCTCTTAAGTAACTCACGGTACATGTTATAATATTCGTTAGATTTTGAACGGTTCATCCTAAATTACTCATGATTGCAACAAAAAGACAAACTCAATAACCAAATTGTATCAAATGCAATCTCGATAACCAATTAAAACATTGAAACATATGTTTGACAAAATCAGGTAACTAAAATACAATTTGACCTAATTAATTAGATTCTAGTAAAACAAATCAAAGTTACACCATACCCCGTCTCCCTCAATTTCTTTCTGTTCTCAAAAAATTCACAGCAATGGCGGCTTGCACCTTTTCTCAATCCTCTTTTATGGAGCTAAAGCCAAATGGGTTGACTCGTAAATCCCTTACTCCAACAAGGGTTTCAGTTTGTTTTCAGCAGGCGGCTGCCGTATCGCGGAAAGCCTCCATGCGGCCGCCGTCAGCTTTATTATCCCAGAAGACGTCCACCGCGCCGCCGCCGGTTGTTTCGGTTGATAAGACGAAGAACCCAATTGTTGTCATTGATAACTATGACAGCTTCACATATAATCTTTGCCAGGTTTGATTTGAAAACCTTCCCTTTAAAAAAAACTGTTAATTATTGTTTGGTTGACTGGGAAATGTTGGAAAGTTGAATCCTCATTTTTTTTGTTTTTTATTAATCACCTCGATTTATTTTGGTTGTGCAAAATTAATGTTGAGTGCGAGGTTTTGTGAATTTATCATTTCTAGGATGGTTAGTTTGACTGAATACTTCTTTACAAGTGTGGTTGATTACTAATGAATGGATTTAGTAACCTGTGATTCGGTGATAGGTAAATTGGGATGGGTCATCTCTATTACTAGATTCTGTCATTTCCCTCAATTACATTGAATGATCATTTTTGTCTGCCATGTTTAAGTGGAAAGCATCCAATGCCGCTTTGAGGGAAGTATGATAACCTCTAGCGGAGAGGTCCAAAATGAGCCCAATTCCGCCCAATTTGTGTACTTTTTGTTGAATCGATCCATTTTCTTTTCTTCTTATTTGAGTATAGCCTGAAAATGCTGCATTAATACACTCCTCCATGGTCATCTCCTTCCATACCCCACCTATATGCTTATATACCCTACGGTTGATGGTACAATACCCATACCAAACCCCTGGTTCGCAACTAAAGGTCCTAGCCATGACATAAATCGAAGAAAGCTTGAAATGAAGCTAAAAATAGAGAAATCGGAAGGTACCTTAGTTAAATTGATGAAGAGGGGTTTCGAAAACAAACCGAAAAGCTTGAAGGCGTTGGGGAATCAGAAATCTGTTAACCTTTGTTCTTGCGGTATGCATGAGAATTGGGGGTTTGTAAAGCGTGAGAAGGAAAATGATTTTTTCTTTTATACCTAGTTCTAATCCTTACCTGAATTGGAAAGGTTTAGGGAATACAACGGTTATTCCTTCCAATTAATGCTAAAGACGGTTCCCAATGCGGTTGTCCAAACATCAAACGGAGCAATCATTACGGAATTACGGCGCTTCAACACATCCAGTCGTCGAAAAAGTCAAGGATCGAGATCAAGCCACGTCATCACAGTCGACCATGTATCAGCGAGCTACTCGAACCTTCAACAAAGAAATTCTTATAACTTCCTGGTCGACAAAGTCAACTCAGAAAGTTGGGGGCCACTAAATGGAATAAAAGTGACGGGCTAGGCCCAACGAACGAAGCCCAATTATTCAGACGTTATTGCCACCACATCCTTAGTGGATCGAACCAGTCATTACAAGGCCTAAAGCCCAACAACAGAGATCAGTCGACCTAGCTCATTATCCAACCTCATTGGTCCCGACCTAGCTTTGTCCGACATACGATCCATATCTTATACAAGTATCATCCGGTTGAATCGTTCAGTCAGGTTGACCTAGACCCGGGCAGGCGACCTCAACCTACAAGGCGTACGTCGACCTACAGAGTCATAACGCGCCTACAACACTTTCCATAACAGAATTCCTACAAATCAGGAGTTATTTATGTACGTAATCTCGTACACGATCCTATCCACATTTCTAGGAATTTTATGCAATCCTACTACAATTACACCCTATAGGGTATACTGTATAGGGTATACCCTGTCGTTTGCTGCCATGGTTTCTCCTCCGGTGGCGTGGTTTACATCAATGAACTCCAGCAACCATAATCCCTACTATTCTCCTTCCTTGCAACAACAATCCTATCCGAATCCTAACCCTAATCCTATCTCCCTTCCTGCGGCACAGCCATCACATGCAAACCCTAATGCAAACCCTAATGCTTCGGCTCCTCTAAATCATAGCTCTCCCGTTCTTCAGCAACAGGCCCTCAGATCGGAATCTACACAAAATAATAATGATAATCCTTCCCAAAACCAAATTCCGCATGGCCAGATATCCAAGTCCTTTGTCGATTTGTTTGCTCAGAAAGAATCTTCATCTCACGGGGCTGCTGCTTCATCCAACTTAGCGACAATTCAAACTGGCCTTCATAAAGGGACTCCAGCCGTCAAATTAAACAGGGAAGTTCTTGATTCCTTTGCTAAACCTTTTAAATTTACTCTCATTGGGAAATTTATGCATGGGAGACCATCCATGGAAGATGCAAGAATTGCTTTCGTTAAATTTAAACTAAAAGGAAATTATAAACTAGGTCATTTAGATAATCGTCATATGCTTATTCAATTAACTATGGAAGATGATTATCAACGTTTATTTATGAAAGAAGTATGGTATGTTGATAGATTTCCTATGCGTACGTTGGCGTGGTCTCCGGCTTGGCGCCCTGAACAGGAATCCCCCTTTGTTCCTGTTTGGGTTGGCTTTCCGGGACTCCCAATCCATTTAAAGAATAAATCCTTTCTTTATGCGGCTGCCTCCATGATTGGTTCCCCTCTCTCCCTAGATAAGGCCATGGCTGAACTCTCTAGGCCTAGCATTGCTAAAATCCTTATTCAAGTCGATGCAACAAAAAAATTCCCTAATGAAATCTTTATTGATTGTGGTGATGTTTACCCAAGTTTCTACCAAAAGGTTGAATTTGATAATATCCCCAAATATTGCAAGCATTGTTTTATCCTTGGGCATGATATTTCTATTTGCAGGAAGGCAAACCCACTCCTCAACCCTTCCAAACAGCAATCGGAAAAGCAATCCAAAGACAAGGCTAGAGATCCGGAAAATGTTGCTGGTGCTTCTATGAATGGAGACACTTCTAATATGGATCCTTTATGTAATGGTAAGGATGATGTAATTGATTCTAAAAATGATAATATTGCTGATGTAAATCTGCAGAAATTTTCGGCCCCTGCTCCAAAAATGGCTGTTCGTGGTCAGAAGCTTCCTTTGGCGGTTGAAACTGCTTTAAAAAATGCTTGTTCTGCTGCTATTTCCATGGAAGCTGGTCAGGGCTCGTCGTCTCAGCCTATAAATGTTGATAATAACAAAAGCAATGATTTTGACATGTCGAAAATTATCAAAAATGTGGAGCTGCTCAATGCGAAACACAAATCTGCCATTGCTGATGATAAGAACTCGAATGCTCTTGATCCCGTGGTTGAAGAGGATACTGAAAATTCGGCCCTTGATATTGAAGGTCTTAATCTCTCCCCGCGTGGTCCTCCTTCTATTTCGTTTGTCACGGAGCAAGCAGGCTCCACTCCTTTTGCTAATACTTCAAACATTGATGTTGATGCTGATGGATTCACAAAAGTCACACATAAGAGGAACCGTGCTAAATCCTCATCTCCTTCATCCTAAGTATCTCTGTAAGTCATTTACTTCTCTTATATCTTTTACAATGGTTGCTATGATTTTTTGGAATGTTAGAGGTATTGGTAATGGTGCGTCTTTTAGACGGGCTAAAAAGATTTTCCACCTTCATGGTGCTTCCTTTTTTGCAATGTCGGAGCCTAAAATGCCTCAGTTTCAGCGTCTGTCTACGCAAAGGAAGTTGGGTTGTGTGGGTAGCTTTTCTAACTGTAACGGAAAAATTTGGTTTTTTTGGAAACATGGCTTTGTCTGTAGTGTGGTTCAGGATAATTCTCAATCTCTTACTATGCTGATTTCTCATGGTCAATGGGAATCTTGCATTCATGTGACTGTGGTCTATGCTAGTTGTAATAGTTTTGATCGTAGAGAGCTTTGGGATTACCTTATGGATTTTAGTTCTTGTAATACTCCGTGGATGGTCATTGGTGATTTTAATTGTTTCCTTATGCAATCTGAAAAAGTTGGTGGAAATCCTATTCGTAGAAAAGCTGTTACGGAATTCTCTGATATGATTCAATTTTCTGGTCTGATGGACGCTAGCTATTTAGGAAATAAATTCACGTGGGTTAATAAGCCTAGAGGGAAGCCTACTATCCTTAAACGTCTAGATCGCGCTCTTTATAATTCTCAATGGATGGACACTTTTCATGTTACTTCTGTTACCCATCTTAATAGAACCTGTTCTGATCATAATCCCCTCTTGGTCCAAATCAAAATTTCGGCTGAGCCTACTAGGGGCTCTTTCCGCTTTCTAAATATTTGGATGAAACATCATTCTTTTCTGTCGCTAGTAGAAAATTCTTGGAATGATTATATGGATGGAGCCCCTATGGTTCGGTTTGCTAAAAAGCTTGCTTGCCTTCGAAAATGTATTTCTGCTTGGAATAAAGATGTGTTTGGTAGGGTTGATCAGCATGTTCGAGATGCTGAAGATGAGGTTTGTCAAAAAGAATTGCTTTTTCAAGGTAATAATTCGGATGAGAACAGGGCTGCCCTTAGCTTGGCTCAAGCTAACCTTCTTGCTAAGTTGAAGGTTGAGGAAGACCTTTGCATCAAAAGGCTAATATTAAGTGGTTAAAGGAGGGAGACCATAATACAAAGTTTTTTCACTCCTACGTTAAGAAAAAAAGGCAGCAGTTATACATTCATAGAATTAAAGATGGCAATGGGAATTGGGTTCATGATAAACAAGAAATTCAGGAAGCGGCTGTTGACTTCTTTTCGGACCAGCTTCAATCTTCCCTTGATATTCCTAAAGATGATATTCTAGAGGAACTAAACACCAAACATTGTTTTGGGTAAATTGTTCAAGCTCTTTTTGCATAGCTTGAATCCAAAAGTTATCTTTTATAGCTTCAACCACATTTTAGGCTCAATAACAAAAACAAAACAAGAGTATTTTATCTTGGAGTATGTGGTGGACATACACACATACCTTACCATTTCTCTATAGTTGAAGGGCTCCTTGTTTCTTGTACGAATCCCCTCATTAACCTCCCCAATTACCTGAGTAGTGAGATGGTTATTCCTGATTCTTGCTGGGGGGTCTCTCCTGGCCTGTTGATACACCACATCATCTTCTTCTTCTAACACATTATTTACAGCCTGTTCTGGAATCATGTGTTGTCTCATGTGTTGTCGTATCAGAGACAACACTTGGGGCAACACCAGAATCTGTAGCTGCATCGTGTGAAACAGTTCCTGTTTCAGCAGCTTCTTCCAGTAACATCAGAGGCATATCATCAGTTGGTTCACATGTGACACTTAAAAAGTCGTTAAAAACAATATTTACCGATTCTTGAATAGTTTTTAATCTTAAATTATATACTCAGTAAGCATGATTGTTTTGAGAGTAACCAAGAAATATAGCTTTGTCACTCTTTGAATCAAGTTTTCCTAAATAGGGAGCTCATTTAAAACATAACACAAACATCCAAACACGTGAAAATAGTGTACGGTAGGTTTATTTTCATTTAAATCTCATAGGGTGTCATAGTAGTACCAGGTATTAAGAAAACTTTATTCGAATTGTGACATGACGTGTTTATTGCCTCGACCCAAAATCCTTTAGAATTTTTTCTAGAAATTAGCATAACACGAGCCATATCTAACAAAGTCCTATTTTTCCTTTCGGCAACACCATTTTGTTGTGGTGTTTTGGGTGCCGAAAATTCATGGTGTATTCCCTTTTTACTACAAAATGTAGAGAATGAAATGTTATCAAATTCCTTACGATGATCTTATTTTTTTCGAAATTTTTTTTTTGAGCCGAGGGGGTTGAATATCAAAAAAAAAATTTGGGGTTTCGGTCAAAAGGGTTTTTGAGCCGAGGGGGTTGAATACCAAAAAAAGAATTGGGGTTTCGGTCAAAAGGGTTTTTGAGCCGAGGGGGTTGAATACCAAAAAATTTTTTGGGGTTTCGGTCAAAAGGGTTTTTGAGCCGAGGGGGTTGAATACCAAAAAAAAATTTGGGCTTTCGGTCAAAAGGGTTTTTGAGCCGAGGGGGTTGAATACCAAAATTTTTTTTTGGGATTTCGATCAAAAGGGTTTTTGAGCCGAGGAGGTTGAATATCAATTTTTTTTTTTTTTTTTTTTTTTTTTTGGGTTTTGTTTTTGGGTGGGGCAGTTTTGATGATGGTTTGGCGGAAGCTTTGGTGGCGAGGTTTGGTGGAGAAGTTCTTCTATGGATCTTAATGCTCTGATACCATATTAGAATAATGAGTGTTAGACGAAGTCAATCAAAACAGGGAAGAGAAGAATTGTATTGAATGACTCAATTGATTATGATGCTAGAGATACATATTTATAGGATTACAATGAGTAATCTCCTAGAAGGAGAAGATTTCTAAGATTGTGTTTCCTAATCTAATACAAGGATTAATCTCCTAGAAGGAGAAGGTTTCTAAGATTGTGTTTCCTAATCTAATATAAGGATTATGTTTTCTAATCTATTTATTACAATATATACTTGAATATAATATAATGATATTATATTCCTAATAAATATTTCCTTCGTTCCACCCGAATAGACACAAAGTTGGTATTGTATGAGAATTAAGGAGAGTGTATAGTGCAATAAGTGTTGTGAGTATGAAAAGTGACGTAAAAGAGAGAAATTGGGGTAGAGAATTGTTAGTGAATAATTATTGTGAGTATAATAAATGAGTCCAACGAATAATAAAGAAGTATTAAAAAAAATTATTTTGTGAGTCTCCCTTTTTAAATGTATTATTCAAAATAAAAAATTGTGTTTTTTTGAGTGAGACTGAGTGAGGGAGTATGTCTTTTTACAAGTCCAATTAAAGCTTGCCATAGGCCGCCCATAGTCAACTCTCTATTTGTCATTTTTAGTATAATGCAACTCATTCAATTATTTTTTTTAAATTTAGGCTTTAAAGTTTCTGCGTCATACAAGAAAATATTTATGTCTGAAATTTGGCTGTGAATTTTGGACCAAATATCAAATGTCATAGAAAATTGCATGCAAGTATGACAAAGAAAAAATATAGCTAAAACTTTTGTAAAGTAGCTAAAAATATTAAATTGGGACGGAGGAAGTATTTATTTAGCAACAATATCAAGAAACTTTCATAAACAATCAAAACAATGTTAAGCTCATATGTAGATGCAAGAAGTAATGTTTCCTAGTTTTATGGTGCTTTGTTTGAGCTTCGTAAACAATTCTTTCTTTGTATATTCCAAAAAGTGATTTTTTTTTAAAATAAAATCAACGTATTAACTTAGTGAAAGATGTTTTTGTGTGTGTGTATATATATATATATATATATATATATATATATATATATATATATATATATATATATATATATATATATATATATATATATATATATATATATATATATATATATATATATATATATATATATATAAGATATAACCGAGATACGAATATGGGTTTGCTCAAAATGGGCCTAATTGAATTGGGCCATGAATATTATCTAAATGACCAAGTATCAGGGCCGAGTAAGGTCTTCCTTGTATGACGAGGAACGTTTATCTCGGCCTTATGTCAACATGCTTGGGCCGTTATGCTGCAAGTGACGAGGAAAGAAAAGTTTTTACCTCGGCATTTCATCACCATGACGAGGAAACAAAATCATTTACCCCGGCACATCTCCGTGCCGGCCAATCTCCAAATGACGAGGAAGCAGAATCATTTACCTCGGTCTATTTGCCAAGGCCGAGGAAAAACATTTGTGTTCCTCGGCGTTCCGGCTAGCAGGATATACAGTCCTTATACAACAAGGATTACACATTCATGATTCAATCAGGATTGTAACCAACTACACCAATCCAAGTCAAACAATGACTCCTTAACAGATGTAATTTTCTTAGGATTACATCTTATCTATTCACAAGTTTATTTCAACATGGATTCTATTAATCCATTCCTATAAATACAAGCCCCATGACTCATTATTACGTACGTGACTTTTTACATTGGGAAAACTCTGTCCATTTGTTTTCTCATATACAAACCGTGAACTTACTCTCACGTCGGAGGGCCTTTAGCCGGATCCGCCCCGGCTTAGTTTACGTGTTTTCTCTTATTTTCAGGCCTTGCAATCACCGGAGCAATCATCGCTTGGATTTGGGCTGTTTTGACGATTTTGGCATCATCAATTGGTTCCATTGCCGGGAATTCGATTCAAACACCCTATGTTTGGCCTGGAAAACGCTCGCTAAAAGCCAATTTTCTTGCCGGAATTTTTCTTTCTGTGAACGGAATTTTTGGATCATTGAGACTTTGTTCTTGAAACCGCCGGAATTTGCAAACCTCAACCAGATTTTGCCCAGATTCCGTTTGGAGGCCTTTTTAGCGTGAAGTTTCGCTCCAGATTGGCTTAAATCCTTCTGTGTTGAAAAAATCACAATTAGTTGTTTGTTTGTGGTCAAAATTTGCCCTAATTTTGGCCATAAATTTGGTCTATTGAAATTGTGATTTTTGGAAAATTTACACTTGGTAATTTGTTGTTGGCTTACAATGGACGGACAGTTTACAAGTGTTACGGCTGAGGACCCAATCCAGGTGAATGAGGCGAACACAGGAGCCGAGGAACTGCCTCCTCCTCCTCCTCTACCTCAGCCAGATGCCCCTCCTCCCCTCTCCATGACCCTTCGTTCCAAGGGTCAGGTGAATGCCGAGGGAGAAGGCGCTGAGCTTCCTCGTCCCACTCGTGCTCGTGGAAAGCAAGTGGGAAGGAAGAAAACAAAGAATGCCGACGCCGGTCGAGTGGAGGAAGTCAACCCGTTGACCGACGCTCTTTGTTGCATAAGCAAATGGAGACATTACAAAGAATGTATGAAACACGAGGCCGCTCTCTTGCAATTAGACCCGAGCATTCCATGGCCGAATTTATTAGGCCATACGTGGGCAACCCCTCGAAAAGGGACGGGATGAGCAACAACCTCCTCCCCTCAAGACCGGGGACCTACCAATGCCAACCCCAGGGATTCTCCTCATCCTCGGCTGCTTGATAGCGAGAGCTCCAATAGTCGACTTGAGAAGCCACTTAACTCCTAGAGAAGAGGAAGTAAACTCCGGGGACCTAAGAACGAGACTCGGCTTGAGCAGGACGACTATCTCCTTCTCGTCTTGTCATGGCACCTAAACGTCCCACGCCACCTCGATCTCGTCGACCAAATTCTCCTCGACTTCGTCGACCGGATTCTCCTCGTCCTCGGCATCGAGAATTTGCAAGACCAAGGACACCGAGCCGCACGAGAATGATACTTGGCGGTCAAGACCTGGAATTAAGGCGTGTGAGCTCCTTCCAAACGGGACTGACCACCGACATGACGCGTGAGCACGGTAGGGTCAATGATCGCCCCAAGGATAAATCCGTCGAAGCTCCCAACGAAGCACCCGCTCAAGCGGCGACAAGGGAGTGGAAACCAAGCAATGGGAGGCTGTTGAAACAAAGACTAGATGACATGGAAAGGGAAAGAAGTTTAATGACGATGATTACGGCGGGCAACACGTCCATTCTCTTTGAGGATAGCTGCGGCTCCACCTAATCCTCACCTCGAAGCTTCCTAATTTTGAAAAATACAATGGCACTCGATGCAAAAGACCATGTTCGAGTTTTGAACAAACTATGAATCTCCTCACCACTTCTTGATGACACCTTTCTGTAAAGCTTTCGCGAGCACCTTCTCAGGAACGACTTTGACCTGGTTAAGTGAGCTTAAAAGAGGTAGCATCGATTCTTTGGAGAGGCATGAGGAGAATGTTCTTGGACCACTTTGCTCTTTGGTAAGAGGAAGATAAGGCGGGTGACTTGGCCAACATTGAGCGAGGGAAAGGGAGAGACCACCCTCGGCTATTATAATCGGTTCGAAAAATGGCGGACCGAGGTTGAAGAAAGCCTCGGCGACGGGAAGTTATTGTTTGTTTCAATTCCGGCTTAAAATCTGGTCCCCTCGTTTATGAACTCTCGGCCGGGGAACCTCAAACAAAGTCCGAGCTATACAAGGTAGCTTATGCCATTTCCATGGTGAGGATAAAACAAAGAAGAGGGGAGGCGACAAGACGAAACGAGGCGACGAGAAACCGCCGAATAGTAATGGAAACGGCGAGGGTTCCAAAGGGAAAAACAAAACAAGGAGTACGGAGAAGCTTGAGTTCACTCCTCTTACTAAGCCCATTTACGAAATCATGCGGTGGTCAACCTTCCTCCACCTCAACCAATGACCGACAAGCCAAAATTCCCTCGTAACATGAACAAATACGTGATTTTCACAAAGATAACGGGCACACCAACGATGGTTGTTGGGCCCTCAAGAAAATAATCCAAAAATGGGTCGACGAGGGAAAGTTAGACCGTTATGTTATGAAGAAAGATAACAAGCGGAAGCGTAAGGAAGAGGAAAGTGAAGATGACGACAAAAGCGAGGAGGAAGACCGAAGGCCTCCTGGGGCCAAGTTGCATGTGATACGGGAAGAGGTAACATCTACCAGAAAACTAAGGGACCAGATCCACGAGTGAGCAAAGTGTATCATGTTCTGCTTGGATCCATAAAGCGGAAGAGGTCATTAGTTTCTCCCCTAATGAGTTAGCTGGAAGCCGAGCAGCTCGTGAACAACCCTTGGTGATAAAGGGCCGAATAGACAACGTTGAATCCGAAAGACTTCTTGTTGACACGGGGGCCTCTCGTGACGTCCTGTATTACTCAGCCTTCCAACAGATGGGCTTGAAAGACACCATGTTGGAACCCTACCATGGAAGGCTAGAAGGATTCACCAATCACAAAGTTGGAGCCAAGGAGGCTGTGGAGCTAGAACTCGAAGTCGGGGATCATCCCTTCCTAGCCAAAGCCACAGTCAATTTTGTAGTCATGGATTTGACTAGTGATTACCATGCGATCATAGGCATTCCAAGTCAAGCCAAACTTGGGCTGGTGGCCTCACTTCCCCACCAACGAGTTAAATTCCCCACCGGGCGGGGATTGGATGCGTGAGGGCCACCCCCGAGGACTTCTTGGAACATGTCGTGAAGAGCGAAAGAAATCCAGAGTGTGGAGATAGATACCCCGAGGAAAATATTAAGATCTCCAAATCTCGAGAAAACCACCGAAACTAGCTCCGAATGAGCTATATTCGTGAAGTGCTGCGGAGGAGGAAGAGCCTATGGTCCAAGAAATTGCGGATGACCAAGGCATATTCCTATCTCGTACTGAGGAAGACCCTATGGTCCAAGAAATTGCAGATGACCAAGGCATATTCCTATACGTGCACGAGGAAGACCCTATGGTCCAAGAAATTGCAGATGACCTAGGCATAATTCGGTCCATATCGAAGAAGACCACTGTTCTCTTCAACGGCGGAACTCGGGGGCCAACCACGACCTAGAGAAGGTCGGTCTCCCGGATGTTGATAAACTTATGGAGGAAGAGGGCCTCAACGTGAATGACAATGAAGGGAGAAGAATTAGAGAGATCATCATCGAGTCTCTAGAATTCCGTGACGGTCTTGAAATGAAGCATGTTGTGGCTGGAAGAGATAGTCATCAATCTGACTATCTGAACAAAAAATCAAGCTCGGGGCCAACTATCTCTAGAAGAAAAAGAAAAAATCATCTCCCTCTTAAAAAGCGAGTCTCGACGTCTTTGCTTGGAGAGTCGAAGATATGAGGGGATCAATGAAGAAGTAGCTCTCCACCGCCTTGAAGTTGATCCTTTGGCAAAGACTATCTCCCGAGACAAGAAGAAATTTTGCAAGGGACAAAGAGGAAGCTATAAAAGAAGAAGTGCGAAATTACTTAGTGCTCGGAATAATTCGTGAAGTTAAGTACCCCGTTTGGTTGGCCAATGTAGTTATGGTGAAGAAGCAAAATGGGAAATGGCGCATGTGCATAGACTTTGCTTGATTTAAACAAAGCTGTCCCAAAGACGGCTATCCTCTTCCGCGAATTGACAAGTTGGTTGATTCCATTCTTTGGACATCAAACTCTCGGCTTCCTAGATGCCTATTCGAGGCTATCATCGAGATAAAAATGGCGGAAGAGGACATTGAGAAGACGGCCTTCCAAACACACAGGGGTAATTGCTGTTATATCATGATGCCTTTTGGGCTCAAGAACGCGGGTGCTACATACCGGCGAATGGTGAATCGAGTTTTGCAAGTCAAATAGGTCGCAACATGGAAGCTTATATTGATGACATGGTCATAAAGACCAAGGAAGGCAGCCACGTACCCGACCTACAAGAGACAATTCACAACCTCAGGAGCTAATAACATGAAGCTAAATCCGAGCAAGTGCGTGTTTGGAGTAACTGTTGGAAAATTCCTAGGCTTCATGGTATCTCAAAGGGGATTGAAGCAAACCCGAAAAAATCAAGGCGCTCGTTGACATGAAGGAACCTACCACCATCAAGGAGGTTCAAAGACTTAATGGAAGAATCGCGGCACTTGGAAGATTCATCGCCAAATCCGCCGAAAAGTCATTTGCCTTTCTTCAAGGTATTGAAGGGTACCAAGAGCTTCTCTGGACTCTGAATGCTCTGAAGCATTCCTCCGGTTGAAGGAGTACTTGGGTTCCCCTCCCTTGCTTAGCGATCCGACTACCGGTGAGATGCTTTGTACGTCTTCCTAGCTGCCACGATCATCTTTGTCGCATTGTCCTAGTTCGAAATGACGAAGGAATTCAAAAGCTTGTCTACTATGTCTCTAAGGCACTATCGACGTGGAAAGCGAGATACTTCAATGTGGAGAAGATAGCATACGCACTAGTCATTGCATCAAGGAAGCTACGTGCTTATTTTTACGCACATCCTATCACCGTGTACCTGAAATGAACCATTGAAGAAGATACTACATAAGTTGGACGGCTCAGGGCGTCTCCTTAAGCGGTCCATCGCTCTCACCGAGTTCGATATCACTTACCAACCAAGGAAGACCCTCTGGCACGGCCTTTGGTTGACTTCATGGTCGAGGCTGCCTTTATGGGTGAGCATCTCCCCACCTCTAGGAAGCAAAACGCACCGAGAGGATAAAGACTCTCCCATTGAACTCCCGTCCAAGCTGTTGGATCACGTATACGGACGGATCGGCCACCAAGGACGAAGCGGAGGCTGGAATTGTGCTAGCAAGCCGGAAGGAGAATATACTACGCAAGACGCCATCCGTTTCAAGTTCCACCTCCAATAATCAAGCGGAATATGAAGCTCTAATATTTGGCATTGAATTAGCCTCCTTCTATGGAGCAACTAGGGTGGCGGCCTTCTGCGACTCCCAACTCGTTGTCAAACAAGTAAAGGGAGAGTATAATGCCCAAGACCCCACCCTTGCCAAGTATAGAGACCTGGTCCTAGATATGACGAAGAAGATGGAATTTTTCGAGCTCAAACAAATTGGCAGGGAAGATAACCAAGTCGCGAGACGTTCTTTCCAAATTGGCTACCATGGATGTCACTAAGACCGGTCCTTATGTGGTTTATCTTTGAGGAACACAACGTACGAAAGACTACAAATCATGCTCTTAGATGGAGAAGATAGATGTTGGATCGATGACTACATTGAATACATTGAGAAGGAAAAACTACCAGAAGATGAAGCTCGAGCTAAGCTTATCAAAAAGAGATCCCCAAGGTTCGTGGTAATGAATGGAGTCCTCTACCGAAGATCTTTCACAAAGCCCCTGCTAAGGTGTGTCTATCCCAAGGAAATTGAGAACCTCTTGGCAGAAGTACATGAAGGTGTTTGCGGCGGACACCCGGGGGCCAGAACCTTAGCTGACAAAATCATATCACTAGGGTACTATTGGCCAAACCTGAGGGAAGACGCGCACGCCTATGTTCGAAAATGTGACAAGTGCTAAAGATTCTCTGACATTCCTAGACTACCGGCAGTTGAGCAAACACTTGTAATACCTACGTGGCCGTTTGATATGTGGGGGATCGATATCATCGGACCCTTCCCTCCCGCCCGTGGTAATTGCAAGTACGTGATAGTAGCCGTTGATTACTTCTCCAAGTGGATAGAAGCCAAGGCATTAGCCAAGATAACGGAAGAGAACGCGATCAACTTTGTCCATGACAACATGCGGTGCGGATTCGGCCTTCCACATACAATTGTCTCGATCATGGCTGCAATTCTCCACGGCATTCACTACGAGAGTTGGGAAGAGTAAAAGTCCGCCATGCAAAATCTTCGGTTAGCGAGACCACAAGGCAATGGCCAAGCGAAGCGGCAAACAAGCGGGTCCTAACCGCCCTCACCAAGAACCTTGAAGGACGCGAGGGTAGATGGTTGGACGAACTTCCTAGCCTTATGGGGTGTTCGCCTGACCACCGAGGGGCAACCAGGGGAAACCCCATTCGCGCTAACCTTCGGTTATGAGGCTATGGCACCAGCGAGATGGCCATCCCTACGGTGAGAAATGCCCATTACGATGAGCAAGTCAACAAGGTCAATAGGCTCCTTGACCTGGACACGATAGATGAGAAACGACTAGGCTGCACGAGATGAGGATGGTGAATTACAAACAAAGGACGAGGCGTATCATGATAAGAGGGTCATCGAGAAGAGTATTCCAAGTAGGCGATTGGGTACTCGAGAAAAATTGAAGCTCTTGGACGAAAGGCGAACGAACAAGCTCTCCCCAAATTGGGAAGGTCCTTATATCATCACTCAAGTCATTCGAGAAGGGACCTACGGATTAAAGACCAAGGAGGGGAAGGACCTCAAGCATCCACTGGCACTCAGACAACCTTAGAAAATACTATCACTAGTCTAGTTTATTTTACGGTAGATTAGTTTCCTATTTCTGTCTTTTAGTTTTGATTAGTTGATAGGATTGCGGTTAGTTGTAATCGCATTTCGGTTTTATGAAAGCAGTCTCTTCCGGCATGCAAAGCAACTATCAACTCTTCATACGAGACACCGGAAGATGAGGCTTGCATCCCAGGCTCTTACATGCAACACATCTGTCAAGGGTCCACCTTGACTCGGGATACCAACGGCCAAGACGAGGACCTCCTTGGCACGATGGCTTACAAACACATCTGTCGAGGTCCACCTTGACTCGGGATACCAACGGCCAGACGAGGACCTCCTTGGCACGATGGCTTACAACACATCTGTCGAGGTCCACCTTGACTCGGGATACCAACGGCCAAGACCAAGGGACCTCCTTGGCACGATGGCTTACAACACATCTGTCGAGGTCCACCTTGACTCGGGATACCAACGGCCCAGACGAGGACCTCCTTGGCACGATGGCTTACAACACATCTGTCGAGGTCCACCTTGACTCGGGATACCAACGGCCAAGACGAGGACCTCCTTGGCACGATGGCTTACAACACATCTGTCGAGGTCCACCTTGACTCGGGATACCAACGGCCAAGACCAAGGGACCTCCTTGGCACGATGGCTTACAAACACATCTGTCGAGGTCCACCTTGACTCGGGATACCAACGGCCAAGACGAGGACCTCCTTGGCACGATGGCTTACAACACATCTGTCGAGGTCCACCTTGACTCGGGATACCAAGCGGCCAAGACCGAGGAACCTCCTTGGCACGATGGCTTACAACACTTCCGGTCGAGGTCCACCTTGACTCGGGAGACTAACGGCCCAAGGCCGAGGACTTTCCTCGGCCTAATGGCTTAACAAACCTCCTACCATGAGTCAACTCTGATTCAGGATTACAACATTTTACAGCCAAGGAAACCTTCCTCGGCCTAAATAACTTGAAGGCATAGTTAAATCCGAGGAGTATTTCCTCGGCCTAACCACTTTGACATTTGGGAGCAAGGAACCTTCCTTGGATCCTAACTTCTTAAGTCTAGTGCCTCGGCCTAGCATACAAAAATATGAGCAAGTTATGGAAATAACATGAATCATGACAAAAGGATTTTCATTGATATTCAAAAAAATTACAAGTCCTACCATCTATTACGAGAAAACAAAAAAAAGAAGCTATCCTAAGGCGATGCACGTCATCAAAAGGCTTGTCCGGCCGGTCTTACGTGATAGTGCCGGGGGAGGAAGGACCGTTTGTTCGGTGAAGGCATTAGTTTCCTCGGTCCCTCCTTCCACCTCGGCTTCTATGACCTCGGGCTCTTCGGCATCTGGATCGCCTCCACCGGGTCTTTTATATTGCGGGGACAACGAGGCCGGCCTCCACACTTCCTGCAAGCTTGAGCATCCTTGGCGGCCATTATCTCCAAGTTGCTTTCGGAATAGGGGACCAAGTGGTGGAGAGCCACGACTTCCTCGGCATATTGATCCTGCAAATTAGTGGGCAACCTTATTGATGTCCAAGCCAGGTGGAAGGATCGGCCAAAATGCTCGGGCCAAATGAAGATAGCCATCTTCAAACATAGTGGCCGTCTGCTCGTCCACGGCCTCTCGAAGGCCGGCGGCCATCATCAATTCTTTGAAAGCCGAGCTCTCCTTGAGCCAGAGCAACGGCCTCTTCCTCCCTAGCGGGAGGGTAGCTATCAATCCTCGGCACTTAGGGCCTCGGCTTCCTCGGCCCTAGTTTGGACCTCGGCCTTTTCTTTCCTTGCCGTAGCAAGCTCTTCATTTTTCGGCGGAGATGCTCCTCGGCTTTGATCCTCTCGTCCTCGGCCCTCTTCACCTCGGCCTCGGCCTTGGCCTTGGCCGCGCAAGCTCGGCATCCTTGGCCTCCAAAAGCTTAGCCAAGGAAGCCTTGTCTTTTTCACTCTTCACTTGGGCGGCCTTAGCTTCGTTCGGGCGCCTAGTCTTCTTCTTGGCCAAAACGTTTTCATACGCCGTGACGGAAGCCAGGCGAAAGAGAAATCATTATTAGAAAGGCAAACAAATATCAAGGGCAATAACCAAGAAAAGGGTTTACATTTACCTCGGCGATTAAGAGTCCCTTGTGGCGGAGCAAGGTATCTTCGTTGGGAGCCTCTTTACAAAATGCCTCGTAGGCGTCTTCGTCCATAGCCCTTTGAATGGGAGCTCGGCCCAATCTTACTAAGGGTCCCTCCCTCGCCCGACGGGGAAGTCCCTTAAGACGGGGAACGTTGAGGGACATGCTCTTGGCCGGCTCGTCGGCCTCCTCAACGGTCTTGATAGTTTGAATGGTTAAGGGAGGGAGCCTCAACGTTGGGGGCCCCAGCGCGCTTGCCCGTTTAGCCGCGAGCTCCTCGGCGCTAACAGTGGCGTTCTCTTGGAGCTGATCTCCTTTGGATGAGGTTAGTTTCCTCGGCCGCCTCTTCCTCGGCATCAACATGGAGGCTATGCCCCTCTGCCGGTTGATGGATTGGTTTGTTCGTCGATCGCCGCTTCCTCGGCATTTACTTCCGTGTAATTTAAGGGAAGGGGTTGGTCACCACTGGACATTGAGTACGAGATTACGGGCATTAGCCTCTTCCCTCCTTTCTACCAGCGAGACTTCTTGCTCTGCTTCCTCTTCCTCTTCACTAGCTCTTGGGGACTTAGTCTCTCCATGGCTATAGCTTCTTCTTCCTCGGCGGTTAGATGCGCAGGACGAGGAAAAAGAGTTAAAAACGAGCGAGAGGTAACAAGCATTCAAAAAGTACCAAGTAAAAAAGATAAAACATTTACGTCCAACTATGTCGATTGCTTTCAAACATTGGTCCCGGGGACATTCAGTCTTGCATGTAATGCAATCCTCATGGAACACCAAGCCGGGGTGAATTGTCCGATCATTGAAGCGTCTCCCCCTCTTTACGGTGACAAGGGAGATACCCCATCCTTCTTCCCGGCATCAAACCCGCTTTGTATATAATAATGGTCAGAGGACTCGACCAGCGACCAATCAAGTACCCCCACCTCGGCAAATTCTTCTAGGCGTTTGATCAAGTCACGGGTCCATTCATATTGTTGGACGGGAAAGGATGAAGTTGGACCTTTACAAGGAGGCTGGAACTCCCATCCTTGGCGGCTCTCGGCCCTTATAACATGGTTATCCCGGTAGGCAACTTTGCTAGACATAGGGAGGAGCAGCTTCGGTTTCTTGGACGCACTCTTAATGACGAGGAGCCAACTCTCCTTGACAAATTGAACATGGTAGAAATATCTAAAAGCTCCCATGGTCGGCTCGTACCACTAAGCTACGGCAAGGACGATGAAGGCGACAAGAACAGGGTACCATTAGCTCCTAGCATGGCGGCACCGCCCTCGCATCGTCTAAAAATTCGCGAGATGAAAGGATCGAGGGAAGACGAAGTCCACTGTTGAAATTGTTTGAAGTAAAAGTGGACAAAGTCTTGGTTATAATAAAAGTTGTCCTCTTCCTTCTTTGTCTTGACTCCATATGGCCCATATAAGTTAGCTTTGTACTCGGCTTTATCTACCCCGTATTTGGAGTACAACTTTTCCAACATGGGATCCCCGGCTCTTGGGGTCCTCTCTTGTCTTTGTCCTAATCCATGGCCTCCTCGTCCTCGGCCTCCTCTTCTTCGGGCCAAGCGGCCATCAGCTTGTGCTTCTTCCATGAAAGCATCAACTATTTGAGTAGACGAGGAGGGTTCTCCTTCTCTTCCCGTCATATCTGCATAAAGACGAGGAGACAAAATTAGTGACCTCGTCCATGGCTGATTTAGGACGGGGAAGGGAGATTCCCCTCCTCGTCATTTAATAAGGCCGAGGAGGGAGCCGTACCTCTCAGGCGCTCACGCATTTCGCGATCGGGGGGTAGAACGGCTCGATGTGCTCCATCATCTCGGCCCTATCCTCAAAAACTATAATGTTGGGTGAACCGAGACTCAATCCTATCTATTCTTGTGGAATCAGGGTATTGGAGGAATAGACGAGTGCGACCATAACCTCTCAGTTGCTTACCTCATCCAGTGAGCATCAACCATGGACCTCTCTCTACGATAGACCCTCGGATTTCCCGATATGATATCCATAACGGAATCGGGAGAATGGTCCCAGAAGCGAGCCATTTCTAAGGGAATCAAAAATGAAAGGGGGAGTTCATTCAATATTCATGAAAGTTCATATAAAATGCAAAGAAAACCAAAGATTTGAAGTTTTAAGAATTTATGAAGAAAAGCTCCATTCTTTAACAATGGTGGGTCATTTGTTCTTGACATATTCCAGATTCATCACCAACAAACCCTAGAAAGCAGGAAATCGGAGTCAAAACGCACAAAAGGAAAGAGACTTCATACACGAGTTTGGAGAAATTGAGGAAATCACAACGGGAAGCTAGCTCGCCGGGGCGGGTTCGAACAAGATCAAGATCACCGGAATGCTTGTCGCCTGAAACCTTGTCACTCGCTCTCAAATATTTGGGGTTTGTAAAGAGTAAAATGAGAAGAATTTAGCTTTTTATAATCCCCCAATCGGGTTAAACCCATGGGTAAAGCTAAATTCCGGGTTTGGCGCCCCAAGAATTAAATGCAAATTGACGGTTTCGAGGCGTGACAAGACTGGGGGGCCCCAGAATGGCAACCGTCAGTTATACGAAGCGACGCCGAGGACACGTGTCAAACCCGTTCGTATTCCATATGACGAGGACGAGATGACTTTCTACTCGTCCTAATCCGAGCTAGAAAGTCGGGGGCCACTGAACAGTATAAACCGAGATACGAATATGGGTTTGCTCAAGCTGGGCCTAATTGAATTGGGCCATGAATATTATCTAAATAACCAAGTATCAGGGCCGAGTAAGGTCTTCCTTGTATGACGAGGAACGTTTATCTCAGCCTTATGTCAACATGCTTGGGCCGTTATGCAGCAAGTGACGAGGAAAGAAAAGTTCTTACCTCGGCATTTCATCACCATGACGAGGAAACAAAATCATTTACCCCGGCATATCTCCGTGCCGGCCAATCTCCAAATGACGAGGAAGCAGAATCATTTACCTCGGTCTATTTGCCAAGGCCGAGGAAAAACATTTGTGTTCCTCGGCGTTCCGGCTAGCAGGATATACAGTCCTTATACAACAAGGATTACACATTCATGATTCAATCAGGATTATAACCAACTACACCAATCCAAGTCAAACAATGACTCCTTAACAGATGTAATTTTCTTAGGATTACATCTTATCTCTTCACAAGTTTATTTCAACATGGATTCTATTAATCCATTCCTATAAATACAAGCCCCATGGCTCATTATTACGTACGCGACTTTTTACATTGGGAAAACTCTGTCCATTTGTTTTCTCATATACAAACCGTGAACTTACTCTCACGCCGGAGGGCCTTTAGCCGGATCCGCCCCGGCTTAGTTTACGTGTTTTCTCTTATTTTCGAGGCCTTGCAATCACCAGGAGCAATCATCGCTTGGATTTGGGGCTGTTTGACGATTTTGGCATCATATATATATATATATATATATATATATATATATATATATATATATATATATATATATATATATATATATATATATATATATATATATATATATATATATATACGCTCCCTTTGTCCCAGTAATTGCTTCACCATTTTTCCTCGGCACGTAAATTAAGGATTTCAAAAATGTTGTGAGTGTAATAGTAAAATAGGAGAGAGAATGAGTGAAAGAAATAGTAAATTTGAAAAATGTTGTGAGTGTAATAGTGAAATAGGAGAGAATGAGTGGGTGGAATAGTAAAGATTCTTTGCCAAAAAAGGAAAGGTGAAGCTTCTAACGGGACGCCCTTTTGAGTAATTGGTGAAGCTTTTATTGGGTCGGAGGGAGTATCTATAGTATAAATGAGGGAAGGGGTGCTACAGTACTATGAATAGTGCCAAGCGGCGAATTTCCCATTTTGCCCTCATACATTTATCCCTTTCCCATTTTGCCCTTAATTTTTTTTTTTTTAAATAAATAAAAAAAAAAACCCCGTGTCCTTGGACACGGGCATGTACTAGTATATATATATGTACATATATATATACATGTACATATATATATATATATATATATATATATATATATATATATATATATATATATATATATATATATATATATATATATTTATTTATATTTATATATATATATGTTTTATTAGTGAAAATATTTTAACAACTTAATGGTTTTCATGCAATTTATTGATACTCGTCGTCTTTTGTGTGACTATTTTTTTTTTGTCCCCTTTTACTTGATAAAAATATTTTGTCCTCCTAATATTTTTCTGGCTCCGCCACTACTCTAAATTATGAAAAAACAAGTTTATGGTTGCCTCAAAACTTACCCTATAAGAAGAAAGTCAATACACACACATTATAACCTTATAATATGAAAGAAAAGTCAACACAAATATTGTAATGAATACATCACCATTAATCCTACATGGTTACACCTAAGAATGCCCTTTTAATGAATCTTTGGGGTATTCTCCAATAATAAATATACTCAAAAATAAATATTCAAACATTGAATTATTGGACTAAAAAAAAGCAGTTTTTTCAGCTCATTGGGAGCCACTTTTGATAATTTATCAATTAATTTATAAATGCTAACTTGCATCTCATGTATCAAGGTGGTCATCAATGCTTATATAAGGAGACTTTCTCAAGTGTTTGATAATTAAAAGGGTTAATTACTTTTTAGGGCCTGAGGTCGTATACATGTTCTCGCGCGGGGGCCTATTATAGTTTTCTTTTCAATTTAGGGCCTGTCATTAAAAAATTTAGCCAGTTAAGGGCTATTTGACGAAGTTCGTTGAAAAACTTGTTAAAGTCTAACGAATTAGACAAACTGAAGTTAAATTTAGGGTTCAGGGAGTTAAATGTAATTTCATAAAATAAAAGGACTAAAAATAATTTTTTTTAAAATATTAAATAATCACATTTTAAAACAAAATAAAGAAAAAATTATAAAAAAATTATAATTAAATAATCACATTTATAAATTTATAAATTTATAAATTATAAATTTATCAATTATTATGTAAAATAATAAATTCATTTATGAAAAAAATTACAATTATTATGTAAAATAATAAATTATATATATATATATATATATATATATATATATATATATATATATATATATATATATATATATATATATATATATATATACACACACACACACACTCTACACACAGAGACACACACTCCCCCGTCTCTCTACCTTCCCCAACTCCGGCACCGTCTCCCTCCCCTACTCAGGCGGCCGTCTCCCTCCCCTACTCCGGCGATCGTCTCCCCCTACTCCGGACCGTCTCCATCCAGCATACTCTCTCTCTCTCTCTCTCTCTCTCTCTCTCTCTCTCTCTCTCACACACACACACTACCCCCTCTCTTTCTCTCTCTAAAATTCTCTCAATTTCACACTTTTCCTCTCTGGGTTTGCCGAATTTTAATCCAAAAAAGCTTCTCCACCCTTGACCTCGCCCTCGGCCAAGAACTCAACGACCCCTCTCTCAAATCAAGCAACGCCGGAAGAGAGGAACCCAAATTCGTCGGTAAAGTGGCTGCAGATGGAAGATAGGAAACCCAGATTTGATTTGTTTTTGATTTAGAAACACAAATCTGGGTTTGAATTTCATCTTTTTGAAACCCAGATTTGGGTATGAATTCGATTTTGATTTTCGATTTTGATTTTCGATTTTGATTTTCGATTTGCTTATACATGGCTGCTGCACATTGAAACCCAGATTTGGGTTGTTGATTTTGTAGATTGGTAGTGTGTTCTTGATTATTAGTTTTCTACAAAGTTTTGTGGTAAAAAATGGTGGTAGTTGGATGGTGGTAGTGGTGTACGATGATGATGGTGGGCTGATTGTGGGTGCCTAGTGACGGTGGTGTAGACGGGCGGTGGTGGGCTAAAGGTTGGGATTTTTTTTTTCATTTGATTATTGTTGGTGAAGAATGTTGTGGTGGCGGTAGTGGTGGCACAGTGGTGGTGATGGTGGTGGCAATAATGGCGGCAATGATTAAGGCGTTTCATGGTAGTGGTTCTCATTTTGATTTCAAATTTTTTGAATTTGTTTTAGTCAATTTTGTTGCTTGGTGGTGGTCGGTGGTGGCCATGATTGTTGCAGGTGGCGGTGGCGGTTGTTGTGGGGTTGGTGGTGGTGGAGAATGGTAATAATAATGATTTCAAAATAATATATTTATTTTTCAATTTATTTGATGATATTTAATTATTTATTTTTAAATTTAGATTATAATTATTTTATATTTCAAAACAAACTGAAGTTAATTTTTTTATATAATTGTTTCTTCATTATGAAATTACATTTATGGCGGTAGTGGTGGCACAGTGGTGGTGATGGTGGTGGCAATCCGTTTAGTCAATTTAACTCCCTAAACCCTAAATTTAACTTCAGTTTGGTCCAATCCGTTAGATTTTAACAAGTTTTTCAACGATTTTCGTCAAATAACCCTTAACTGGCTAACTTTTTTAATGACAGGCCCTAAATTGAAAAGGAAACTATAACAGGCCCCCACGCGAGAACAGGTATACGACCTCAGGCCCTAAATAGTAATTAACCCTAATTAAAAAGTTGGTCCAAAAATATATTTATATTTTTCAAAAAAAAAAAAGTTGAAAAAAGAAATATGGGTATCTGCATATCCTCTGCATCTGAAGAGAAGATTCATGAAGTTGACTATGGCCATGACAATGTGGTTTATTATCATGATGATCATGATGTTCATCATGATCATGAAGTTAAAAGAGCTGGTTCTTTGTTTTCTCAACAGGGTAGTAAAGGGCCAAACCAAGATTCTGCAATTCTTTATCAGGTTTGTGTTGCTGAAATTTCAGTTTGCCAAACACATCCTTAGCATTTCTTGATTTTGTTTGGATTGCTGAAGTTTTACTATGGAGAGAGTTGTCATTTTTATGCAGTTCCAAGGATTTGGGAATTAGGCTGCCAGCCTGCCAAACACACCCTTAATGTTTCTTGAGTTATGTTTGGATGCATAGTGTTTTTTTTTTAGCTTTAATTTGAGTCTAAATTTGTAAGCTGCATATTAGGAAATGGTTCTGCTATATTGTCTTTAATGAGTCAAGATTTGTTCTTTCATGAAGAGAACTTCTACCTCCGTCCCAAAATGAATGTCCATTTTTGTTCTTGATCACGAACAAAAGTGGACATTCTCTTTGGGTTTTGGGACGGAGGGGCAAGAAAAGTGATCAAAAACCAAGATAATCGGGCTTCAATCATAATGGAAAGTGTGATGAGTCATATATTGTGTATGTTCTGCAATTAAGTTTCTGAAGACTTGGCAAAATCTGACGATGAATTTTGTGCTTCTGACAGGGATATGGACTCAAAGATGGAGCTTTCGGGGGAGTTTTCGACGGGCATGGAAATAATGGTCATGTTATAAGCAAATTTGTCTGAAACTGCTTGCCATCTTTAATACTTAACCAACAGAATTCTCTCACAAAGTACAAAACATTTTCTGATGAAAATGATTTTGTTTTAAACAAATGGGAAGAGGCTTGTGTTAGTAGGCTCAAAGTAATGGACAAAGAAATAAAGCTTTTGGAGAACTTGGATTGTTCTTGCAGTGGAACCACTTCTGTTGTTGTCATAAAACAGGTAAAAAAATCTTTCGTCTAAGTCCTTGTTTGGTAGCGCGAATTGAAACCCGTTTTAGATTAAACTCGAGTGTTCATCTAATCAGAAAACTTTTCATTTAAACAGGGTGAAGATCTTGTTCTTGCTAATCTTGGTGACTCGAGGGCAGTTCTGGGAACAATTGCTGAAAATGGAATTGTGCCTGTTCAACTGACAACTGATCTAAAGCCTAGTGTACCAAGTAAGAGCTCTTTCCATATCATGCAGAACTCCATATTATCATGGTAAAAGTGAAACAAATTTGAAAGAAAAATGGATGAAAGACGGAGTTTTCCCTCCATATTATCATTCAATGTTTCAAAACAAGTATCAACTCGTATGATTTCGCTTATTGGAAACGTAATGTTTAATCAATATAGTTGCGCATATGCAGAGGAGGCAGGACGAATAAGGAAGAGCAATGGCCGAGTGATTGCACTTAAAGAAGAACCACATATTCAACGCGTGTGGTTGCCTTATACAGATTCTCCAGGGCTAGCTATGTCTCGAGCTTTGGGGGATTTTCTACTCAAACCCCATGGAGTTATAAATATCCCGGAAATTTCTTATCACCGTCTAACTTCCAAAGACCAGTTTCTTGTTCTGGCATCAGATGGGGTAAGTCCAAGTTTCTGTAAAAGCCTATCAACATTCTAAACCATTGTATTTTGATCAAACTCTGGTTTTAACCATCCATGTATTTTTTTAGCAGTTTTAACTGTTTTACTTTAGATATGCACTTATTCTCAATAAACTGCAAGTAGAATGATTAAAATTGCTAAAAAATACCCTAAATATCCCTGCGTTTTGGTGGTAGAGAGTATGTATCTAAAGTACAATGGTTAAAACTGCTAAAAATATACATAAATGGTTAAGATCAAAACTTAATCAAAATACAAATACGATTATTCAAAATGTCGATGTGCCTTCTGTAAAAGGTAAAATTACAAGATATAACTTTCTAGTGTTTATATTTTCTCAATATTTTGTAGGTGTGGGATGTGCTAAGTAATAATGAAGTTGCATCAATAGTATGGGGAGCGGAAAGCGAAGAATTAGCAGCACAAGCAGTAGTAGAAGCAGCAACAGCAGCATGTCAACGTCGGTTTCCTTCTTCAAAGAGAGATGACAGTTCTGTAATCTGCATGTTCTTCAAAACTACGCAGCCTCGCGATATGTATATTGCCCCAAAACACTTGAATTCTTAGCAGAATTTCCCTTGCCTTTGTATCTTACAACACTTTTGTTTGTTAACTTTCTTGGAAAACCCATGTAAAAATGGTTGTAAATTAGTTATGAGAGAAGGAATGGTTGCTATATTTTCTCAAGTAATACTAAAGTCACAAAAAATTACAAAATTTTGGATATAAAATGATTTGGCACTGTTTGATTGGATATATTGATTGTAAGTCTCAATACTCATTAATTTATTACCCAATCAAATAATGTCAAATTATTTTGTACCCAAAATTTTGTGAGCATTTTTTGAGGCCCGAGCATTGCTCAATTTTCTTAGTTTTGTGGGTTTTCTTTCTGGTTAATTCCACTATCCACCCCTGAAGTTTGAATAAAATTCACTATCCCCTCCCCCGGTTTGGATTCATCTCATTTTTCCACATTTGACATCTTTATTTATGCAAATTGACTATTATATCCCTAAATCTCCTCAATGTCTCGTCAAATACTCCCTCCATCCGAAGATGAATGTCCAAACTTGCTCTTGATAAAAGAGTGACATTCATTCACTACTTTGTCATGAGTGAAAAAATGAAAACAAAAAGCAAAAAACAGAAACTCAAAAACCAAAATACAGAGTATTACTCATGCTTCAATGTATAAAAACACGAAGTTAAACGTTTCGTAATTCTCCAGATCGCTATAAACACATAACATGGCACTCAGACGCAATTACAGATTGCGCACAACTGTTATATTCACTATTTCCACCGAGAAATGATATTCAAAGGCCTTAAAAAACATTCCGTTTTAACAGTAAACGAAACAGAAACAAGCTACTAAACATCCAACAAAAATGTTGCTCTTTCCCGCTCTCATCTTGTCCGAAAAATAGACTAACTTCAATCCATTGAAGATGAGGAACCAATTTTATGTTTATCAATGCCTCAATATGTAAATTTGGTTTCTTCTAGTTGTGGGTCCTACCGAGATAAAACAGTAGGAGTAGCATTAATAGAGCTTAAATATTAGCCAATTCATCTTTTGGATCTTCGGGTCCCACCAGGTCATCATATGTAACAGGCACCCGTATCCTTTCATGAACAGGCTTTCGATTCTGTTCACAGTTTGACTTTTCAAGTTGGTCTTGCACATGAGGTACACATTCTGTATTATCAGAAAGATTTCCGGTGACCTGATTAATTGATGCAGAGGGGTTTTGTTGTGGAGTGAGTTTGTTCTCTGCCGGTACTTGACCAATAGCAGCTTGCTTGAATTGCTTCTGTAAAATAATAAACATCACAGCAATGATTAATTTCTTTGAAACACAATAATGTACTCCCTCCGTCCCAAAATGTTTATCCCATTTGACTTTTTTGTTGAACTTTGATCACAAATTTATGAGAGATTAATTATGTTCATGAAATTCTAAAAGTTGTTGTTGATAATATTATTAATGGTGAATCAATAGGAATTTTTAGAATTTCATGAACATAATTAAATTGTCATATATTTGTGATCAAAGTTCAAAAAAAAAGTCAAATGGGACAAACATTTTGAAACGGAGGGAGTAATAAATTTACAACAATCTGATGCATAATGAGGGGATAACAGTCTTTTTCTTCTTTCTTTTAAAATAATTTTAAATGAAGAATGTGAATTCGTTATGCTACAAAATTAATACCTTCATTTTTTTGAAATATCTGTTAACGTAGAAAAAGAAAAAGGGAAATAACATGGGGGTGGCTTATTTGGTGCCATGGTTATAAACTTGAAATAACTCCTCACTTTGAGTTACTAAGGTACCATTAACTTGACAGAGAGAACTACGGCTTCTACATGACTAAAGATGGAAGAATTTACAAGATAATTAGCCAATGTTGATCCTACTGAAATTGCCAAGGTTCTAAAAAGCGCTAGGCGGTGGAGTCGGGCCTAGCGCCTAGGAGCCTAGGCGGGGTCGAGAAATTAGACAAATTTACAAATATATTCCCTATAAAATGAACTTTCAGTTTCAATGTTACCAATAAGAAGAACACAAGTAAAAAACAATACAACATTTTCATGTGTTAAAAATCATAGAACCATTACTTCACACTTTTTAAACAAAGTAATCAAATACCCGATTTCTTTGAGACGGGAAAGAGAGGAATTACAATTTAATGAATTTATAGTCGATGACGAAGATGGTGAAGTCAACTTGTGGAGATTTTTTTGAGCTGGCTTGGCTGGACAACGATGGATTGAAGGTAAGTTAGATAGATTTGAGTTCAAGTGGCACAGGACCTTCGATCGACCATAGAGCGTATTCTACCCTTACCGAATTCATTCTATTTAAGCGTAACGTCAATCTCATTTCCTGTTGCATTTCTTTAGTTTGGAAGTTCCAGAATGGTGTATGTGGATTTCTAATAAAGTCAAGCCCCCTAAATATGTCATTTGATTCAAGTTCCGTGCTGCCCACCACTCCTCGAGGCCAAGGACGGGGTCGAACCGTCATTCCAGGATTTGAGGAGAGAGAACGATGAAGATGATGGACTGATGGAGAGAGAACGGCGGAGAGGAGAGAGTAGAGACACGATGTCGTTGAGAAACAGAGAGATAGAGCCTTAACGGAAACGTCAGAGAGGATAAAAATAGGGAAAAATACCAAAAAACCCCTTTGAAAAACTTTTATATCCAAAAAAACCTAAGAATGATTATTCAATCTAAAAAGTCACAAAATTCAATTTTCAAAGCCAAAAAGTCCAAATATTAACTATTTAACGAATGTCGTTATGTTTGGAACTTTTATAAAGATGAATTTTTTTTTCTAAGAGTAGTGAGGTGTTACATGCGCTTCTGACTCTTAGAATGCAAGGCTTTATTATATTCAGAAATAATAAAAACATAATAATTAAAAAAATATTATTATAAAAAGTAATAATAATAAGATATATTCTTAATCCCATGTCCAATAATAATTAGAAAAGCAATTACATTGTCTTATTAAATTTAATTGTTATAGCTTATAATTATAAAAACGTAAAATCTAAGGAGAAACGCGTTTCTCCTAAGCGCTTAGGAGAAACGTGTTTCTCCTTAGCGGTTTATTAACGGGTTTAATTGAACGTTTAACGAACCGGTTTCTTAACCGGTTTAATTAAAACATGTTTGCCCTAAGTTCAATACCAAAACGAAATCGGTAGCAAGGAAACCCAGGTTGAATATCCAGAAACTATATCCGAAATCGGTAGCAAGCGAAATCAGTAGCAATCGAAGGAATTATGGAAAATCCAGCTGTTGAAATCAGGAGCAAGCGAAAATCCGACTGTGAGTTCACATGTTATTATTGTTTTGGTTCGCATTTTCATAAATTTATGGATATATTAAGCATACTCATCTGTATATGAATTTAACAATGTGTTTTAGTTTGAAATTTACAATTTCTGTGTATCTATTTTGTGTTTTATGTTTAACGATTTATCATTCTACTTAGTATTGTCTCTTGGCTTTTAATTCATAATTTTTGTCATGATTAACAATGTGTTTTAGTATTGTCTCTTGGCTTTTAATTCATAATTAAAAAGGTTCTGGATATAAATTAAAAAGCTTCTGGATATAAATTAAAAAGGTTCTTGATATCAATTAAAAAGGTTCTGGTTATAAATTAAAAAGCTTCTGGTTATCCTTTCAAAAGGTTCTGGATATCCTTTCAAAAGGTTCTGGCTATATATTTTCAAAAGGTTCTGGATAACATTTCAAAAGGTTCTGGATATCCTTTAAAAAGCTTCTGGATATCCTTTCAAAAGGGTTCTGTATATTTATGTTTTACTCATTAATTAATTACTTTTTCTTAAATAATAGAAGAACCTTTTTAATTATTTGTGTATATTTTCTGGATATCATTTTGAAAGTTTTTGGATATTCAATTGTTTGTTTCTGGATATTCAATTGTTTCTAGTTATTCATTTGTTGATATTTTCTGGATATTCATTTGCTTGTTTCTGGCTATTCAATTGTTTTTTTTCTGGATATTCATTTGCTTTGTTTCTGGATATTCATTTGTATGTTTCTAGATATTCATTTGTGGATATTTTCGGATATCATTTGAAAGTTTACGGATATTCATTTGTGTAGTTTCGGATATTCATTTGTGTAGTTTCTTGATATGCATTTTGATAGTTTACGGATATTCATTTGTATAATATTCATTTGTGTAGTTTCGGATATTCATTTGTGTAGTTTACGGATATTCATTTGTGTAGTTTCTTGATATGCATTTTGATAGTTTACGGATATTCATTTGTATGTTTACTGGATATTCACTTCATTTATTTCTGGATATCCTTTTTTATTTTTTATTTTTTTTATGTTTTGTAGCTGCAAATTTAAATAAAGGTGAAGGTAGTAAGAAGCATAAGAAGAATCAATTAAGTGAAGGTCAAGTTAAGAACTCTAATAAGAAATCAACAGTGGATGTGGTTGAAAGTGGTAAGAAACGGGCATTTGAACATTGTTGTGTCCCAGAAAGGCTTATTGATCTTTGTTTAACCGATGCTCAGAAAGAAGATGTTAAATCTATAGGTTTTGGTGGACTATTAGAACTTAAGTTGAATAGATTGCCAACAGGGGGAATTGTGGAATATCTTGTTGAAAGATTTGATTCAGGAAGCTTTATTCAGAGAATCAAGAATAACAAGTATTATATAACCACAAATGATGTTTTTGATATTCTTTGTCTTCCAAGGAACTTAAAAAAAGAGAAGATAAATTGTTCAATAGGAATTGACAAAGAGTTGAGCGCACGATATAAAAATACTTTTGGGAAAGTTAAAGATGGTATTCCAGCCCGTCTGCTTGGTCAACGCATCAAAGAACTACCTGATGGAGGTGATGAGTTTAAACGCCTCTATGTATTGTTTGCTGTCGGTTTCTTTCTTGCACCAGTAGTAACAAAGGCCGTTGATTGTTCTTTGTTGGCATTGGTTGAAGATGTTACTCAAATCAAAAAGTTTGATTGGTGCCAATTTGTATTGAATAAGTTATCTGATGGTGTTAGGAAGTTTAAGGCTTCTTCTGGCAGTAAAGTGAGGTGTTGCAGTGGTTGTGTGGCAATTCTTTTAATAGCTTACTTTCATAGATTTCCATATTTGCGTAAACATGAACCAACTGCACGTCCTTTGATTCAACATTGGACTCAAGAGAAAATTTCTGTCAGGGCTGGGAATGAAGCTAAGATTGGTTGGGGTGGAGTTCTTTATTTGGATAATGTTTATCCTATTACAAGCTATGAGGATGATTTGGATGAAGGACAGATTGGATTGCTGATTGATGCTGCTCCTTTTGTTGAGGATGTAAGTCATCCTACAAAAATACCTGCAAGTGAAAATGTTCCAGAAGTTTTGGATTCTGTTAAAGAGTCACTGGAAATATTTCAGAATGATATTAAAGTTGCTATCAATGCTCACATTGCAAGGATTTCAAAAATTGAGAAGGGGAAAGAAAAAGTTAATAATGATGATGTTGAGAAAGGATCTGCTGAAGAGGAGGATTTGGTTGGTGATAGTGAACCTTGGGGAAGTCAGGTTTTTGATTACATTGATGATATTATTGATAAATTGAAAACTTCAAAAGATGAGCTGAAGGAGAAAGGGAAGGTTGGACCATTGCCAACATTTAGGATTCTTTCACAGAGTCAAGGATCTGAGCATACAGAGTCTGATGATAATGTTGAAAAATTTCAGAATTTTGATGACAGATATGTGCATGAGCATTATGAGGATCAAGATGCTACCAATGTTGATCAACCAACTGAAGATCAATCTGCAGAGCATCAAATTGCTAGGCTTAATACAGAGGATCAAGTTACTGATACCCATCTGTTAAAACAACCAATGATTGAGCCTATGTCTGTTATTAAAGAAGTTGACGTGGAAGAAGAATATTCTTCACAAATTTTTGGTGCTATTGATAATTTGGTTGAAAAAATTTTTCAACATGGTGTTAATGGTGAGAAGTTTGACAAGATGTTAGATGAAGTGCATTTGGAACCTGTGAATGGTGAGATTATTCTTTCATCTGAATTCATGGTGAAGAATAAGGAAGTAATGATTGGTATGCCAAAGATAAAGATGGAAGTGGTTGATTATTGCTTCTCAAAATTGATTCTTCCAGAGTCAAAAAAGTAATATCCCCTTTTTATTTCAATATTATTACAGTTGAAATTAAATATGTTATTCAAATTTTAATATTATTTTTTTTTCAGTGCTTTTTTTCAGTTTAATGATTTCTTTGGACTGGAAGCAGACGATATTTTGAGTATGAGAGAAGACGAGATATCACAGGTGTGCAATTGTGAATGCTTGGGCAATGTTGTTGAACAAGCTGGAACATAAAAAAGGTGTAATGAAGAGATTTATGTTTGGTGTTGACCATTCTGTAAGTTTACTTTTTTTCAACAACTTACAAGTATATATCGATTGCAGGGTATATATCCATGAAATTTTTTTAAGATATTGTTTATCATTTATATTAACAGGCTACTTGGGCGAAACGTTCTTTGAATGCTCGTGTTGGTGCTGCAGAAATGATTCAAACTTTTTTGTATTGGAAAAATGATGTTAATGTAGATGGGAATGTAATGGATCTGAAAGAAGTAGATCTGGTATGTATTTTCATTTGTCAATACATTTCTGGATATCATATTGAAAATTTCTGGATATACTTTATGGTATTTGGATATATGCATGACCAAGGCCTAGGCCAAGGCCAAGGCCTATGCCATGGCCAAAGTAATTTCTGGATATACGTTATGATATTTACTGGATATACTTTATGGTATTTACTGGATATATCCATGACCAAGGCCTAGGCCAATGCCTATGGCATGTCATAGTAATTTCTGGATATACTTTATGGTATTTACGGATATACTTTATGTTATTTCTGGATATATCCATTACCAAGGCCTAGGCCAAGGCCAAGGCCTATGCCATGGCCAAAGTAATTTCTGGATATACTTTATGGTATTTCTGGATATACTTTATGGTATTTCTGGATAGTCACCTAATATATTTCTGATATACTTATTTTTTTGCAGTTTTTTTTCCCATACTTTAAGGGAAGCAATAAAGGTGGGCACTTTACACTATATGTGTACAACATGGCTTCAAAATCCATTCACTATTTTGACAACCTTTCAATGAATCAAGCAAAAAAAGCTGAAGTTGTGAAACTTACGAAAGCATTGGTATATGTTTTGAAACTTACGAAAGCAGTTTTATATTTTTCATTTTTGTTTTCATTGGTTATCTAATATTTTATACTTTAAATGTTTTCAGTATGCGCCTATGAAAGGTTTTTTGAAGAAGATTGATCATCCATGTTATAATGATTTTGAAGACAAAAAAACATATAAATTTGAATACATGGAATGTGATTGGGTTCTTAAAGAAAATCATGTTAACCATGATTGTGGAGTTTATGTGATGTCTGAGATGAATGATTTTCAAGGATCAAAGTACTCATGCCCTGAGTTATGTCAGGTACTATTAAAGTTTTTTTATTCATATTTATATTATATGAGTTTGTATATATATGTTTTAACAATTTTTTTTTTTTTTTACTTTGTAGGATAAACAAAGGATCCGTCTACGAGCTGAAATTCTTTCAACACTTTTGCTTAGTCAATTGAACAGAGATAAGCATAATTTAATGATTGAAACAAACACTTTTGAAAAAGAGAAGAAAACAAAAAGAACAGAAGAACAAAGTAATGTACAAGATTCATAGGTGTATGTAATTATGTAATTAGGAATCTGGTTTGGTGATGTAATTAATGTACTTTAGTGAATTGATAGTTTCTGGATATTCATATTGAAAGTTTCTGGATATGCATATAGATAGTTTCTGGATATACATTTTTGATATGCTTTATGGTATTTGTGGATATATCCATGACAAAGGCCATTTAAAGTTTCTTGATATCAATTAAAAATGTGTTTTAGTATTGTCTCTTGGCTTTTAATTCATAATTAAAAAGGTTCTGGATATAAATTAAAAAGTTTCTGGATATATATTTTCAAAAGGTTCTGGATAACATTTCAAAAGGTTCTGGTTATAAATTAAAAAGCTTCTGGATATCCTTTCAAAAGGTTCTGGATATCCTTTCAAAAGGTTCTGGCTATATATTTTCAAAAGGTTCTGGATAACATTTCAAAAGGTTCTGGATATCCTTTCAAAAGCTTCTGGATATCCTTTCAAAAGGGTTCTGGATATTTATGTTTTACTCATTACTTTTTCTTAAATAATAGAAGAACCTTTTTAATTATTTGTGGATATTTTCTGGATATCATTTTGAAAGTTTTTGGATATTCAATTGTTTGTTTCTGGATATTCAATTGTTTCTAGTTATTCATTTGTGGATATTTTCTGGATATTCATTTGCTTGTTTCTGGCTATTCAATTGTTTGTTTCTGGATATTCATTTGCTTGTTTCTGGATATTCATTTGTATGTTTCTAAATATTCATTTGTGGATATTTTCTGGATATCATTTTGAAAGTTTCTGGATATTCATTTGTGTAGTTTCTGGATATTCATTTGTGTAGTTTCTGGATATGCATTTTGATAGTTTCTGGATATTCATTTGTATGGTTTCTGGATATCCTTTTTGATGGTTTCTGGATATACTTTTTGATAGTTTCTGTATATAAAATTGAAAGAAAACAAACTAAGTAAATTATTTTAAATATAATTACAAAAAAAAAACCAACAATAACAACAAAAAACATCTGCAACAATAACAAGAACAAACATCAACATCCCCTAATTCGCATCATTGATTTCTGTCATATGCTGCTCTAGTGCCATGTGTTGTTCCTTGGATATTTCTCCATACGAAGAAATAGATCCACGATGAATAGCATGTGCAAAGAGTTGGTCCCAAGTCAATGTTCTTGTTGGAAAGCTAATCTGGGGGCAGAATGGGCATTGCAATTGATTTTCCACATTATAGAGGGGAAAACGCCCATTTTGGATTGATCGCTGTGACTTGCAACTTTTTGCTCCAGGGGTCCATTCTCTTCTAACCCTGGAGGCGGAACATCCACAATATCATCTACATATTCAACCTCCTCAGCCGAAACCCTATATCGAATCGAACTTTCGTCTGCTTGAGCTTGGTTGTTGTTGTTGTTATTCATTTTGAGAAATTTGTTTTTTTTTTTTTGTTGTGATGGTAGGAGTGGTGTTGTATGGTATTTATATAGGATGAGTACTTGAAACCAGTCAAAAAAGTTGCTCAATGAATTCAATGCACATACATTTATTACTCTTTGAATTCAATGAATTCAATGCACTTACCATCTGTACACATTTATTACTCTTTGAATTCAATAGTAAGTCATGTCTTTTCAAAGTTAAAAGACACATTGGTTGGCTAAAGTCATGGATTCAATAGTTAACTACATATCAAACAAAAACAGTCATGGATTCAATAGTGCCAAATTTCAAACAAAAACATATTCATTAAACAGAATTTAGTAACCATTAAACAAAAATACATCAAACACAAAAATATTAAAAACAGAATTTAGTAACCATTAAACACTACCACTACCACCTGCTCCATCATCATCTACATTGTCATTCAATTTGTTTTTTGGATCATATTCATTCAAAATATATTCCAAATACATTTCCAAAGCCTTGTGGTGAATCCTAGCAGCTTCATCAATGTTGTGAGCGTTGCCAAACTCATGAGCATGTTTGACTATCCCCACATAATCCTTATCCCTACAATTGTGTCCATTACATGGCTGCAATGGACAACGAAATGAGGGAGTTCCATTTGCAGAAGAAGGCTGCAAAACAACAAGATGACCATTGAGCAATTTTTGGTAGCACACCATGTATATTTTCCAACTTTTGTCATCATTTGAATCACCCAAAGTTGGCTCCCCAGAATTTCCCTTGCCTTTGTTCATCACTAGAAAAATTATTAAAGGTAGAATTTTTCTTGAACTTGATGTATATGTTTACCTTTGGACAGATTTATATAGGCAGAGTACTTGAAACCAGTCAAAAAAGTTGGTCAATGAATTCAATGCACTTACCAACTGTACACATTTATTACTCTTTGAATTCAATAGTAAGTTTGAATGCTTTTTTGACCATTAAAGTATATCCAGAAACTATCAATTCTATATCCAGAAACTCTTAATTTGAATATCCATAAACTTTCAAAATGTATAACTAGAAACATTCAATATGAATATCCAGAAACATTCAATATGAATATCCAGAAACTACAAAATTTATATCCAGAAACAACCATATTGAATACCCAGAAACTTTAATTGGCCTTGAACTTTGATTTTGGAAAAGTGTTCCAAGTTAGGTGTTCCAAGTTGAGTAATAAAAAAACAAAAACAGTCACGGATTCAATAGTTATCCCAACTAGTACTGCTTCATTTTGTCCATAAGTAATAGTGCCAAAATTCAAACAAAATCAGTCACGGATTCAATAGTTAACTACATTTTAAAAAAAAATCATGGATTCAATAGTGTCAAATTTCAAACAAAAACAGTCACGGATTCAGTATAAATAAGTTAGATCTTCACTTCTTTTTTATTTCTAAATTTCATCTAAAAAGCAATCAATTTCTCGGTATGAGTACGAGTAGGTCAGTCAAGTCTGAGAAAAATGTTGAAGATTATGAAGAAGAAAGAGCTGCTAAAAGAATTTCAGGTTTCTTAGAAGATATTAAGGAGGGATATTATAGTTTGTGGAACAGTTCAGATAAACTTCACTGCCCATTCTGTGACAATAAGAACAGCAAGAAATCAACATGGATTTGGGATTCTCTTCTGTTACATGCCAAGGATCGTGGGGCAACTAAAGCTTATGGAGAGCATGATATGTTCAAGCACTCTGCACTCTATAAGTTTATGGAGAGCAAGAACAAATAATTTGTTATGTGTTGTGTGGTTTGTTTGTTTGTAGTTTTTTTTTTTAATGAATAATATCTACTGTATAATATCTACTGTATAATATTATGGAGAGCATGGTCAAGGCCTTGGCCTTGACCATGGCCTTGGCCTTGACCATGGCCTTGGCCTTGGACTTCTGGATATGCACCTACCACATTTCTGGATATACATTCAAATACTTATGGATATAATTGGCCTTGGCCTTGGCCTTGGCCTTGGACTTGGCCAAGGCCAAATCCATGACAAGTTCAAGTCCAAGGCCAACTTGTCCATGGCAAGGCCAAGGCCAAGGCTTGGCCATGGCCTTGGCCTTGACCATGGCCTTGGCCTTGGAATTCTGGATATCAATGCACTTACCAACTGTACACATTTATTACTCTTTGAATTCAATAGTAAGTATATCCAGAAACTATCAATTCTATATCCAGAAACTATCAATTTGAATATCCAGAAACTTACAATTCTATATCCAGAATCAATTATCAATTTCTGGATATGCACCTACCACATTTCTGGATATACATTCACATACTTCTGGATATAATTAGCCAAAGCCAAATCCATGACAAGTTCAAGGTCAAGGCCAAGGCCAAGGCCAAGTCCAAGGCTTGGCCATGGCATTGGCCATGACCATGGCCTTGGCCTTGGACTTCTGGATATCATTGCACTTACCAACTGTACACATTTATTACTTTTTGAATTCAATAGTAAGTATATCCAGAAGCTATCAATTCTATATCCAGAAACTTAGAAATGTATATCAAGAAACTATCATCAATTTCTGGATATACACCTACCACATTTCTGTATATACATTCACATACTTCTGGATATAATTGATAAAAATATTTAACTAGTCATTTCTGAACATAAAAACATCAAATATCTGTGTATAAAATATTTAACTAGTCAACTTAATAAATTGTACTTCAATCTAAAAACTATTAAATCAAATGTTCATTTGGTGTTTTTGAACCAAACTCATCAGTGATTGGCTTTCTTCTATCAAACTTTGTCTTTAGCTTTCGTTTTCTGCCCTTTGTATTTGCACGAATTGGATCCATCACAGCTGGAGCACTTGTTATACTTTCTGAACCAACACTATCATTAACACTTGTCGTAGATCTACATTCCTGTTGATTTTCTGACAACAATTGTTGTATAAGAAGTGAGTCTCTATTGAACCCATACAGCTCTGTTTTCATGACAAGCCATCATCAGATTGTGGTATTTCATTGCCATCTTTTGTTTCCAGGGAATGAATTCATTTTTCTCTGTTGATGTATTATCTTTTCCTTGATAGACTTTGTCCCATACATCTTTTTTTGCCATCTTTGTCCACCTTTTTTCAATGTAGATATCTGGTATCCTTGTGACATTTGACAAATTCAGCGCCTTTATGCAATGAAAGCACAACCAACCGACTGTAGTAAACCGATTTACTCGCATACAACTGTTACACTTTCATCATTCCTAACAAAGAGTACACTCTCATATTTATCTGGGTACTTCTCATGAGCAACATGTATGAATCTGCAATCTTCATCACTTTCATCTCCAAATTTGTATACAGCAGAAAAGCTCGCTTTTACCTCAATCTCAAAGAACTTGAATATCTGGTGTGTATACCTCACCCGCTTGTTTTATGATACCACCATACATGTCTGGTTGAGGGACCGAGATTGATGCTTGAAATTCCTTCTCTTGTTCGAGGATTCCTCCAACGTTTAACTGTTTCATTGAATATGTCAAAGAACTGAGTGAGGGATGTGTTTCGTTTGCTTTGAAACAAAGGGCATAATTTGTGCTCTCGCTTCTTTGGGATGACAATATTCCAAATGAGAAGAAATTTGTGCTTAAAGCCGTGCACCATTTCTCCCGTAGTCCATATAGACGCTTGAACCAGGAATTTTTAATGAGATTGTATTTCACCAAAGATTGACTCCCAACAACTTTCAAATTCATCCTCACTGGTACATCCCATTAAACAATGATCAAATTCTTTTTTAAAATCTTCATTTGTCTTCAATTGTCCAAAGTGGGATACAGCATTTTGTTGGATGTGCCATAAACATAGCCTATGCCTCGTACGCCCTTCAAATACCTGTATTATAATAAAGTTTCTGGATATTAACATTATATGCTTCTGGATATTAACATATAATAAATTTACATTGACCAATTTTTTGTCATGGCTTAGGCCTTGGCCATGTCCAGAAACTAACAATTGAATATCCAGAAACTACCAAAAGAATATCCAGAAACTACCAAATTGAATATCCAAGAAACTTTATATTGAATAACCAGATACTTTAGAATGACTAGCTACTGGATATTCAATCTGGTAGTTTCTGGATATAAACACCAATGACATATGGGCAAAGTTAAGGCACATCTGAATTATTTTTAGAACTATATAGCACAAATAAAATACTAGATAAGAAATATTATAAAAGAACTGGTTATGGAATTTTATAATCATACCTCTTCAATTGCATTTGACATTGCTTGGTCTTGGTCTGTAAATATTGTTTTTGGTTCTTTTCCTCCCATTGATTTTCTAAACTGCTTAAGCAACCAGACAAATGTTTCTTTTTTTTCATTTGCTATGAAAGCACAACCAAACATGACAGTGTTCCAATGATTATTAATGCCAACTATTGGGGCACAGATAAGATTGTATCTGTTTGTAGTATAAGTTGTGTCAAATATAACCAGATCTCCATAGAGCTTGTAATCTTCCTTCATCATACTATCTCTCCAAAATATAGCCCCAAGTCTTCCTTCATCATCAAATTTGATTTTAAAATAGAAATCTCGATCTTCCAGTGAAATTTCAAAAAGCCTATCAACAACATTCTGAGCATCACCATTTTCAATTTTTTCCATTCTAAGTTTTTGAACAAAATTGACATGATCTTTCTTTGTGTGACCAACATGTTCCTCTCCACCAGCTGCTTTTACCAAAAGACTATATCCATCAGTTGGTTTTATACCAGCTTCTTCCATTATTTCAATTATTTCACCCCGATCTTCTGAGATACACCTTTCACTACGCTTCAAATGGTTCCAATCTGTCCTTGTCATTGGATGAAGTGCTCTGTAACATGGCGGTCAACAACATACATATCTTCCTCTTTTAGCAATTTTGCCCTCAAAAGAGCCTTACATTGAGTCCTTTTTATGTAATTTCTCCTTCTCTTTTGTTGTTTTTTGGTAACATCGAGTTGTTCAACTGGTGAAGGAATTTGAACTTCATTAACATCAACTGGTGATGGAACACTGATTTTATCCTCTTGGGTTGATCTGGTAACTCCTTCACATGAGCAACGGAATAGCTTGTCTAATATCCTTGAAGTCTTTTTTGAAACATGATTTGTTGACAACTTAATACTAACTCCTAGTGCATTTGCATGAAGTTTATACAGTTTGTACAATTCCTCCCATGTCTTTGCTTTTGTTCCCAAAGAAATTTTTGCTTATATCAATATTAGGGTCCTCGCCATACTATCGCACACACAAAATATATTAAAAAGAATAATGTTATATGAAATCAGTAATTCTAAAGCAATATGTCAATAAAGTTAAGAGAGAAAACCTATTTGAAGCCCAGTTTCAGGATCTGTAGGTTGTTGAATTTGAGATTCTAAATCAATAGGAGAATATGATTCTGCAAGAAAAGGCAGTAGTTAGTTAGTTTCTGGATATTCATTTTGAAAGTTTCTGGATATTCATTTTTGTAGTTTCTGGATATATCATTGGCCTTGCCAAGGACATGGCCATATCCCTTGGCATAGTACATTGCCAGTTTAAAAGTTTCTGGTTATTCAACTTGGTACTTTCTGGATATACATTTTATTGTTTCTGGACATGGTCAATTGTGTGTATCTGGATATTCAAATTGGTACCTACTGGATATACATTTTAATGTTTCTGGATATTCAATAGATAGTTTCTGGATATACATTTTTGTAGTTTCTGGATATAGCATTGGCCTTGGCCAAGGACATGACCATATCCTTTGACCTAGTACATTGCCAGTTTAAAGTTTATGGATAGTCAAATTGGTACTTTCTGGATATACATTTTAATGTTTCTGGACATGGTTAATTGTGTGTTTCTGGATATTCAAATTGGTACTTTCTGGATATACATTTAATTGTTTCTGGATATTCATTTGATAGTTTCTGGATATACATTTGAAGGTTTCTGGATACTCATTTTATAGTTTCTGGATATCAATGCACTTACCAACTGTACACATTTCTGGATATCAAATGAATATCCAGAAACTATCAATTCTATATCCAGAAACTATCAAATGTATATCAAGAAATTATCAAATGTATATCAAGAAACTATCATCAATTTCTGGATATGCACCTACCACATTTCTGGATATACAATCACATACTTCTGGATATAATTGGCCTTGGCCAAGGCCAAGGCCAAATCCATGACAAGTTCAAGGCCAAGGCCAACTTGTCCATGGCAATGGCCAAGGCCAAGGCCAAGTCCAAGGCTTGGCCATGGCCTTGGGTTTGACCATGGCCTTGGCCTTGGACTCCTGGATATCAATGTACTTACCAACTGTACACATTTATTTCTGGATATGCACCAACCACATTTCTGGATATAAATTCACATACTTCTGGATATATAATTGGCCTTGGCCTTTGGACTTGGCCATGGTCAAGGCCAAGGCTAAGTACAAAATCAAGGTCAAGGACAAGGTCAATGCCAAAGCCAATAAGCAATTTATGGATATGTACCTAACACATTTCTGGATATACATTTTTGGTACTTCTGGATATCATTAATATAAATTTCTGGATATGTACCTTACACATTTCTGGATATACATTTTTTGTACTTCTGGATATCATTTATATAAATATCTGGATATAATTTATATAAATATCTGGGTATGGATATAGAGATTAAACACGTAGTGCTTGGAGAATATCGATTTGTGTAGCCTGGAGAATATCGATTTGTGATATTTCTGAATATCTGTCATGTAATTGAGCTTCCATTTATGCTATTGATGGATAGATCCAAAATTACGTAGATCAATCTCTGGAAATGTACAATAACAATCGACCTTATTACAATAAACGTTGATTAAAATTAAAAACAGTAGTTGTTGATTTGGTTCATATTACCTGATTTAATCAATATCGATTTCTGTATTATTTCTTGATATTCATTTTGATTGAATTGTCCTGCTCGTCTCCATTTGCTGTGATCGTTGTAGTGTGTCTTTGTGTGTATATACGCAAATATTGAATTTATCTAGGTTTTTGGATAATAGAACCGGTTTAATTGAAATGGTTGCCAGTTTTTGAATATATTAAAAAACCCGTTTCTCCATACAGATATGGAGAAACGCGTTTTTCAACAGACCAACTCTTATAAAAATTAAAAAATATAATTATAATAATCATGAATTATTTTTCATATATCATCACTATCAACATTATTTTAAATTATTACTTTAATTTTTTTACAATTATATTAATAATAATAATAATAATAGTAATATAATTATTTGTAAATTATTATTACTATTATTGTTCAAGATGGATAAATTTTATCTTTGTAAAACTCATAATTGAAAAGAAAATCAAGTTTTCATCATTTTAAATTCTTAAATTAATGAAATCAGTTAAATCGTTAAATTTTGGACTTTTTGATATTGAAAATCTAGTTTCAGGGCTTATTTGATAGAATAATTATTTGTAGGGTTTTTTGGATATGAAATATTTTTAAAGGGACTTTTCGGTATTTTTCCCTAAAAAATATCTAAAATTAACTTGACTTTATTAAAAAAAAAAAGACCCGTTTCCGCCTATACCCGCCCAAACCCGCCTTGCTTGCCCATTCCACCTAGCCCGCCCATCTCCGCCCATCCCCTAATTTCCCCGCCTTGAAGGAAAGCGCAGCGCCCGGCCACCGCCTAGCGCCTAGGCCCCGCCTAGGCCATTTTTTAGAACACTGGAAATTGCACAACCGCATAATATTTAACAATCCAAGCATGAAGAACACTCTAGTGCCCTTTTTTTGTTGTTCGGTCGATTCTAGTACACAGAAGATCTGAGGTTGGAATCATGATTAAAACTCTGACATCGCAAAAGAACTTTTTGTTTACCAAAAAACAGACAAGACACTAAAGTTCAAGACCAAGATCAGGGACGTGAGAACAACACATATGAAGAATCTTCTTACCTAGAACTCAAGAAAACCAAGTACTCCCAAAAAGATTAATCCAAACAAGGTTCCTAACTAATAAAGATTTAATGTTGTTTCTGTGTAATGGCACAAAATAGGACATCAAGGTATCACACCGATGCTGGAAGAGTTAGCCCATTAAATCTTTGTTTTCCATATACAGTGTCCTGATCCAATTCAAAATGAAAAATAAATACTGGAGGAAGTGGAAGCCATCAATGCTTACTTCTGAGGTCCGAAGTGTAGCTACTAAAAGACAAATGTTGCTTGGAGGATTAATTCCACTGCCCAGACCTGAGGTTCGGATAAGTATCACTGCCCCTTCCTGAGGTTTGGTTTCGTCTCACTCCCTTTTTGTAAACTCTATTTCATTGAACTGACTATTTTACCCCCAAATTCCTCAAAACAAAGTCCAAATATTAATTTAGTTACTTTAAAGATTTAGGGTAAGATAGTCATTCATTTAAATATAGTTAACATAAGAGGGATAATGAGATGAAATCTAACCTCAAAGGGAGGCAGTGATACTTGTCCAAAGCTCAAGGGTGGGCAGTGGAATTAAGCCGTCTATTACTGTATCAGAAAGCTCGCTTGGACATTTCAGATATTCATGCTCAGAAGGTAGCTTAGATATATATATATATATATATATATATATATATATATATATATATATATATATACGAAGAGGACTATGACTGACGATTCTAATGGTTGTACAGAGGCCAAGGCAGGCTCTACATAACTGCTGAATTCTCCCTGATCTTCCTCCAGGAAAGGTAAGATATAATAGAGCTTGTTTCTTACTTATGATTAATGCTGTAAATAAATATTTTTTTCTTTTGATTGTAGTTACTCCTCTAAATTTTTGGCCACATACTCTAGAGCATGAGTTGCATCAACAGGGAGTTCTTAAGATCAGAAGCTTCAGTGGACCATTAGTCAACTCTAAAGGAAATCTTCTTCAGTACTGTAATCAGGAAGTTTGTTTGCTGCTACTGTCTGCTCAACAATCATGCATGTATAGAAATACTCCCTCTGTCCCATATAGATAGTCCCACTTTTTCAATGGTTGATTTGTGAACTTTGACTAAATATTTAGGAAAAACTAATTATCCAAATGAAATTCTAAGAATTGGTATTGGTATTACTTTTAATGGTGTATCAATAACAAGTTTTAGATTTTCATTTGGATTATTAGGCTTTCCTAAATTTTTAGGAAAAGTCCAATCAAATCAACCACTAAAAAGGTCCGGACAATCTTTATGGGGCGGAAGGAGTATAATTTTGGAGGATCAGGTTGATAAGAATAAAGGTTATCCAGGCCAGGGGTTCTACTGATATGGTCTAACCATTTCAGTGAACTGAGGATGTCGAGGCTGCTCAATCTTGGTGCGCGAGGTTAATTAACTATAGTATGTCGGCTAGCAGGTCAATCTCTTGTGACTTTAATATATCAACTACCTTTTTATTGTGATATAATAATAAGCGGAACCAAAAGTTAATCTCTTGAGTTAGAAAATGTACTATGTGCTACCCCAAAGCATTTGGATCCCCAACCATAAAAACCCTTTGATTAAAATGGGATCTTAAAAGGATTAACACAATATGCAATTCAATCATAAAACCAGAATAACATCACAATTTAAAAGCTAATGATTATCATGATAATGTCACATCACCTCAAGCCACATGCATACAATCAAATAATGACCTACAATTTACAAACATAAAACGAGACAACGCACCTCAAACTCCCTTCCTTTTTTCATGATCTCCTTGAAGGCATTTGGATCACGTGCTTTCAGAATGTTCCATAATATACCACCCCCAGTCTTGAAGCGTTTCCCATCAGCAGTTTTCTGACCTCCACAAGTTTGAATTGCATCCACCTGGTAACATTACATCATAAATTTAACTGACACCTAGTAATCAAACATATCTTAAACGAATATCAAAAGGGTGAACTGAATTTCTAATAAATCTGTAATATTCGATCTTGAATAATTAATATGTGAAACCCTTGGCATAAAAATCATGTATAGTTCATGAATGGTGAAAACATGATACTCATATAACAAATAACCTCCCATTCTAGAGGTGAAGCAGGTGGAGCTATCTATTTCAACTTATATATGTTGACTTTTTACCAAGTCACTTTAGTAGAAACTAAATTCCTGAGATAGCATCTCATTCAAGCACCCTAAACCACGGAGCATGAAACAACATTCAAAATGAGGGTGGTGGAGAACTACTTTAGGTCATTACACATACACTACTTATGAGAAGAAGAAAAAAAGAAAGACAAATAACAAATTATCAGCATTCATCGTAGTCAGAATAACTCCCCCAGCAGCACATATGTTACTATCTGTATAACTGTTTTCAGAAATTGGGAATCAATATTCAATGGAATCTTAAGAGTATTCAACTCAAAGTAAGAGAATTTTATTTTGGATTTTTGTTCTTCGCTTTTTTTCTTTTCTTTTTTGTTCTTGAAAAAAAAAAGGAAGTGAAGTTTCTATATCGTACTTCTATTAATTTGTTAAATCTTTTGTTTTTATGAAACATACATATTGAATATTATCTTTTGAGGTAAAAGTATATTTTCTGTATTCATACCAAGTGATGGAAACTGCAAAAGATATGCCAAAACATTTGACATCAATCTACACCAATAGGAAATAACGAAGTATTTCAGCCAGGAGATATCTGAGCTCAAACATCCACATGACGAGAAGCAGTAAAAGGGCTTCTGGAAATGACATCTGCGAGTGTAGGGAAACAATATTTATCATCAGAAACTAAGCAGCAGATTTTAAAAAGAGTGAACAACACAGCAGCTCTACGCTGCTTAAAAGCCAGTTTTAATCCCGACTCTCACCTTCTGTAGGAACAAGGAATGAACCTTTCTCAACTTCCTCAAAAGCCAACTGCTCGATTTATTCTAAACCTTACAGTGTCCAAAAGCAAGGGAAAACCAAGCTTAGAAGTACTTCCATAGGTCAGTAATGGCAGCCCATTTTAGTCTCCCTATTTAGTCATATACTCCCTCCGTCCCGCTAATATTCGCACACTTTTCTTTTTGGGCGTCCCGCTAATATCCGCACACTCCCAAAAAGGAAATTTTATATTAATAAAATATTCACCCAACCCCACTCATTCTCTCTCCTACATTATTTTAATACTCACAACACCATTATAATTTATTACACCCTCCACTCATTCTCTCTCCTACTTTACTTTTACACTCACAACATTTTATTAAAATATCATATTTCTTAATTCCCGCGCAAACAGTGTTGGTGCGGATATTAGCGGGACGGAGGGAGTATAGAGAAAAGAAGGAAGAAAAAGACAAGACTCCTTTTACTAGAAAGCCCTTGCTTGTAATCTAGACTTTGAGATAGTAGATATTCTGGTCACATAAGTATAAAAAAAACCTATCATTCATATTACTTTTTCAAGCGACAACATCAAAGGCATAAATAGATTATTAAATTCTTCATGTACACAATTTCACTTTTTATGCACTAATACTTCCATTTTTCATTTAAGAGTTGTAATCTGTCACAAAAAACTTGTGAGGATGAAATTCAAGCATCCACCAATATAATACGGAGAGAGAGAGAGACTGATACCTCTTTGACAAGATCACTCAACGCAGATACACCAAGACAACCCACAGCAGTCCACACCAAGTATGATTTCTCTCTCTTAAGCGCTTACATGTATCCACGACAAATCTGCAAATGACATTGAAATACAGTAAATTTGCGCTCCTTCAGTTCTTCCTTCCAGCATAAAGTAAATGATAGAAGAAAACTTTCAATTGCTATTCAGAATTCACTGAAACCGGTGCCACACACAGGTGATAGGGGTCACTTGACCCCCTTAATTATTGGAATATGTTATTTCAGTACCTCCAAGAATTTGAAAGATACACTAAAAATACTATTTTTGTCAATTTTGACCCCTTTTAATTGTGGTAAAAATTGTACTATGATATCATTTTGACCCTCTTTGTGCCAAATTTACATATGAAAATTACAATTTTTATTTCCTAACCATTGACGCCCATTGAAAAATTCTGGCTTTGCCACCGACTAAAAACCAAAGATGACTTACTTGACAGAATTATATTTTCGTTTTCTTGATAGAAAGTACTGGATGGAATGATATGCCATGTTGCAAGTATAGATGCAAAGACAAAGTAATCAGCTGACCAATTAAAAAAATGTCTGTATCATAACATACCCTCTGCTTTAACCTTAACATTTGGCTCCGCGTACTAGCAAAATACTCAAAAACAATCAACCAAAATAAAGGTAGAAAAGTGAATGAGGGATCATTTCAGCAGGCAATTCTTCTGAAATTACCAGCTCGAAACACTCTAGTGCTTACTAACGAATAACTTACGACCTATAAAGTTGATTTCTATCTAGGGCACGTGAACAGTTTTAGGGTCTACCATCACTGATGCCAGAAGTAAAAGATGATTATCAACACATTAGAATGTATGAAATTAAAACCTACAGAATTGGGGCCAAATCTATAGTATAAATGAGGGAATGGGAGTGAACAGTTGAATGAACAGTTACAATGGCCGAAATTCCCATTTTGCCCTCACTATTTTGTCCCTTTCCCATTTTGCACTTAAAAAAAAAAATTAAAAAAAATTTTTTTTTTTAACAAAAACGTGGCCTTGGACACGGGCATGTACTAGTAATCCAATAAATGTGTCCACAGAGAGAGACGAAAACAATTTCAGCATTTTGCATCACGAATATTATATTCTAGGTTTTGCAACACTCAAAGCCTATATTCAAACAACTATAGTGAACTGCATGAAATCAAAATTCCAATAATTAAACTACCAAGTCAAGTGCCAAGTGCCAACTAATCTAATCTACATTGATCAATATAATGGAATCCATGATTTCAATTGATATCAACATGTTTGCAATAAAACTACTACTTAGCATATAATCGGAAAGTAACAATTCAATCAGCGAGCATTTACTTGTTTATGTCAGTGATATTAGACCCACAGCCGCCTTTATTGCCCCCACCTTTCTTCTTCTTATTCTTCTTCCTGTTCTTTCTAGGTTTCCGCTTTTGATTCTCTGATTCTCGGCTCATCGCCAAATCAACATCTCCGGCACCGGTTTCCCCCAACTCAGTGGTATGTGACTGTGAGTTGTTGTCACCTAACAATTCACCTTCTTCCACATCAAGCATCTCAACATCTTCGCCGCCATCATCATCGAAGATAGCATCCAATATGCTCTCTCCGCCTCCCTCCATGAAATCACACACCGCCGGAACTTCAAAGAAAACCCCAAATCAAAAACCCCAGCAAAATGGGTTTATTATATAGACGGAATTTGTTCGTTTACAATTATGGTCCTTTGACATAGGTCTATTTTTAGGTTTAGCCCCTTGACTCCATACTATATTATGTACCCTAAACTACACAGCAAAATCCACTATATTTTGGTTGTTAATAGGCTTTTTTTTTCTTTCTTTTTTTATCAAACAAGATAATCATGCATTCATATACGAAAATGAAAATGAGATGGTCCTCCACAAATGCTGGAGACTCATTTTATAAACGAAAATTATTATACAACCATGGAACCTTTGAAACACTATCAACCGCTTCATTTCCGATTCGTTTAACACAAACTACATAGAAGTTAGAGTTCAAGACTAATAAAATTTTACAAACGAAAATGACATCTCCGAACTCGCTCATGTGATTATGAAGACAAAGACCTATCCACCAATGTATCCTTGGATTAAACTCGGACGCGTAGAAATAAACACTCCATAATCATACCGAAGAATGTATTGAGATGTGCGGATGCTCATCCAAATAAGTTTTGGACACCGGCCAATATGGGCATTCAAAAAATTCCCACCGTAAAAAATATTGTTTTTAACACATGACTTCTTGAAGCATCAAGATCGCAACAAGTCGCCAACCAAACTTCCCGAGATTTTCCAAGTTGAGCCACAAAGTGAGATTAGTCAAAGAAAAATTCATTAAAACTGAAAATATATCAACACAACAAATACAAGGGTCCCAACAAAGGAGATAAACACACAGGGTCTCAATGAAGGAGACGAAACAACAATGATTCTAAATTTTTTGAAACAAGTTAACGGGTAATCCTAAAATCCCCAATATACAGAAGAAATTGAAAATGAAAAAGAAGAACAAAATTAACAGTTGTGATTGATTGATACAAATAAATTAGTCTATTATTGAAAGCAAGAAATTTTTCATAATTTAAACATTAATCATTGAAGAAATGAATGATTAATGGTTAAATTATGATATTTGAGAAATTTTATAATTAAATCAGAAAGATTGATTGTTTAATAATGGAAGAAAGGAAACACAAAGAGAGAAGTTAATAGTTTTGTTATTTAGAACAAAGTAATATTTTTTAACCATAACTTCTCATGTTCTCCAACTTCTCCTTTTCTATGTTCCCTTCTTTCTCTGATCTTCCATTTTCTTTCTTTCAATTCTTCTTTTCTAACTTTGTTTTGTTCGGATCTCACTTAATTTAAACATTAATCATTAATATTAATAAAAAATTAATGCTTAAATTATGAAAGATTTTTTGTTTTTTGCTAACAAAAGAAATTGTGCGGCCGATAACGTCCATGCCTGGAGATTTGTTTCTTGTCATCTTAATTATCGACAACGTTCAAGTATCAGTCAAACGTTCATTCGCTACATAAATAAATAATTTGGTATTCACAATTTTTCAGATCTTACAGGTTTTGTTTTATTTCTGATATTATTTGTTTTCTCTTCTTTGTCAAAAGCCTTTGCTTTCTTTCCTTTGCAGAGAGCATTTGTCTTCTCTACTTTGTCGAAGGCCTTTGACTTATTTCCTTATTGAGAGCCCTTGTGTTTGTTCATATTTATTTTAGTTGCAATTCTTGTGATACTTGGTTGGGCACTTATTGCTTACCCAAATATGTTAGTTTATAAAGTTTTCAATGCCAAATTATTCTCAGGTGGGAGTTAGCCGAAGGTCAATGATGGGTCGTGTCCAAGTTTTGCTTGCAGATGCATTAGAGGGTCACATGTTATTGTTCGTAATGGCATTCATTGGAGATATGGTTTAGGGTTAGACATTACTTTTTTCAGATGTATTCGACTATTTTATTGCGGCGAACATTTCGCTCACAATTGTTCGTATTCGTAAAAATCTTCATTTTTTTAAAAAACTCTCCGACCGTTGTGCAACGCCATCTTCTGCAACTTTATTAACGCAATTAATGTGATTGATTGTATTAAAAAAAGTTTTGTTATTTTGTAAGTAAATATAAAAACATAATACAGTATTAAAGAGAATGATAAGTTAATTAAAATAGAAATTCTAAAATGAGAATTGGATTTTTTTTTCTTAAATTATTCTTTTTTAAAAATCTATTTTCCAAAATAACTCACTTTTCAAAATATTTCTCAAAATGATCACTTTTTGGGAAATCGCTACACATTGTAGCAATTTTGACTTTGACCGGTCAAAATCGCTACACGGTGTAGCGATTTTGGCCTTCCCGTGGGCTTTCACTCGGGGCCTGTAGTATAGGATTTGCTGTTTTCCCCTAACTTTCTCAAGGATTTTCAGAAGGGTTTTCTTCAAGGAGATCTGGTGATCACTCTCACTATATTGTGTCCCGCCTTTTGTAAAGTAATGGGTCAGGGATAAACTGTAGGGATAGAGCTGGACCCCTTCACTTTGTATTCCTGGAACTGTGCCTTTAGCTTTTCTGCCATCCCGAGAGTTCGGTTTGTACCCCAAGCCGTATCTGGTAGTCTGTTCCTTTACATCAATGATAGTATTGCGACCCTGCAGTCTTTTGCCCAATCCAAGCCCCGGAAGATAACCCATTTTTCTCATCATTCTCATGGCAGGGGGAATTTTATCGGAAGTAGTGGTGAGGTCAGTGCAACACACTTGTGCTTTGAAAGAAGCTACAGAGAATCCGGTCAAGGCAAACCCTTCATCATCATGCTTAATTTCCAATATCGGGATACCTCCAGTGCTGGTTCCTTCCACCGTGACACTGTCTCCGTAAATAGTGGTGATAGTACCATCGCTAGACTGAAATTTGACGCACTGGTGCAAAGTAGAGGCTACCCCATTTATCTGGTGAATCCAAGGGCATCCCAGCAGAGCAGTAAACGAGATCGGAATGTCAATTACTTGGAAGTCAACATACATGATCTTTTTTCCGAACCACAACTTGAGAGTAGCAATCCCCAAAACTGATCGTGCAGTGGAGTCGTAGGCCTTAATAGTCTGACTAGAAGGCTTCAAATTCGTTGGCTTCAAATCTAATAAGTCCATCATTTTTGCTGGTAGGACGTTCATTGCGGACCCTCCATCAACTAATACCCGTGGCAACCGACGTTCTTCCAACTGGACTGTGATGTAAAGGGGTTCGTTATGACTAGCCCCATACTTTGGCAGGTCTAAGTCGGTGAAGGTAATGATGTTTCCATAGTGGATACTTCCAATCATCTGGACGACCTCATCTGGGGTGACATCTATGGGCACCATGGTCTTGGCCAAACTTTCTTCTAGCTTCAATTTATGAGGATATGAAGAGGTTAACAGGGACCATAAGGAGATATTGGCCTGAGTACATTTCAACTGAGTCAGCACCGAATCCTCTTTATCAGAGTCAGGCTTTTCTGCTTCTGACTTTTTCTGAGTTCTGACTCCTTAATTGGCTCAACAGCCGGCTGGTTTCAACTTCACCTTCCTCATTTAAAGCCTTCACAGTCTCGTTCAAGCTTTTCAAGGTCAGCATGCAACATGAATTATCACCTTCAGAGTTTGGAGTCTGGTGAATGGCTTCCTCATCCGGACCTAGCAACTTTTTCAACAGAGTGGGATCACATTCCTCATCACTGTCAAGCATGTCCCTCCTTTCTCTAGGGGTTAGCTTTCTGACGACATCTTTGACATTGGCCAAGCATTTTCTGAAGTGGGAAATTCCATCATCGAGAAGGATTTCTGCGGGGTCAAACCTCATGGCGGGTTCCTGTTCTTTACTGTCGGGAAGGTTTTCTGGGCTTTTCGGCTTCTGGGCTAACCACTCCTCTACTGTTCCTTCCGGCACTTCGACTGTGTCTTCCTCAGTATCACTACAGTAACTCTCGTGAGAACTTTCATCTTGACTCTGATGTCCAATGAGGGCAAAAGCAGGTCGGGACACTTGGCGCCATATCAGAGGTATCTTGGACCCTTCCTCTGACTTGGGAATTACCAAGAAAACATCGCTGTCATCATAGGATATAAAGGGGACCGGGGTCGCTTCAAACTTTAGGACTCTTTCTAGGGCATCCATACACTCTTCTTCAGACAAGGTCTCAGGGGTGATTCTCAGCACTGCGATGGAGTCTACTCTTCCCGACGGGGGTTTAGCTTCAATGACGCTTACATGTTCTAGATCGGCGGGCGGAGCCCACTTCCCTCTTTCAGCTAAAGCTTCGATCAAGTTCCTCCACTCACTGACTAAGTCTTTGTAAGGGGTATTGAATTCTAGGATGTAGAATTCATACGCTGCCTCATCCTTTTCCTCTTCCGAACCTTCACACAGGCTACAGATACACTTTGAAGTGATTCCATCTCCTATTCCAGGTCTGTGGTTTTCTACTTCATCTTGCCCTCTGGGTTTCACTTCCGTCGACTCCAGGTTCATTCCTTCTACTGAACTGTCATCGTCACTGTAAATCCACCCGTTCCTGTTCTCATTTCCGACTGACTCTTCACTGCCACTGTCTGGGAGATAGGCAAATTCACAGGCGTTGACAAAGTTAGAAAGGTCAGGCTGGTACTGGAATTCCAAGGTAGGGAAATTTGGCTCAGGTTGAGGGGAAGGAAAGAGTCCCATGGGGTAATGCAGAGGCTGCGTTACGGGGATAGCTGTGGCGTTTGCTCTCTGTTGATAGGGAACAAAGCTGGGTCTCATCTGAGGAGGAGAGGGTGTCGGGACCCTGATGGCTTGAGACATTGGGAAGGACTGAAAAGGGACAGTCTTTGGTAAAGGATTATATGTGACTGGAGGAGGGCATTGGTTATAGGCTAGCTCTTCTTCCCTAGTCATCTGGTTATCCAAACCAATACTGTTCTCTGTCAAATCGACCATTCTGACTCTCTGGACTGACAAAGCTGAGGATTCTGGCGAACTGTCTGAGAATTCTGCACTAACAAGTCGCTGACCCGGTGTTCTCACCCACTTCTTTCTCGCTTCGGGAAAGGGATAGGAGAGGTTTAGACTCGGGGAAGGTGTTTAGGCTGAAGGCTCAAGCAATATGCAAATTAAGAATCTTCCAGTTTACTTAAAACACTGTCTTTTATTAATTTCTATTTGGTTGGAAAAGGGGTTGTTAGGTCCCAAATGGTAGGAATCAGGCTAGAGGGGGGGTGAATAGCCTGATTAAAACTTTTTGCTAAAACTTGTTTTGGAAAACTCTAGCTTACCGGTGAATGATTTTGCACAGCGGAAATAAAGTTTTCAGTTATAAGAAAAGCAAACCGGTAAATCAATATATCATGCAAGTCAAGACAAAGGTTGTTTTCAAGTAAGACAAACAAAGTGAGCAGTAAGTTGAATCAATAGGTTGTGACCAGTTGAGAGATTATCAACCGATTACAACTACACAACAGAAAACAAACAAAGCAATAAATGACACATTGTTTGAAGAGGTTCACAGTGTTAAATAACTGCTACGTCCTCTACCAAGTTTGGTCAGAACTTGGATTTGTGAAAGTGCACTACTATATTAATGGATTCTACCTATTACAAGTTGCAAGCCAATGATTGAAAGACTGCCAAACTAGAGGTGACCACTAACGGGTCGTGCTACAATAAAGACCTGGTGTTTTCTAGAGATGTGCTCACAAGCTGAGCTGATTTCTCTAGGGTGTTGTGTGTGAGTCAATCAATGTGTTCCATAAGTAGTCTAATGGAGGAACACTACAGAATTGATTGAGGTGCACAGTGTATAAGTCCTAACAGCGATGTCTAGTGAATAAGGGGACTTGAATTGAATGCCTTGAACTATGGACTTTGCAGGTAGGTAATTCAAAGCAACTCACTCTCAAGAATCATAAATGCACCAACCTTCTTCAATGCTCCAGGGAAGCTATTTATAGTGAACTTTGAAAAGGAGCCGTTGTCTTTGAAGAGGTTGTAATGATGACTTGATCAGGCATGCCTTTGAATGAAGGATCTTTGCATTAAATGCCTGAGATAGGAGAGAGAAGATTTTCTTTGGGTGGTTGGAAGGATGTGAGTACTGGTTATTTTGACAATCTATTTTGAGCTTCTGACAGCCGCAGGAATGTCACTTCAGCGTCTATTCAGCATGCTTGCTTTACCAACTTTAGCTAAAGGGATTGCTGGGTAGTTGGGAGCAATAAATGCATCGGCTAGCTGCTAACAGGGAAGCTTGAAGAGTAAGCCTCAACCGGTAAGATGACATAACCGGTAACAGAGGTTGATTCGGTAACTCAACCGGTAAGACAGGTTGACCGGTGAGACAACTCCATCGCCAGAAGGGCGGCTTCCAAGGAGTAACTCACATTGCAGAAGGAAATTCTCAGGTCTTCAAATCTTCAAATCTTGAGAAAATACATAACAAAAACACTGGGCACTAGCACTAAGGAAACCTATGGTACATAGAAAAATTCTATTTGATCTAATTAAATTAGGGGTCCTCATTAATGCTTGTTATGATTGGGATTAAGCAATTCTAAATCTAAACATATACTACCTCCGTCCCAATCTAAATGTCCAAGTCAACAAAAAAAAAGTTTGACTTAGACATAAATGCAAATCTAATCATCCTATTGAAATTTTAAAAATTGTTATTGATAAATAATTAATTTATTTATCAATAACAATTTTTAAAATTTCAATAGGATAATTAGATTTGTATTTATGTCTAAGTCAAACTTTTTTTTTTGGTCAATTTGGACATTTAGATTGGGACGGAGGGAGTATTTGACTAACAATCTCCTCCTAATTGCTTAAGTCCAATCACCTTAGGCTAGCATCTTTTTGACTTAGTGAGAGAATGATAAGAAATTTATCTATTAGGTATATCATTCCCTAAGTCAAATGACAACTTGATGCTACCTAAGTAAGCTTACAACCAAAGTTAAAGCTTAAAGGAGACTTCAAAATGAAACTAAGAAAAGATTTTGAATGAGACCTGCAAAATGAGACTGTTAGTAGCATTTGGAACATTCAAAATAGTTAAGAGCAAAGGAAATTCAATCACAACACAAAGTTTAAGGGTAAGAGATTCTCATTATGTTGCAGACCGGTGAATGAGGAAAGAAAGACAAAACATCATTGGTTACATTCTCAGAGCTGCACCGGTAAGAGACTTGAATCTTGATCGGCTAAGGAGCAGTAGCATCTGAAGGAGGGTCTGAGGGCTTGGACTTGTTGGATGATTTCTTTGCTTTCTTCTTCTCTTTCTCATCCCTTTTCCTTTTCTTCCTTTCTTCTCTAACTACCAAAAGAACTTCATTTTTCGCTTTCACTTTAGCTAACTCCATCTCAAGCTCACGGTTCTTCTCTTGACAACTGCTAAGAGCTTCGGCTGACCGTTTGAGTTCTTCAATGGATCGGTCCAGAATAGCTTTGCCAAATTTGTTGCTCACAAAGGATTTTGTTGGTTTGCTGAACCTCATCAAGTTGTAACTGAAGATCTCTGATGACGTTGTCTCTAGCATTTATATCAGACATGAAATTGCCAAGAGACAAAGCAATACCAGTTTTCAACAAATCAAATCGTCTTTCATCCTCCTCCTGATTGGACTTAATAAAAGAACGAGCCAACTCAGCATTAACTTCAACAAAGCCATCAAGCAAGGCTCTATGAAGATCTATCAAATCTTGAGCAAGGAGTGGCCTATTCAAATCATCGGTAGGAGGGGTCGGCAAAGGAGCAGATTGAGAGACCGGTTGGCTGGCCGGTAAGGGAGCATCGTAATCAAGGCAATGGATCGGCAACTTGTCTCCGGTAAGAGGGGATGATGGATCGGTAAGTGAGGTTGCTGGAGTCTGATCGGTCCGAGACACTTCACCGGTAGGAGAGATTTCAATCTCCTCATCCAATAACTCTACGGGAGAATCATGAGTAGCAAAGGAGCAATAGGTTCAAAGGGTTCTAAACTCAAGATCTCAAAGAAAAGATAGTTCCAAGAGCTCACCAAGCGGTAGAGGCTAACGGTAGGATAGCTTGTCAATGTCTGAGAACATGAATCACTCTAATAGCAAGAAGGAGTAGGGAAGCTTCTCTAATGTTGCTCCAAGGTTGAGGCCGGCTATTTCTTAAGATTGAACGCCTAGAAACATTTGGCAAAAGCCCAACCATTTTGGTCACCTCAAACGACCAACTAAGAATCCTCATTTCCAAAACTTGAGTTATACGGCCATTGATGGAGAGATATCGGATAAAGAGGTTATCAGTTGATAGAGTGCTTTCAACCGGTCTAGGGATAATGGTATGCATACATGGCCATGAATTCTGATATACCGATTGTGTTGCTGAAGAGTTGTTGGGTATTTCTTGTTTGGCTTTGGAGAAGGGAAATCGGTAACCAATTGTTGCTCTACTTTTCCAGGCATGATTTCTTTGCCTTTGGGAGGATATGGGCGCTTCTTAAGTTTTAGTACCTTTATTTTCTGATGCTTGCGACTTGTCTCACTCCGGCCCACGAGTTTTGGTGTATCTAGGAGGAGTATCTTCGGGAGCAAAGACCTACCTTCATATCTCCTACAACATCAATGAAGGTGGCCATTCTATCTTCTCTCCTTTGCCTCTGAAACCGATCAGCAATAGATGGAGGCATTGGAGTAGGCTGAGTTACTGCACTACTGAGGATTTTCTCATGAACATTAAATAAAGGTATTCCATCGGTAGATCGAGGAATAGAAGCTTTGGAGGTATAGAAATTCAAGGTGGACATCAAATCCTTCTGACGCATACCAGGATCATCATAGACTGGAGGTATTGCAGGGTCATTCTCATCAAAATCAACATCTTCTTCTTCTTCATAGAAATCAGAAAGGGAGTCTTCATCAAAAACTGGGTCAATATCCTCCTCCTGAACCGGTGAATTGGCTCTTGAAGAGGATGGAGGAATGGCTTGGCTTGCCGATTGACTAACCGGTAGCAGAGAGGCTTGAATGGCTTTCTGAGTATTTAACTCATCAATTGTTGCTCTTTGAGTTTCCTTGAGCTTTTCGGTTGCTCATGAAATAAGGCTGGTTGCCAAGGCTTCTTTGGAGAAGGATATCATCAATGTTACTTGCCTTAACCGCTTCAGCAGATGCATCGGTAAGTGGCTTGCTAACCGGTAAGGGAGTAGCATCGGTAAAGGGCTCAGTAGCCAGTAAATCTTCTCTAACCGGTTGGAGTGTCTCACCGGTAAGAGGCATCGGTTGAATAACCGGTAAAGCACTTGAGCTAAGATTTTGTCCTCCTCCCCGCAAAGAAGAACGGTAATCGGAGATGTCTCGCACTACCTCCTCCCACATGTTGCATCGGTAAGGGAGTGGTAAAATCAGCACTTATCTTCTTAGACCGATCAATCACAGCAGCACTTTGGTCATCGGCATCTGAATCATTGGAGTCAGTTGATGAGCTAGAGCTTGTGACACATCGCTTCCGCTCTATCAATCATGGCTTGATCATCTGAGCCACTAATGTCCTTGAACATTTCTTCTATTTCTTCATCAGGAATAGTAGCCCATTTGTTTTTGTTTGACTTAATAGAGTTGAAGAAGGCAGAAAGAGAAATATCACCCATACTCTGGAAGTCTTTGTTCAAGTAAACCAGATTTTGCACCACATCCATCACATTCTTTACGAATTGCCATCTTCGAGGGCCTAAGTTGACAACTTCAGGATCAAAAGAAGGTAGATCATCTCCAGGTAGCTCAAATCTCCCAAGCTGATAGGGATCGATTCCTTGAGGGTTTCCTGAGCGTTGTAGAGAATGGCAAAATCAATCCACACTGCCTGAATCATCATGTCTTGCCGGAGCCTGTCCTGAGCCAAGTAGATGGCATTCCACATTGGAGGCAGCAAATCGAAATACCGATTGTAAATTTTGAGAAGACTCTCTCTAGACAAAGAGATATCATAGTCACTCAACAGACAAGGCTTGGTATAATAGAGACCATTTTCTTCGTGAATGTTGTCAAAATCCACATAGTCAGATATGTCACCGACTGGGACTGAGTTTTTGTGGGTCTCATGGAATTGCAGAAGCCTTCTAAGGAAAGGAGGTAAGTGCTCAATAGGATATACCCAAGTGGGGGATGGTTCAAATGTAGGATTGACTAACCAGGGATTGTAATGGTAAATGTGAAAGGTTGGGTTTCTGATTGGTTGGCAGTGGCTTACCGGTCGGGTTGATGATTGACCGGTAAATGGAATTTTGTCGGTTAGGAAGTTATGATCGAAAAGTCTTTTGGGAATAAAAGGTATGAAGGTTCCCAAGTCTGTTTCAATTCTCCTCCTTCTCTCAGCATTTTCTTTGGCTATTTGTTGGGAAGATTTTGGGATAGGTTTGGATTTTTTGGAAGGGGGAGGAGCTGATTTTCTGGCTGTAGCTTTTTGTTTTCGGTTAGGGGAAAGAATGATAGAAATAGGCTTATCATCATCATCATCATCAGAATCAAGTAATTTTCTCTTTACTGGCAAAGAAGGTTTAGGAGCAGGAGGGGCACCGGTATGTTGGATTACCTTTGGTCGGCTAGAGGGTTTCTTCTTTTGAGCTGGTTTGCCGGTGGGTTTACCGACTGGCTTACTGGTATCAGGTTCAGCAGACTTACCGGTTGATTTACCGGTGGAGGGTTCAGACGATTTACCGGTTGGTTTACCGGTTGATTCTTTGATAGCTCTAACCATATCAAACTTGTCAAAGGCCTTGCAAAAGGATTGTGGATATTTGGGTTGATTCTCAGAGGCTTGAAGAACAGCTGGGATAGATCTGAGGGCACGACTAATCATCAAGTAGTGACAAGGTTTGGCTTTATTGGGCTTGGAAGTTGGTTTCTCCTTTTGAAATTTCTTGAAGGCAATCAAGACTATACGGTAAAGGAAGGCACACCAGTTGAATTCCCCACCAATGATGATAGCAGCTATGGCTTCCATTGTATCATGGTGATAAAATGATGAGAGCCCGACCGACAAATGAAACATCGGTCCACAATATCAGCAACAGCGTAATAAATGGCATCAAAACCAGCCTTCTTGTTTGCTTCACCGGTAACGAAGGGGTCAGATCCACGAACTTTTGCCCAGGCAGCAATCATATCTTTCATGGAGACAGAAGATGGACCGGTGGAAGAGAGATTGGGGAAGGCAGTAGCAATGGTGGCTGGGCTAAATGTAACGGGAACACCAGCAGCAGTTGAAATTATATTCTCATTCTCATCCACCACACCATTATCGAACAACTCATTAACCATCTCATAGTAAATATCTTCATTTCCTTCAGGCATAATGAACGGAATAACTCCGGCGGCAATAAGCAGGGCTTCAATGGCACGGCCTTCATCGGAGTCGAAGAAGCTGGGGAGAATGTAACCTCCATAAATGTCTTTCTTAGGAGCCATCTGTGAATCAAAAAATCAATCAAACAATATAAGTTAGAATCAACGAGATCTTTTCAAATAGTTTTGAGTGTTTAAATGATTTTTAGGATTATAAGAAAACTGGGAGTCCTCGTACGTTCAAACTTTAAAATCCAAAAGACATACCAGAGATCTTTGAGAGAGATGAAAGAAAACACAGATGAAGAAGATGAAGAACGAGTGTTGATTGCCGGTTGCCTTAGAGCTTTAGAGAGAGAGAATCCAGAAAGTTTTGAAATAATGATTTTGAAATCCTTTTATAGGGGCAGAAGAGCGGGAAGATGAAGAGATGTGTTGGTTAAAACAAAAGAAGCTTAAACGTTTTTAACTGACGTGCACATTAATTGATAGTTTTGTTTCACGAAATTAAAGATGTGACATGAAAATAGGAACGTGTGTGCAGCAGTTATATCTAAATGTAATAAAGAACAAAAAGATAACCTTTTTGATAAATAGGAATGATACAGAGATTACCTTTTTGATCAATTATTTAAAATTGATCTATATCTTCTGTATAGGGCATGGGGAACAGGTAAGAGATAGGTACGGTAGGAGCAGACTGCAGCGGCGAAGAGATTGATGTGACATTTTAGGCAATGATGACAAACGAGCCGGTTAAAGACGGATTGCAAATTTCGATCCGGTCGCAGTTTGTCGGTAAGAGGATAATCGGCAAGGTAGCTGACCGGTGGTATCGACCGGCAAGAGATGTCTTTCACCGGTTGCGGACCATCGGTTAGTGACACCATTTACCGATCAAGTATGTCGGTAAGAGGACCGGTAAAGGAGTCTTGCTTTACCGGTAAGGGATACCGGTAAACGAGCACTTGCAACGCATCGGTAAACGAGAGAAATCACCTTGATCTTGTTGATAGCTTACACAGATAGCAAAGTTAGCACATAATATTTATCGAATATCAATCATGCCTAGTTCTCCTCTAAGGAATTCAAATCTTTTAATATCCAATGGTTTTGTTAAGATATCAGCTAATTGATAATCGCATGGACTTTTAAAAGAACAATATTACCCTTTTCAACATGGTCCTCGAGGAAGCTGGTATTTGATGTCTATGTGCTTGTTCTTTGAATGCATCACAGGATTGTTGGAGACTGAAATAGCTGAGGTGTTATCACAATAGATAGGACATACTTCTTGAGGGATTTCATAGTCTACTAGTTGTTGCTTCATCCATAGGATTTGAGAACAAAGAACTCCCAGCGGCTATGTACTCGGCTTGATCGTAGAAGGAAATTGATGCTTGTTTCTTGCACGATCAGGAAACCAATCGGTTACCTAGAAATTGACAAGTTCCACTAGTACTCTTCCCGGTGACCCTACAAGCCGCAAAATCAGCATCTCGAATAGCCAATTAGTGTAAATGATGAATCTTTTGGATACCACAAACCTAAGTTAGCAGCTTCCCACAAGATATCTAATAATTCTTTTAACGACTTGCAAATGAGATTCTCTAGTGGTCGATTGAAATCTAGCACATACACATACGGCAAACATGATATCTCGGCCCATCGGTTAAGTAAAGTAGAGATCCTATCATACCTCGGTAGAGTGTCATATCTACTTTCTTACCGGATTCATCTTTATCAAGGTGTACATTGGTGGCCATTGGAGTGCTTTGAGGATGAGCAGAGTCAAGACCAAATTTCTTGATTAGATCATTGGTGTATTTGGCTTGATTGATAAAAATACCTTATTGGGTTTGCTTGACTTGAAGTCCAAGGAAAAATGTAAGCTCATCCATCATGCTCATCTCAAATTTGCTCTGCATAAGTTTCTCAAATCTCTTGCATAATTTTTCGTTAGTAGATCCAAAAATAATGTCATCAACATATATTTGAACTAACAATGAATGACCATTATGCTTAGCAATAAATAAGGTGGTGTCGATTTTACCTCGTTCAAACTTCTCACTAAGTAGAAATTTGGAGAGAGTTTCATACCATGCTCGAGGTGTTTGCTTGAGGTCGTACAAAGCTTTATTCAATTTGTAGACGTGATTAGGCTTCTTGGGATCTTCAAAACCGGGAGGTTGATCTACATAAACAAGCTCTTGAAGTTCTCCATTGAGAAATGCACTTTTCACGTCCATTTGATATAGCTTAAACTCTTTGTAGGCTGCATAGGCAAGAAATAACCTAATGGCTTCTAATCTAGCTACGGGAGCAAAAGTCTCATCATAGTCTATGCCTTCTTCCTGCCTATATCCTTTCGCTACTAGTCTAGCCTTGTTCCTAATTATTTTTTCAGACTCATCCAATTTATTTCTATAAACCCATTTCGTTTCAATCACTATTTGATCACTGGGTCTAGGCACTAATTCCCAAACTTTACATCTATCAAACTGGTTAAGCTTTTCTTGCATAGCTTCTACCCAGCTGGGGTCATCTAGTGCTTCTTCAGTCTTCTTTGGTTCAATATTTGAGACCATAGCAGAGGAAAATAATTCATGTTGATCCTCTAAATTTCTTAACTGGCCTCTAGTCATTCTGGGACCAAAGACATCACCTATCACATTTTCTAATGGATGATCTCTAACTGTTCTCACTTCCCTAGGGAGGTCTTGCCTAACAGGTTCTTGCCTTAAGGTTTCTAATGGAGGAGTAGGACCGGTAAAGGGAGATGTGACCGGTTGAGGAGATCGGTTAGGTGAGGGTGATGGTGACTAGTGATCGGTAAGTGGGGAAGGAAACGGTAAATTGTTTGAAATTGGTTCAGCTTCAGGTGGTGAGTTAGGAAAGATAATATGAGGACTAGTTGGTAAAGTATCGGTTAGCTGAGGTTGCCTATTGGATTGCCTAACCGATTGGGGAAAGAAAGAATCATCAACTAAGTCTCTATAAGTTACACCACTTGAGGCTGAAGGCTGAGCTGGAGATTGATTTGCATTAGAACTGGTGGATTGACTTGAGTTTTGATTACTTGATACACCTGTCTCAAACACACCAGAGTTATCAGTACTATTTGGAGTCTTATCAGACTCTAGCAAATCAAATTCATCAAAAGTAACATGAACAGATTCAACAATTTTCAACAACCATTTATTAAAAACTCTAAATGCCTTACTGTGCTTGGAGTATCCCACAAAGATACCTTCATCAGCTTTTTCATCAAATTTACCTCGGCGCTCTTTACCGTTGTAAAGTACATAGCATTTGCATCCGAAGATCTTGAAGAAACCAATGTTGGGAATTCTGCCACGCCATAGCTCGTAAGGAGTCTTGTTGTGAAATTTGTTGACCAAAGATCTATTCTGGGTGAAGCAGGCTGTATGGATAGCTTCAGCCCAAAAGTACTTGGGAATCCTAGCTTCGGATATCATAGTTTTTCCAGCTTCGATCAAGGTCCTGTTCTTTCTCTCAACTACACCATTTTGTTGCGGTGTACCAGCAACTGAGAAATTGTGATCTATTCCATGATCATCACAGTACTGAGCAATTCCAAGATTTTTGAACTCTGTTCCATTATCTGATCTCATACTGATGATGTCACACTCCTTTTGGATTTGCAGTAGACGAAATAATCTGGTAGCAACTTCATATGTATCATCCTTTGAAGCAAAAGTCTCTACCCATGTATATCTTGAAAAGTCGTCTACAACAACCAAAGCATATCTGCTGCCCCCTAAACTGGCAGTGGTTGTGGGGCCAAACAGATCCATATGTAGTAACTGAAGGCATCTAGAAGTGGACATGCAGGGCTTGCTGTGGAAAGATTCTTTATGCTGTTTTCCTAATTGGCAGGCTCTGCATTTCCTATCATGATTAGCAGACACTTGAGGTAAGCCGACAACTAGATTTTGATTAGCCAGCTTGGATAGGTATTTGAAATTCAAGTGACTGAGTCTCTTATGCCATAGCCAGGAGTTCTCACTGATGTTCTTAGCTACAAAACAAACATTAGTAACATTCGAAACATTGTTTAAATCAATAGCATATACGTTACCTTTTCTATATCCAAATGAGAAGTGTTTCACCAGTAGCAATGTCTTTCACATAGCAATTGGAAGAATTGAAAACACAATGCATACCTTTATCACGTAATTGTGATATGGAGAGAAGGTTATGTTTCAACCATCCACCAAAGATACCTTGTACAACAACCGTACCTCTTTTGATGGATCCACGACCGATAATTTTACCCTCGCGTTGTCACCAAAGACAACCGGAGGACCGTATGCTTCTTCCAGATCGGTGAGGAGATCAAGATGTCCACCATATGCCTAGAGCATCCACCGTCCATAATCCAAACATCCTTACCAAGCATCGGTTGAGGCCATTAAGCATTCCCGAAATGAAACAAAGAAGCTTACGGTCCCCCTTATTCTTTTGGGTCCAAAAAGTTAGTTCCTCTTTGGCAGCCATACCGGCCACCACCCGAGCTTTTAGACTCGGTGGGTCCAGATAGGTGCTTCAAGAGGCATTCATAAGCCTTGTGACCAATAAAACCACAATTTATACATTTATTAGAAGATGGTCGAGGGGCTTAGATGATTGGATGTTCAATATAGCCTTTGCTTGAAGAGTTCACCGATTGAGCGTAAACAGATCCTTTGGGGACGAAGGTGATGGATTTAGCTTTGTTGACCGGTTGCATTGGTTTGAAAGGTCTTTTACCGGTTGGGGAGCCCTCACCTGGTTGGTTGACCTAAGTGATGCTTGTCCCACCGGCTGGTCCCTTACCGTGATGGCTTCCTTACCGGTTGAGGTTTCCTTACCCGCAACCTGGTTAGCAATTTTAATTTCACCTTTCTTTGTTACCATCACTGAGTGGAACATATTGTCCTAGCTCAGAATCAGCTACCTCGGTCCATTGGAATTTGTTTTTGCCCAAATAAGCCTTCATCTGTTCCCTTCCCTTGGAATAGGTGTGCGGAACAGCTTTGAAAGGTTTAGTTAACTCTCTCTTAATCAATTTGGATTGAGCATCATCAAATTTACCCATCAAATTCTCGGTCAGAGACTTGGTAACCTATTGTCATTCTTTGTCTTTTCCTTACTGCTGGATGTAAAGCTTATACCAGTTGTTACATCTCGGTTAGGAGAGAACTGATCTTGTATGATAACATCCATAGCAGCGGGATTTTGAGAATGTGTCAATAGTCTTTGAAAGAGAGTTATTTCTTGACACAAGATCAGCGATTTGACCAACATATATTTTCAGTCTCTCAGTGAGTTCTTGATTATCTTTCTTCAACTGATCTGACTCTAGCTTACTTTCTTTTAAAATTTTTATTTCAGCTTTCAAAGAGTCATTTTCAGTAGTGATCATTTTAAAATTATCAGCCATAATTTTGTGAGCTTCATTTAATTTTTCAAAATCTGAGAAGAGCTCATTCATCACCTCTGCCATTTCAGACTTTGACATATTTGGCATACTGTCAACGGTAGGCTGAGAGGAAGAGGGTGATGGTTCAAAATTGGGATCAAAATTTGGCAGTGATGATATCGGTTGAGGGCTTGGCTCGGTTAGGGGCTTCAAGAATTGAATCGGTCGGGTCTCAAGCGTCAGTTGATGAGAGATTATCGGCAAGGCTTGAGCTTGGTAGGTCTGTTGAATTGGTTGCATCAACGGTCTGAGAGTGGGCATGGTTTTAGATTGACCATAAAGGGATCCACCTATGTTTTGAATTTTGAAATTATAAGGATTACTTTCACCTGACTTAGAAATAGGAATGGGTTCGTCAAAGTAAGTTAAGGGAGATCTCCTAGGTGGGGTCTGGTAAATATAGGATGAGTGTTCATTGGAGTTGGGAGCAATTAATGCATCGGCTAGCTGCTTACAGGAAAGCTTGAAGAGTAAGCCTCAACCGGTAAGATGTCATGACCGGTAACAGAGGTCGGTCCGGTAACTCAACCGGTAAGACAAGTCGACCGGTGAGACAACTCAATCGATAAGACAACTTCAAGGAGTAACTCACAATGCTGAAGGAAATTCTCAGGTCTTTAAGTCTTCGAATCTTGAGAAAATACATAACAAAAACACTGGACACTAGCACTAAGGGAACCTATGGTACATAGAAAAATTTTATTTGATCTAATTAAATTAGGGGTCCTCATTAATGCTTGTTGTGATTGGGATTAAGCAATTCTAAATCTAAACATATATTTGACTAACATTATATATTACTGCTAAAGAATTTTCATGTCATTTTAATTTAATCAAAAATTTTAAAAAAAAGTGATTTGTTCCAAAAATTTCAAAATTTCAGGTCAAATTCCCAGTGCTCGTTTGTTAGCAAGATAACTATTTTGTACTAATAATCTTCGTATTAACTAACATAAAAGTGAATAGCAATAATTATATTGTACCAAAAAAAAAAAAGCAATAATTTTTTTGAAAGAAAAAATAAATAAATTCTACACCCAATCGATCGTCGGGTTACCCCACCGGAGATCAGCAAAATAGTCAGCTTTTCCCTGTATCGGGAGAAACTGCTCCCAACCCAACCACTCCACCTCCGATTCTCTTTCGAAAACGTCAGATTATCATTATTCCTATCTTTCTTATGCTTCTAACCCTAATAATATATTGCTGAGTCTTTTTTTTTTCCTTCATATATCATCACTGTTTTCCATATTATCCCCCAATTTCAAGCTGCAAACATATTGGGTAACTATGAACTGTTCATAATCAAGAAATTTCAAATTGGGGTTTTCTTTTAGATTCCATAATCGAAGATTAAATTGGGTGATTCTTTTCTTGATGTTTTGTAATGGGTTTCATTTCTAATTTTATTTGCGTGAAGGTTGTGGCCAATACTTAATAGTGGTTTCTGGTTGCTGATAATATTGGGTGGGAATGGATGTTGATGGAGGAACTAGTTCAGAACATGTCACAGAGGCTCGGACCATTCCAATTCGTTCAGGGCGGTCCAAAGGCAAGTCTTGATTTTTGTTCTTCTTTGTGGGTCTTTTTACTTGATTGCCCTGTGCTTTGTTTTTGTTTATTGGAAATTCATAGGGAATGGTAAAATGAGAAGTGAAAGAAATCGAAATGTGTGTGGAAATCCAATGAGCTTTGATACAAATTTGTCACACTTGACTTTATTTTTATTTATTATTATTCTATTTTAAATTAAAATTGGGGTTTTATGCAAGTGTTGATTGATAGATTTTTCTTTGTTATAGGATGATATGATTTTCATTTTCATTTTCAGTGGCATTTTCCTTACCTTGCCCTTCACAGAAACAAGTGGAGTACTATTTGAATCGATATTATCTGTAGCCCTTTAAAGTGAACTAATAAAGGGCAAACCCCGGTGCGCCAAGCGCTCCTCGCCTTGCGGGGGTTGGGAGAGGGAACCATTTGCTAGAGTCTTCCCCGATAATTGACAAGAGGTACATTCGCCAAGGTTCTCAACCCGTGACCTTATGGTCACCAAAAGAGCAACTTAACCGTTGCGCCAAGGCTCGCCCTCTAAAGTGAACTAATAACGAGGAATAAATCTTACCGCTGAACTAGAATGAGAAGAGGTAGATAATAACGGAGAAGGAAACTATGGACAAAAGAGAAGTGCATAAGATAAAGTAGACGTGGCCGGTTCCAAAAACCGCCGGTTAGCCGGTTTTCAACCGGCGGTTACAAACCTTGAAAACCCCAACCGGAACCGAACCGCCTAACCGGCTAGACCGGTTACGGTTTAGGCGGTTCACGGTTTTAACGGTTATCCGGTTAACCTCCGGTTTGACGGTTTGGATATGCTCGTAGGAGTCCTTGGTGTTGCTCGGCAGAAGCAACCCTTTTAGGGTTTAGGGTTTTGAGGGTTGCTCGGCCGAGTCTTTGGTCTTTGCTCGGGCGAGCAACCCTTTTAGGGTTTAGGGGTTGAGGGTTGCTCGCCGAGTCTTTGGTGTTGCTCGGCCGAGAGCATATCATTTTTCGCTTAATTTTTTTAACGGTTTTCGAAAAAAGTTAACTTTTATTTTTTCAATTTTTTTTGGATAGATAAGACTATTTTAAACTTAAGTTTACTACATACATTTTTTACAAAAAGGTTTATAAAAAAAGTTATGAATTTTTAAAGAAATGAAAGTTAACGATTTTTTGAAAAAGTTAACTTTTAATTTTTTTCAATTTTTTTGGATAAATAAGACTATTTTAAACTTAAGTTATCTACATACATTTTTTGAAAAAAGGTTTATAAAAAAAGTTATGAATTTTGAAAGAAAGAAAACTTAACTTTTTTTAAAGAAACAAGTATATAAAAGAAAAAAGGGACGGTACCCTTAAATTTTATTAATCAAAATAAAATTACAAAGAGGGGGACAACCAACCTTACCCTTTTATAAATAAGGGGGACATTTAGGAGCCTTTACCTCAACCTAACTATTACAATTAATTAAAAATAAATCTAATCTAAAGTCTAAACTAATCTAATTAAAATAAAAATTAATCTAAAACATCATTCATTCATCACTACTTTCCGTGGAGTCCTCGACATCGTATTGATATCTTGGATCCAATAGATCCTCATCATAAGGCATGTCTTGTTGCCTTTTTTCCGCTCTAACCCAATCGCCAAGTAAAAGTTGATGTTCCAAGTTTTCACTTGTTAGTTGAGAACGTCTTTCATCCAAAACATTTCCACCAACGCTAAATGCCGATTCAACCGCCACCGTTGAAGCGGGAGAGGCTAATACTTCTTTAGCTTGACTATGGAAAGTATAGGATAAATGTCTTTCCTTCTTGACCACCATTGTAAAACATCAAATTCATTTGAATTTGGATCTTGATTTAATTCAAAGTTTGTAGTGAAATACGTTTCTAACTCCACGGGAAGGTTTGATGATGATGAAGATGAACCTCGAGAAGGACCATATTTTTTACTATACAAATTTGCAATAAAACTATATGGATCCCCACTAGTAAAACTTGGTTGAGAAGTAGAGGAATCATATTCATGTTGTTGGCTTTGAGAAGTGTTTCCATATAAGGCATTATACTCATTAAAAAGGTTAATCAAATCATTTTTTGTGTCATTAACAATAATTGACGGAAGTTCATAACTACCGTCACCATCGAGATATAATTTCATATAATAATAAGTTATAATGGTCTCTAAATCATCTAATTTAACTCGAGGATCTAATAACTTTGCAACCAAGAAAAGAGACGGAATAGTGTCAAAATATTTAAGCCACTTTTGTCTCATGTTAAAAATGCGTTGGTTTAAAATAGGGCAATCTTTTAAATTGTCAAAAATAGTAACAATTGCAATACAATGATCTAGCACCAAAACGGAAGTTGGATAATAAACTCTGAAAAGCCAAAGTAGCGGTATTAAAAATCTTTAACAATTCACATAAATTAACGCATGCATTCCAATGATGAGTAAATAGAGGTTCATGATAGCCAACCGACATAAAAAATTGCGTGAGGAGATCTTTATAAGCAAAACCATCGCTTAACATTTTATAGGTGTAATTCCCCCTAGTTGGAACATCGTAAGTAAAATATTTGTCCCAAGCACACTTTTACTTCTTAAAAACTTTATCCACTTTTTGTATTAGAATTTTTTTGAAATAAATTGAAGAGCTCGTCTAATTGGCTTAACATAAGTTTCTAATGCATCTAAACCATCTCTAACACATAAATTAATTATATGACATAAACATCTAATATGAAAAAACTTACCCCCAAGTGAGGGTTGACAAACGGTAATTAAATCGGGCAAACTAGCCGTATTAGCACTTGCGTTGTCAAATGAAATAGTAAATATTTTATTTAAAATACCATATTCAAGAAAAATCTCAAGCAATTTCGCACAAATATTTTCCGCGGAATGCGGTGGCTCAAAATCTTTGTAAGCAATTAATCTTTTGGATTTTCCATGAATTATCTATCCAATGGCAAGTAACGCCCAAATAAGTATTTCTTTGCCAATGATCACTCCAACCATCTAAGACAAATTGAAACTTTATTTTCTAATTTTGATAAAACGCCAATTAAATCTTTTTATATCTTTCAACCACTCTAGTAATATCACGTACGAGATTCGTACGTGGTACTCTCGTGGCGGCGGGGTTCAAAGAAAGGCGAGCAAAATTTTCATAAAAATCACAATCCGCAAAATTAAAAGGAAGGCCTTTAACGCAAATAAATTTGGCTAGTTCATCCCTATAAACCCACTTGTCAAATTTAAAAAGGACGGAAGAAGGGGAAGACGAACCTTGTGCACCCGAACCCGAACTACGTTGAAATTGTAATTGAGTTTGCGGCGGAAATGCCAAGTTTCTCGGGATGTTTTGACGCCAAATGCCCGTTGAGCGTCCCATGCCCTCCGCCTCTTTTGAATGCGTAAGTCGCATTACAATAGTTGCAACATGCTCGAAAATTATAATCATCCTCGGCGGTAATTTTTCTTTTGGTGAAATGGATGGCGAAGGTATCGGATTGCGGCTCTCTTTCTCTAGGGGTTGTCGTTGTCCCCGACCCCGACCACCTCCCCTAGCCTCTACGCCCTACCACTCCTAGCATTACCACTTTCAATTTCAACTTGTTCTTCTTCCTCATTTTGTTGAATATTTGGATTTTGATGATCAAAATCATCGTTGGGAGGAAGAATCAACAACGGACTTGCCTAAATTGCTTCTTCTTTGATTTGTAGCCATTTGTATAAGAGAAAATGAAGTTTGGAAACAAAACGGAGCTTAAAAATGGATGAAAATGGAGAAAAGCACTAATTTCGTTAGAAAACTAACTGAAAATGGAGCAATATTTAACTGAAAATTGGATGAGGGTGAGAGTATATGTGAATATTTGAGAGTAGAAGAGAAAGAGTATAGCGAACTAAGGTGGAAATAAAATGGGAGGAGGAGCGTGATATTTATAGTTAGTAAATTAGGCAAAAAAAACATTTTTTTTTTTAATTTTTGATCGCCCATTAACAAAATTAACGGCTACTTTTTAAAAATAACGGCTAGTTTTTGAAAAAGTAGTCATTGGAACATGTTCTCAGCGTTACGCTCTACGAGCACCTCATATGACTCGGCCGAAGCGTAACCTTCGGTTGTTAATAACAACCGGAAGGTTACGCTCGGCCGAGCAACTCATATGACTCGGCCGAGCAAGTCAAAAACCGGCGGTTAACCGGCGGTTGACCGGTTTTTCAAAAATTTCAACCTTAACCGAACCGGCCAATAACCGGTTCCGGTTAGCCGGTTCCGGTTAACCGCCGTTGACCGGTTTTGACCGGTTTTGGCCGGTTTTCAACCTCCCGGTTGACCGGTTCGGTTTATAAAATGGACACGTCTAAGATAAAGTAAGTCGGACACCAAGACTACACTAATGGGGAAGATAGACTAATTAGAGTTTTCTAGTGGGAAAGGTAAAGGAAGACGGATAAACAGACAAACCACACTAAGTTGATATTGATAGTTGAAGATTCTGGAGTCTGGACTCTTCATTTTGGTTTTGGAAGTTTAAACCATTTTCTCGAAATATATTGAGGGAGTGGAAAGGATGTCAAACAAATATGTACGCACATCATATCGATGTACACGTCTATGTTTAGAGTGTTGACACATATTCACACCATTCCTAGTATTATTTTTTGGATTTTTTACCAATAAGTCCCTGACATAGAGTGGTATTTATCAATAAAATCATTACACTTCATTTTTTACCTTATGATCTCTGAGTTGAAATCAAAACCCTCGTAGAGTCCCTGCCCCTATTTATTATAATTTTAAATGGCCAAACTGCCCTTTCTCTCTCTACGCCCATTTCTCTTTCTCTCTATATACGCAACATCGAATTCCTCTCCCTCTTCTCTCTATACGCATTCCTTTCTTCTCCGTGTCTATCGTCACAAACCGATCTCCATTTCTGTCCAATAATCCAACTAGAATCAAAAATTGAAGAATTGGGCCAAGATTTGTCTACCCATGACAATAGCAAATGCTTACGGCAACTGAGTGAACGCAATCAAAAATGGTCAGAGCCCCATGTGGCCCCATAGAGGGTACAACTCACACCTTTCCCTCAAGATTTTTTATTTTGTTTGAAATATTCTTTACTTGTTAGTATGTGTTGATAGAAGTGAGGTCTGTTGAAAATTATATGAACTTTATCTTTGAAGAATTCAGAGATAAAGATCTCAATCTGGTTGTTTCTAGCTCAAGTGTAGTTGTCAGTAAAAGAGACTGCGTCAGCCCCATGTTCTGTCGTTCCAAGTCAAAATCAAAATACCCATCACTAATAAAGGCTCAAATTGACTATATTTTTCAAGATAAAAAAGTTATTAATAGCAAGGAAATGAAGAAAAAAAATAGAGGACCCAAGAACAACAAGAAAATTGACATTGCTTGGGGGTGGAAGAAGAAGTGGAAGGAGGAAAGACCTTGGACTAGGAGTAGTAAGAAGGCCAAGCAAGAAGAGAATTGCGTTGAAGATCGTCCATTAGTATGAAACCTGCTACTGATGCTGCTCTGTAAATACGAAAATGGATGAAAATTTTGTGCGTGTGTGAGAGAGAGAGAGAGAGTAGTGGTAGTGAAAAGAAAGAGGCAGTTGGGCATCCTTTGTAAGAGCTACTTTTTTTTTGGTTGGTGGGTGGGTGTGGAGGGGGGAATTGTTTAAACATGTTTTTGACAAAATCGATCCAAAATATGCTACATTTAACTTCTTACAAAATACTTGAAAATTAATTGAGATTTTTACCAATAAGCCTACGATATACTCACTCATAGTAATATGCACAATGAATTTTGCACAAGAATTAAGGAAAAGTGAAAAATATGATGTGTTTTTTTTGGGCAATCATCTTGGGACAGAGGGAATGCTATTTTCGGTATCTTTCCTACTGCAAGGCGTAGTGTATTTTTTACAGATGCTTTGTTATGAAATGAATTTATCAATTTTAAAAGTGCAAAATGAAAAAAAAAAATTAGCATAATTTTGAGCAATTGAGACTTGAATTTATTAGTGATAAATTGATTTTTTAACTGTTCAAAGGACATATGAAATCACATAATCGTGAAATCTATTTATCTATGTTATTTATAAGGTTATTTGACAACAAATTCATCGTTATCTTTAAACAACTGAATTGATTTCTCATTTATTTAAAGGGTACTTGACAACACACTCATCTTTAAATTAAATATATGAGGAATTTATTTCTCATTTATTTAAATTGTATTTGACAACATATTCATCTTTATATTTAAACATCTAAGAAATTGAGTATCAATTGTGAAAATTGAGGACGACTTTATCGCTTTTATACTCAATTATGAACAAATGAGAAATGAATGTTTCAGCTTTAAATTTATACATCTTAGAATTTGAGTATCAATTGTGAAAATTGAAAGATGAATTTATCGCTTATATATTCAACTACGAACAAACGAGTACGAATGTCTCAGCTTTTTAAATTTAAATATTTGAGAAATTAAGTATCGCCTGTGAAAAATCGAGAGATTTAATTTATCGCTTATACTTAATTATGAACAAATAAGTAATGAATGTCTCAGTTTTTAAATTTAAACATCTTAAAAATTAACTACCAACTGTGAAAAATTGAGAGATAATTTATCAGTTTTTATACTCAATTGATGGAGAAAATCTCCCTCTTATTAAAATTACCTACCAAGTGTACTAGTTTATCCACGTAGTATTATGCTTACTTGCAAGTGGTCGAATCCACGGTACTAATCAACATGAACGCCCTCATCATCTTTAAATTTCTCTTACATCCCAAATAAAACGTCACTACGAGAGACAGAGAGAGAGAGAGTTGATAATTAATCAATAATGGAATCATCCTCTCGTTCATATTATTCCTGAGGGATAATATTAGTATCTTCGCTCACAACCCCTCGAATCCTCTACCAATTTATTAACTTGTGCCATATAGCCTACCCATGGCCGCACCTAATTGTTGTTATCGATGATTTTTCTCTTTCAATTTTGTCATAGCCTCCCTCACGTGGTCGTTTTTAGGTCATGGTGGATCATAATAATTTGGCTCACGCTTGGCTTGAATGGTTTCCATCCTTGATTATAAGAGTTAGGAAAAGGATTGTATTGTTGTTGCCACGGCCGAATGAACTCCTTTCTTGTACACTCAGAGAATACTCATGAAAATATGTCATATACGGACAATCATTAGTAGCATGAGAGTATAATCCACAACATGAACATGTATCTTATATTATATTGGCACTAGGCGAAACACTTTTCGCATTGAACATATCAATTAATTGTTTTACTTGCCTAGCCAACTTCTCATTAGAATTTGATTCATGCATGACCTTTATTTTTCAAACAATTAGAAAAAGAAAGAAAAAGAAAATAATACAAGAAAAATATTTACACTAAAAAGAAACTAATAAAAGAAAACTATTTACATTACACTAACAAAATTAACTTGTTCGCAACACAAGTTTCCGGCAACGGCGCCAAAAAATTGATGGAGGAAATCTGCCTCTTATTAAAATTACCTAGCAAGTGCACTAGTTTATCAACGTAATATTATGCTTACTTGCAAGGGTCGAATTTACAGGGACTAAAGTGGAACAAGTGTATTTTATTAGTGTAACAAGCAAGGGGTTTTTTCTATTTGAGTTGTTTATTAACTAAGAAAGCAATAAATAAAAGCAAGCAAAGAAATCAAGAAACAAAGGATTCATGAATTGGGGATCATAACAATTGTCTCTTTATGTTTTTTAAATCATGTAAAAGAAATTCAATCTCATTCTTGGGTTCGTTCACAAAAATCTAGGATTAATATGTTAATATATTTCGTGAATTCGATAATAACATTAAAACCCTAATATCTTTATCTTGTTTATATATTTCGTGAATTCAATATAAACATTAAAGAGATTCAAAACTAAACACAATAACATAAGAACCTAGATTCATTAATTTTCGTGAAATATTCAATTAAATTTAATCTTTTCAACAATGGTAAATGTATGAATCATACATGTAAGTGAAACGATTTATAACCAAATAAATTCAAAGGCCAAAGTATCTTAACATACAATTGAAGCCTATGAATAATCTTGAAAAATGTTGAGAAGAAAAAGAATGAGAGAGAGAGACGGGAAGAATTAAATCAATAGTATAACGATCCAATTGTTACTTATCTCAATACACGAATCAAATAATTTAGCCTCGAAAGGCAATTAACAATGAAAGCATAGAACCTTGCTCTTGAATCTTCAAAATAAATAAAAACCCATACCTAAACCCTATGTCGCTCCGATTCATCTTAAAAAAGAAAAAGAAAAAAAAAGAAGGGAGAAGAAGAGATATGATAAGAGATAATTAATAGTCTAGGAGTCCTTTATATAGTAGGAGGGATGAGGAAATCCTAATTGGAATTCAATTCTGGCCAAAATCTGCTAAAATCCTTATCCGATTCGGATTCAGCACTAAATATGTCACTATTCTGTCACTATTTCCGTCGCTAATCCTTTAACAGCTGCCTTCAATTCTGTGACGGGTTAGATTCTGTCACAGAAATTCGTCCGAAATCTTAGTGGCACGGTCGCCCTGTCCTTGGCCGCGCGATCGCCATGACTTGCTGTTCCTTTGGCGGGTTTGCCTTAGAATTCGTGTGGCCGCTAGGCCTCTTCAGCTGAAGTGTGCGGCCATTCTCCTAATTCCAGCCTCAACCCTTACTTTTTCAATTTCAGCACTTTGGCCCCTGAACTTTATAAATCAGTTTTTCTCCTCCATTTTCTGCCTAATTTCACTTCAGCCCCTATACTTATAAAGCACTAGAAAATACATTAAATTTTCAAGATTATGAGCACCAAATATGCTACGAAACATATCTTTTGGATGTGTAAAACCACATCCATCATCAATTACGAATAAATGAGTAATGAATGTCTCGATTTTTTAATTTGAAAAATTAAGTACCAATTGTGAAAAATTGTGAGATGAATTTATCAGTTTTTATACTCAATTTTGAACAAATGAGTAATGAATGTTTCAGTTATTAAGTCTGAGGAATTAAGTACTAATTGTGAAAATTTGAGAGAAGAATTTATCACTTTTTATACTCAATTATGAATAAATGAGTAATGAATATCTAAGTTTTTAAATATGGGAAATTAAGTACCAATTGTGAAGAATTGAGAGATTAATTTACCAGTTTTTATACTCAATTATGAATAAATGAGTAATGAATGTTTCAGTTTTTAAATTTGGGAAATTAAGTACCAAATGTGAAAAAGTGAGATTAATTCATCTCTCATTTTTTTTTTCAATTTCTAGATTTTGAGATATTGGATTTTAGAATTTTGAGGGGAAATCAATTTATTTTAATTGTGAAATCAAATAATTGTGAAATCACATAACTATGAAATCACACAACTGTGAAAAATAGAGTGACGGGCAAAATGGTCCAAAGACTTATTGGCGAGATTTGAAAATGTCAGTTCTTAAAGGTAGTATTCATTTGGCTAAATGACTTATTAGTCAAAGCATCTTTTTTTTTTTTTTTTTTTGCTTTCGTAGATCAAATTCTACGTCCTGCATACAAATAAGTTATTAGAAGAATCCCATTTGTGACTTGTGATGTATCATATCAAGAAATATTCCCGTTTAAAACCCGTATAATATCCATATTCCTGGTAACATCGGTTTATAATGCATTTTTTTTCTTGTTTGATTATCTCTCTCTTTCCCTCTTATTTTGTTATCTTCGACTTCATTATTTCTTGGGTTTCAAGGACCGGCAGCCGTAAAATCTTGTCCTAGTTTAAGATCAGCAGGCGTCTTGTATCCTCTTGACTGTTTTTACTTATCCAATCTTTTACCTTTTATTTCCGTATGTCCTAATGTTCTGTTATATGCATTGGACTTCTAACATAAATTGAGGTATGTTTTCTCTCATGGTTTCAGCTATATATCAGTTTACTCAACAAAGTCTCCCAGCTTGTAAACCTGTTCTCACACCAGCATGGGTGAGTGCTTTAGCTTTGAAATATATATTTGCTTTTGGATGTACGTAATTGCCATAACAAGGGTAAAACCCACTAATAATTCATCAGTCTAAGCTCTCTATATGCCATCTGATAATGTTTTCTGCTTACAGGTCATTACTACATTCCTCTTGATCGGCGTTGTTTTCATTCCAATAGGGCTTGTTTCTCTTCACGCATCACAAAGTGTAAATATACTTCCCTCATATGAATATTTGACTTGTTCCAGTTTTCCGTGCTAAAATTTTCACTACAGGATATGCATGGATAGGTTTGGCCTGCTATATCTATCTAATATTGCATTTGTAGGTTGTGGAAATTGTGGACAGATATGATGCTGATTGTGTACCAGTTTCATCACGGAACAATAAGGTGGGGTACATCAAGGATAGTTCGATTCCCAAAAGCTGTACTCGGTACTTGAAGGTGATACTTTCTTTGCATATGAATTTTTCTGCCATTGTGGTTAATACTTTTTGATGGGTAAATAAAGCTCTGGAAGAGGCCCCTGTGAAATAAATATCTGAAGCTCACATTATATATTTGAATTTTGGGTTGTTTATGATTTTTTGGCACTCTAATAGCTTAAGCATTTTTAATACTTGGTGACTTAATAAGAGGTGCTTGGATTTTGACGTTGTCAACTATTTCATCAAACCATTAGTTGCGAGTTTCTAAGTATATTAAATGCCAAGCTACTCTTTGGGTCCATCCTTTTTTCATGCATTAGCTTTTCACTGGAATTCCGATGTGACACAATCTTTTTTAATCACATTTGCTCATCTTTAGTCACAATCTTTTAGGTGCAAAAGCGCATGAAAGCTCCAATTCACATCTACTATCAGCTGGATAACTATTACCAGAACCATCGCCGGTCAGTCATCCTTCTTATTATAATGGTAATTAACTTTGTTATCGGTTCTGTTTGCTTATAATCTTCTCTATATCATTATCTTTTCCCCTGGCTACACAAACATCCAAATATGCACTCAAACGTTCCATTTCATACTTGCATGATGTTTCATTTGGTTAAGTACCAAACTATAGGACATCCTTGAATAAGAACATCTATGTAACATCTTTCACATGGATATCACCTTTGGAGCAGCTGGTCATGACAGTTCTTTATCATTTCACACTCTCTTTCTCACTTCGTACCTCTTCCCTGCGTCTCCCTCCTCTTTTCCTTTCTCTTGTCTTATCGTTTTACTGATTTCTAAAGTCAACTCCTTTACGGATGTCTCTATAATTATCTTAACATTGCTTTCGCCATAGCTGAGTATTTTTTGGATATTCATACGTATTGATTACCCATGCTTTCACACCAGGTATGTCAAAAGTAGAAGCGATCAGCAGTTGTTACATGGATTGAAGTACATCGATATAAGTTCCTGCAGACCTGAGGAGAAAGAAAACAGTCTTCCAGTTGTCCCCTGTGGTTTGATTGCATGGAGTTTGTTTAACGACACTTATTCATTCACCCACGGGACAAAAGAATTGAAGGTCAACAGGAAGAATATTGCTTGGAGGAGTGACCGGGATCACAAATTCGGGAAGCAAGTTTATCCCTTTAATTTTCAGAATGGGACATTTGTTGGTGGGGGAAAGCTTGATCCGAGCATTCCTGTAAGTATTGGGTGTATAGTTTTCATCACTGCATCTGAGTTAATATAACCCTGGTAAAATACGTACATGTGCCACAGATTATGCATTGGGACCTCTGTTTTTTATGTGCCTTTCTTTCCCCTCCTTCCTCCTCTCTCTCTCATTTCTCCCCCGCCTCTTATTCTGTTGTCATGATCTCATCCACGCCGTGTCATATGGCATCTGCCCTGGATTTGTTTCCCTTCCTCCTGTAACTCTTTTGCTTCTCAAACTTACAAGGGTCAGTAACTACACTGCCCTTCCCTAGCTTATGTTTGTGCATTATAGTTTGCGCACAATGGTCTAGCATAATTGTAACAAGAAGGTGTTGCTTGTGTGCAGATATACACACATAAAATTTGATAGTTCAAGATTCGGAAAGCTTATTATTACTATTATTATTAATTTTATTACTATTAGTTGCGCTATATAGTCAACTGTTAAAGTTTTTTTTTTTTGTAGAAAAAGACTGTATATGTTAGAGGGAGGAGTTAATGAAAAGATGGTTATGAAGGGAAAAATATGTGGTTATATAAAGGGTATAATCAGGAGAGGCTAAAAAAGTCCAAGAGTGCACCAAGCCTTCTCCCTCATATATTATAGATTAGCCAAAAAAAATTACCGTGTCATATCAGATTTTCATTTTTTGTCATCAAAAAATCCTGATATTCTTAGTTACTATGTACACTTTAGAAAAGCTTGTAAAAAGTTGTGACAAAACATCATAGCTCCTTTTCGTGTTTGTCCTTTCTTGCACATAAACTTCTTTATTTCTTCTGCAAAATTAGTTTCTGTAGTTCAGGTTATTTCTCTTAAGTTGTTGCTTTAGTTATTGAGTCAATTGCAATTTTGTTACCTTTTATGCACATTTGCAAAATGATTCCCAACATTGTATTTTTTGCAACCTGATTCCCAACTTACATTTTGTTGTGATCAGGTGTAAAACTGATGGAGCGTTAAATTTAAAACAAAAGTTGATGGAAAACTTAACTAGTTTCTTTATAAATTTTAAGGTCCATTTTCAAATCAACATAGGTTCTAAAAAGCGCTAGGCGGATGCTAGGCGGCGGAGCCGGGCCTAGCGCCTAGGCGGGGACTAGTCGGGGACTAATCGGGATTAGTCGGGATTAGTCAGGACCTAGGCGGGGCTTAGAATTAGGCGTTGAAGAGGGGCCTAGCGCCTAGGTGGGGCCTAGGCGCCCTTAGGCGGGGTCTTTTAGAACAGATCATCATCTCTCATTTAAATAGACTATATTGTCCTAAATACGCTCATTTTTCCATTTTACTCATTAAAGTAATCCTTCAATTTAATTCTCCCTCCCCCCCCTCTCTCTCTCTGCATCAGCTAAGTGATCAAGAAGATCTTATTGTATGGATGCGTACTGCTGCTCTTCCAAGCTTCCGAAAACTTTATGGAAGGATCGAAGAGGATTTAGAAACAGATGATGTGGTAGTAGTAAACCTCCTCAACAACTACAACACCTACAGTTTTGGTGGGAAGAAAACTCTTGTCCTCTCAACGTCAAGCTGGTTAGGAGGAAGGAATAACTTCCTTGGGATGGCCTATGCTTTAGTTGGCTCGTCTTCAATTTTCATCGCCCTTGTCTTCTTGTTGCTTCATGTGAAAAATCCAAGGTAACCATTATGCAAGCCAAAGTTCATGATATTTTATGTACATGCAAACAATATGCCATCCGAAATCATAACATCAAATTTTCAGAAATTAGCACACATTTAATATCATTGTATACCATGGCACATACACCTTTATCTTGGAAGCACCATGCACCTTATTCATGCATTTGCTATTTCAGTACAGTTATATTCTCATTATTAAAATTTTGATTTCCAAATTGAAGCATCCACCAGGCATGGGTCCCACCTCAATTATAGAAACCCATTCATTTTGCCTAATTTTATGAATAGACGTTAGTTAAACCAATAGGAGGTTGACTCATGGACTATAGGCATGGATAACTAAAACCAAAAGGAACGTCATCTTCCTTGAAGAAAACCAGATTCCATTTAAGAACATAACATCACCAAAGCTCAGTATTTCACCACCAACTTTAGAAGACATAATGTTTCTTTTTCATTGTATTTTTTTGCATTCTTCTAACTGCAGGCCTTACGGGGACCCAACGTATGTTTCTGGGAACAGGAAAGACATTTCTAGCTGAAAGGTATTTTTTTGGCCTCTTTATTGTTTTGATTTCTCATTAAGAGTTTCCTGCTTGGGTAATTATCACAAGTGTACCATATTGTTATTTTGCCCCCTTTTAACCGTATAGGTCATCAACATATATTCTTTTTATCTCTACTATTATAAAGCGGGAGAGCTCAAAATGAAGTTATGTGACACCTTTTTTGTTTTGCCCATTTTACCCTCAGTAATTTGTAATTACCAAACTCCAACTTAAGTAACTACCCACTCTCCCTTCTTCCCCCCATTTCATATCAAGTTACCATCCACTTTCCCTTCTCCAAATATAATTATTCAAAACTACTAATTGTATTTTTATTTTTATTTTATTTTTTGCAAAAGTATATTTAAAATCCAAATTAATATCTACAGTGCACACTCGGTTTGGAAATCAAAACTTGTTGGTGTTAATTCAAAAAGAAATTTATTGGCTAGTATAAAAACAAAAATTGTCTTTTGAGTATTGACTATTTCATGCTCTGGTCTTTCTAAAAATTCTGATGAGCGTTAGTTAAATGAGAATAATCTGCTGAGGACATAGTCATAGTTGAGCTAACTGATGAAAAACCAGTTTCTCAACTGTTAGAAGTAGTCATGTATCACCAGAATGATATTGCATTCATATTATTACGTCAATCTTTTCTGCAGTTTGGCGTTTGACAGATGATGCTGGCGATTTGAGTTTATTTTCTTGATGTTGGTTAGGATTATATCGTGCATTACAATCTTCCTTTTGGCAACCTATGTTTTTGGAAACAAATTCTTGTTAACAAGATTCTTATAAAAGCGTTGTTTGAAGAACGCGATATACAAATGTTTAGAAGGGAAATTTGGGCTTGCAGTTTGGTTACGTCGTTTTCTGCTTTTCTCAGTTTACTTTAAATTGTAGTACATGTGTAATTTGTAGTAACATATTTGGTAACAAAACTTTCCTGGAAGATGTTTATGTATAAATAGTTGTATTTCAAGTTGTTTGTTTATCAGCTGTTCTCTCACCCTCTAGCTCTCTCCGTGAATTCTATGGAACAACTAATAAGGTAAAAGAGAATTAAATGGGACAAAAATTAAGCTTCTTAAGACCATCTCCAAGATCACGTCATTACCTGCGCCAACTCCAATTTGGTGCGGGATCCCTCCTCCAGCAGCGACGCCAATTCTCCCGCTATTTTGGCAATGCCCTCCAGATGCGTCAAATTTGGCGCAGGTAATTTCTTGCGCCATCCTATTTTTTTTTTTTTTTTGTTGAATTGTCGTGTTCTTCATTTGCGTCTGAGCTCTCTCTCTCTCTCGGGCTTCACTGATTTGTGTCTCCTTGCTTGCAATGGATCTAGAAGCCTTATTTTTTTATTTTTTATTTTTTTGCCTGCGGTGCCTTTTCTTTTTTCTTTTTTTTTTCATTTTTTATTTACTAATTCCTCCTTCGTCTAAAATGAACTATCAATTTTTTTTATTTGAGACAGAGATGGTATATATTTTTAATTTAATATTTATTATTTATATTATGGAATTTGTTTTTTTTCATTTAAGCAAAATTATCCAATTTGTACCATTAATTTTTTAAACAAAATTAAAAACTTTGAAAATATGTTAAAATATTGAAGATGAAATAAAAAACAAGAATTAATTGGAGAAACTCACTTGAAATACAAATTTAAAATACAAACGCAAATAAAAAACAAGAAGTAATTGTAGAAATGATGAATGAAAATACTCGATTTCGACGTTTTCTCGAGCGACACAAACAAATCAAGGATCAACTAGCTCACTTTGAACTTAGAGATGCCTTGATTGAACATTTATGGGATGAATATGTGAATTCAGAGAATTAAATGTTCATTTATCATTGTCATGTAACTTAATTTTCCGTTTAAATTGTATTTTGAAGCATTTTATTTTAATTATCTATTTTAATGTTTCTTCTAATAAATTTTTATTTTAAATTTATTTATTTATATTTATTAATTGTCTTATTTAAGTTTTATAGCATACTATTTAATATAATGTAATTTGAATAATATTAAATATGATTAATGAAAAACATTTTAATTAAAACGAAATAATATAAATATTCTGTAAAGATTTTTATTTGGTGCAAAATTTGAAGCAAGCTGTTGGAGATGGTGTAAGATATTTGGTGCTGAAATTACACCATTTTGATGTTTTGGTGCAAAATTTGAAGCAAACTATTGGAGATGGCCTAAGTCAAGAATTTAAATTTTAAAAGTGCTCCAAAAACACATTATATTGATATTACAATTTCATAATGTTCACCGCAAGAATTGAACCCTCGCTATGGAGCACATAAATCCATAGCACCATTGCCCGTAAAATTAAGTATGAAGTTAGAGAACAAAACAACGTTACACCTTTAAAATTAAATCTTATCCTTCTTCAACTTCAACAATGGCCTCCAAGAAACTACATCATACCAACACGAAAGGAAAAAAAAAAAATTGCAGGAATGCAAAACTACCCATAATATATCTTCTTGTGCACCAAACATAATCCCGATTGCATGACCTTCTCATTGTCATGCCATTCTTTATGTTTCATCGTAGCAATGGAGCCTTCTCTTTAACTTGTTCCTTGTTTGAGAACGGCTGAATGGCAATGTTTTAAAGAGTGATCGGATACGTACTCAGACTTCTCTTGGGGGGGGGGAGATATATTGAGAGAGAGAAAGAGAGAGAGAGAGAGAGAGAGAGAGATGAAAAGCACGAACGAGAGAAAAAGTGAGAGTGGCACTAGGTGCAACAAAAGTGATCATGGAATGGTAAAAAAAGACTAATGAATATTGTATAGAATTTGATTTATATATATATCAGCCTCATCAAAGAATAATGTATCGGTTTATCAATAAAAAAGAGGCGAAAGAAAGGAAGACGGGAAGAAGACACAGTAGCCTCCTTTGCAAAATATCAAGCTTCTCAGATCCTTCTTCAAAAATGGTCTCAAGTTTAGGAGCATTGGAAGGCTTTTGAGGATATATAAGAGGAGCTGGTGCAACTTCAAACCAGTCATGCATATATCCCATTCCCTTAGCCATTTTCATTTTCACCGATAAATGATGAACGAAAGATTTTCTTTTTTGCATGGAAAAGATCGTGAAGAAAAAGGACGATAAGAAGGACTTGAAGATTTTGCGTGTGGAGGAGAAAGAGATGCAACGAGAGAGCTTTTTTTGTTTTTACCGAGAATATGGAGGGATATATAACTTGTATCATAGCGTGAAAAAAGGGAGAACCGAAGGAGGTGATTTCTTGTGAATTTTAATGGAAATTTTGAAGCCAAGTGTGTGGGTTTCAATCGTGTATGACTAAGTCTACACAAGGTTGTTTGGTTAGTAAGTGGTACTCCTTTGTACATGTACATGTTCTTCTGAAATAAATGTCGTATTTTAATTTATAACACTATTTTTGACATGTTTTTCCAATTATATCCACAACTTCATCTTCCTCTAGCTACAAATTTTGATCTCCCTTCAACTTTTCATTAATTAAAAGAAAAATTTCTAAAGTAAAAGAATTTCTTACACATCCTCATTTGAATATTTGGCAGTATTTTCTCTCTATAAAGTGGGGCTACTTTTATTTTCATCTACTGTACTTTGGGTCGACTTCAATTTCACCATTGCAATATTTTCTCTCTATAAACACCAAAATCTTAAAATTGAGGCATTCGCAGGTAAATCATTCCACTGCTATATTGGGATCTATGAAAGCGAAAGGACCCTTTACTACTTTAAATCAAACCAATGGGAAAATATAGAAATATGCCCCTTACACTTATGTCAAGGATGTAGATATGGACTTACACAAATTAATTGTTATATTAGCCCTCGTACTTAAGAAAAATGTATGGATATTTGGACATCGTCATCTTTCCGTCCAAATCCTAACGGAATTGATGACTAGACGTCTTGGTTGGCATGTAAAATTGATTATGTGGAAAAATATTGTCCAAGTGTAATTTGCTGTGTATGAAAAGATCAAAACTACGTCGTTTTGATACATAAACTAGAATGCCAACATTAGTTAAATAGTTAACAGATTTGTTCAATAATTGATGAATTAACATTATTTTGCCACTTCAGTTAATAAGTCAAATAAAAATAAATTTTCTTATTCATCTCCAACACCAGCCCACCGTCACCCACCCACCACTCACAACCCTTGTCCACCATAACCTCCAAAATCAACACCACCATCACTACTCAAATCAACACCATAACAACCACAACCAAAATCAAAACACAAAATTGAATAAATTAATTGATTAAGATAGATCAGAAGCAAGCTAATCAATGGAGGGGAAATCAAATCAAACATTGGCAGTAAAATGGATTAAAAAATTGGTAAATGAAATCAAACAAAGCAACAACTAGTAACCCAACAGAGGCATTTGAACAAACAAGTTATAGACAAGTCAATGCTTACAATCAAGAAACATAGTACACACGAAAAGCAAGAAAAAATGGCAGCTCAAAAACTAAAAATAAAAAGAACCCAAAAAAAAAAAAGAATGGAGAGAGATACAGTACATTGATTGAGAAGGGGGATTAGCTTTGATTTGGTGAAAAATTGAAATTTGGCTTCAAACAATATTTACCTATAAAATCAAAGAGAGGGTTTTAAGGCTTGTAAAATTCGGTAAAATTAGGGAACAAAAACAAAATCAGATAAAGGGGAGAGATTTAGGGCATGAGAAATTAGAATGATGATGCCAAAATCGTCAAATCAGCCCAAATCCAAACGATGAATGCTCCGGTGATTGCAAGGCCTGAAAATAAGAGAAAACACGTAAACTAAGCCGGGGCGGATCCGGCTAAAGGCCCTCCGGCGTGAGTGTAAGTTCACGGTTTTTGTGTGAGAAAACAAATTGACAGAGTTTCTGCAATGTAAAAAGTAACGTACCCAATAATGAGCCATGGGGCTTGTATTTATAGGGATGGATTGATAGAATCCATGTTGAAGTGAACTTGTAAAGAGATAAGATATAATCCTAAGAGAATTATATCTGTTGAGGAGTCATTGTTTGACTTGAATTGATGTTGGTGATTGTAATCCTGATTGGATCATGACTGTAGAATCCTTGTTTGATAAGGACTGTATAATCTACTAGCCGGAACGCCGAGGAACAGAAGTGTTTTATCTCGGCCTTGGCAGGTATGCCGAGGTGAATGATTCTGCTTCCTCGTTATTTGGTGCTTGGCCGGCAAGGTAACATGCCGGGGTAAACAAATCTATTTCCTCGATATTTTAGGATATGCCGAGGTAAGAACTTTTCTCTCCTCGTCACCTGATGATATCTCAGAGTATGATGGCACAAACATGATGATATAAGGACGAGGTGGATGATCTTCGTCATACGAGGAAAGTGTTCCTCGGCCCTGATACTTGTGTGTTGGATTATGTTTATGGCCCAATCCATTTGGGCCCAGCTCGGGCAAGCCCATGTTTGTATCTCGGTTTATACCGTTCAGTGGCCCCCGACTTTCTAGCTCGTACTAGGACGAGTAGAAAGTCATCTCATCCTCGGCTTATGGGATACGAACAGGTTTTGACACGTCTCCTCGGCGTCTCTTCATTATCTGACGGTTAATATTCTCATGATTACCCGGGGCCCCCCATGTCTTGTCACTCTTTGAAAATTGTTGCCAGCATTTAATTTAGGGGGCGCCAGACCCGGATTTTTGCTTTACCCATGGGTTTGACCCGATTAAGGGGTTATAAAAAGCTAAACCCTTCTCATTTCACTCTTTACAAACCCCAAGCATTTGAGAGCATATTGCAAGAACGAAAGCAAGATTCACCGACGATTCTCCGATTTTCTTCTTACCTAGTTTCCGGCGAAGCTTCCTTTTTCCGGTGAGCTTGTTGCAGTTGCGATTCTGACCATTTCTTCTCAATCAGGTATGAAATCTTTCTTTTTCTGTGTAATCCGTCCATGACTTTGCGATTTCTAGGGTTTTTAGGAAGGATTTTGAATGTGCCAAGAAAAATGAACTGCCATTGTTGAAGGTTGAAGCTTTTCTTGATGCATTTTTTGTTGTCAACTCTCAAACACTTGAATCTTTGATTTTCTTTGCATTTTGTTGAACTTTTTTGAATATTGAATGAACTCCCCCTTTAATCTTTGATTCCCCTTAGCAATGGCTCGTTCATGGGACCATTCCCCCCGATTCCGTTACGGATATCACACCGGCAACTTGAGGGTTTATCGGAGGGAGAGAGGTCCATGGTTGATGCTCACCTTGGATGACATAGGAAAGATGTTGAGGGGTTATGGCCGTACCCGGATGTTCATCCAATACCCCGATAGCACAAGAATAGATCGAATTGATTCGTCAACTCGTAATATTGTGTTGCTTGAGAATAGGGCCGAGATAGTGGAGCACATCGAATCAAGCTTTTTATCCGGCCTCGGATCGTGAAATGCGTGAGCGTCTGAGTGGTAAGGCTCCCTCCTCGGCCTTATGAAATGACGAGGAGGGGAATCTCCCTTCCCCGTCCTAAGATCAGCCATCGACGAGGTAACTAACTTTGTCTCCTCGTCCTTATGCAGATATGACGGGAAGAGAAGGAGAGCCCTCCTCGTCCACCAACATAGTTGATGCCTTTGTGGAAGGTGCCCAGGCTGATGCCCGCCTGATTCGAAGAAGGGGAGGCCGAGGAAGAGGAGGCCTAGGTACGGGGAAACGACAAGAGAGGGCCCCAAGGGCCGGGGATCCCATGCTGGAAAAGCTGTACTCCAAATACGGGGTAGATAAAGCTGAGTACAGATTAAATTATATGGGCAAGCTTGAGCTTAAGACGAAAAAGGAGGAGGAGAGCTTCTACTACAATCAAGATTATGTCCATTTCTACTTCAAGCAGTTTCAACAGGGACTTCGTCTTCCCTTGGACCTCTTCATCCGTGAATTTTTGGACGATGTAAGGGCAGTGTCGGCCATGCTAGGAGCTAATGGTGCCCGTGTTCTTGTTAGCTTCATTGTCCTATGCCGTAGCTTAGGGTATGAGCCGACCATGGGAGCTTTTCGGCATTTCTATAATGTCCAATTTGTCAAGGAGAGTTGGCTCCTTGTCATTAGGAGTGCGTCCACAAAACCGAAGATGCTTCTCCCCATGTCTAGCAAAGTTGCAGGCTGGGATAACCATGTCATCCGTGTTGAGAGTCGCCAAGGATGGGAGTTCCAATCTCCATGCAAGGATCCAACTTCGTCATTTCCCGTCCAGCAATATGAATGGACTCAGGCTTTAATCCAGCGTTTAGAGACATTTGCCGAGGTGGGGGTCCTTGATTGGTCGGTGATAGAATCCTCGGATCATTACTACGTCCAAGCTGGATTGATGCCGGGGCCGAGGGACGGGGTAGTTCCCCTCGTCACCGTAAAGAGGGGGAGGCGATTTAACGACTGGACAATTCACCCCGGCCTAGTATTTCATGAGGATTGTACTAGGTGCAAGTCCCATCCCCCGGACCAATGTCTGGAAGAAATAAACATAGTTGGATGTAAATATTTAACTCTTGTACTTGGTTATTTTTTGGATGTTTTCTTCTTCTGCTCGTAGTTGACCTCCTCGTCTTTTTCTTTGCAGATCTAACCCCTGAGGAAGAGGCCGAAATGTCTACTAGAAGGTTGAGCCCCATGGAACTGGTGAAGCAAAAGAGAAAGCTGAGCAAGAAATCGGGCTTGGTGGAGAGACGGGAGGAAGCCAATGCCCGTAACTTGTTGCTTAATGTGCAGGGTGACCAACCCCTTCCCCTCAAACTGCATGGGGAGGTAAATGCCGAGGAAGCGGCGACTGAGGAACAACCCAACCCATCAACTGTAGAGGGGCATAGCCTCCATGTTGATGCCGAGGAAGTGGAGACCGAGGTGACCAACCTCGTACCTAGGCATTCTGGCTCCAAGAGAGCCCAAGCTGCTAGTGCTGAGGAGCCTGCAGCCAAGAGGGCAACTGTTGGTGGGACTTCCACTCCTGAGGCTCCTCCTCCCTTGACCATCCAAACCGCCAAGACTCAGGCTGATGCAGAGAAGCTTGCTCAGCTCATGGTGGAAAATGTCCCTCGTCTGAAGGGCCTTCCTGTGCTAGACAGGAAGAGTTATATGATGAAGTTGGGCCGAGCTCCCATCCAAAGGGTCTTGGATGAGGATGTATATGACACCCTGGTGAAGGGGAAGGCGAGCAGGGACCATTTGCTCTGCTGTAAGGGACTCATGTTGGCTGAGGTAGTGATCTCGTACTTTTAACTTAGTTGTTTTTACTTGTGATTGCTCATGGTTCTAATACAAGTTTTCCTTGCAGCAAGCTAGCATTGCGGCCTATGAGGATGTCTTGGCCAAGGCCCAAGAGAAACGAGTGGTTGATGCCAAAGCTGCTCTGAAGACGAGTGAAGCCCGAGCGACCAACTTGGCTGAACTCTTGAAGGCCAAAGAAGCCGAGCTTGAAGCTGCACAGGCCAAGGTTGAGGCCGAGGTAAAGAGAGCCGAGGAAGCTCGTGCTCAGGCCAAGGATGCCCGAGATAAAGTCGAGGAACAACTCCGGCTGAGAAATGCTGAGGTGGAGGAGGCAAAGAAGGCTAAGGCCGAGGTCCAAACAAGGGCCGAGGAGGCTGAAGCAAAATGCCGAGGGTTTGAGGCCACCCTTCCTGTTAGGGAAGAGGAAGCTGTTGCCCGGTTTAAAGAAAGCAAGGCCTTCAAGGACGCCATGATGGCTAGCTCGGCCTTTCAAGACGCCGTGGATGAGCAAACGGCCACTATGTTTGAAGATGGCTATCTCCACCTGGCTCGAAGTATCTTGGCTGACCCCTCCACCGGCTTGGATATAAACAAGGTTGCTCAGCTGATTTGCCGGGATCAGTACGCCGAAGAGGTCAGGCTTCTTCATCATCTGGTTCCCTTTTCTGATTATAACTTGGCAGTTATAGCTGATAAGGATGCCCGAGAAAGCCGAGCAACACGGGAGCTGCTTAGTCGTCCCCGGCAACATCAAAGCCTTGGTGGAGGCAATTCAGGATGAGGGGGAGCCCGAGGCCGAGGTCGAGGGAGAGGAGGCTGAGAGGACTGAAGCCCATGCTGACCAAACTATCCTTCCTCCCCCCGGCTCTATGACGGAGGACTGGCTTGATAAGCCTTTTAATGATGATCAGCAAGCTTAGATAGGATTTTTCTTTTTCTTTTCTTGCTTTTTGTAATAGACGATAGGACTTGTAATTTTTCTTGAATATCAATGAAAAGTCCTTTGTTTTAATTCATGTTGTTTCAATGAATGACTTATGTTTCTGTATGCTAGGCAGAGGCACTAGACTTAGGAAGGTGGGATCTGAGGAGGGTCCCTCGTTCCCTGATTGTTGAGCAAGTGGTTAGGCCGAGGAAGGACTCCTCGGTTTTAACTATACTCTAAGTCGTATGGGCCGAGGAAAGAATCCTCGGCTTGGACTGTGATACTTGTAATCCTGAATCAAGGCGGACCCTTGTTAGGATGTAAAGTAAGCCCTTAGGCCGAGGAGGACCCTCGGTCTTGGCTGTCATGTTGGTAATCCTAAATCAAGGCGGACCCTTGATAGGATGTATGGTAAGCCCTTAGGCCGAGGAGGACCCTCGGTCTTGGCTGTTTGTAATCCTGAATCAAGGCGGACCCTTGATAGGATGTGTGTTAAGCCATCAGGCCGAGGAGGACCCTCGGTCTTGGCTGTTTGTAATCCTGAATCAAGGCGGACCCTTGATAGGATGTGTGTTAAGCCATCAGGCCGAGGAGGACCCTCGGTCTTGGCTGTTTGTAATCCTGAATCAAGGCGGACCCTTGATAGGATGTATGTTTCGGAGAGTCGGGGATAAAGCTCTCATCTTCCGGTGCTGGTGTGAAGAGTTGATAGTTGCTTTGCATGTTGTAAGAAACTGCTTTCGTAGAACTGAAATGTGATTACATCGAACTGCAATCCTATCAACTAAAAAGTAAAAGACAGAAAAATCAGGAACTAATTTACTGCAAAATAAACTAGACTAGTGGTAATATTTTCTAAGGTTGTCGGAGTGCCACGGATGCTTGAGATCCTTCCCCTCCTTGGTCTTCAATCTGTAGGTCCCTTCTAGAATGACTTGAGTGATGATATAGGGACCTTCCCAATTTGGGGAGAGCTTGTTCTGTTATGCCTTCCGACCAGTAGCTTCAATCTTTCTAAGTACCCAATCGCCTACTTGGAATACTCTTCTGATGACCCTCTTGTCGTGATACGCCTTGGTCCTTTGCTTGTAATTCACCATCCTCATATGTGCAGCTAGTCGTTTCTCATCTATTAGGTCCAGGTCTAGGAGCCTATTGACCTTATTGACTTGCTCATCATAATGGGAGTTTCTCACAGTTGGGATGGCCATCTCCGCTGGTGCCATAGCCTCAGAACCGAAGGTTAGTGCGAATGGGGTTTCCCCGATTGGCCCCCGGGTGGTTGTGCGAACAACCCATAAGGCTAGGGGAAGTTCGTCCAACCATCTACCCTCGCGTCCCTCAAGGTTCTTGGTAAGGGCGGTTAGGACCAGTTTGTTTGTTGCTTTTGCTTGGCCGTTGCCTTGTGGTCTGCTAACTGAAGATTTTGAATGGCGGACTTTTACTCTTCCCAACTCTGTAGTGAATGCCGTAGAAAATTGCAGTCCATGATCAGAGACAATTGTATGTGGAAGGCCGAATCTGCACCAGATGTTGTCATGAACAAAGTTGATCGCGTTCTCTTCCGTTATCTTGGCTAATGCCTTGGCTTCTATCCACTTGGAGAAGTAATCAACAGCTACTATCACGTACTTGCAATTACCACGGGCGGGAGGGAAGGGTCCGATGATATCGATCCCCCACATATCAAATGGCCACGTAGGTATTACAAGTGTTTGCTCAACTGTCGGTAGTCTAGGAATGTCAGAGAATCTTTGGCACTTGTCACATTTTCTAACATAGGCGTGCGCGTCTTCCCTTAGGTTTGGCCAGTAGTAACCTAGCGATATGATCTTGTCAGCTAAGGTTCTGGCCCCCGGGTGTCCGCCGCAAACGCCTTCATGTACTTCGGCCAAGAGGTTCTCAATTTCCTTGGGATAAACACACCTTAGCAGGGGCTTCATGAAAGATCCTCGGTAGAGGACTCCACTCATTACCACAAACCTTGGAGACCTCTTCTTGATGAGTTTAGCTTGAGCTTCATCTTCGGGGAGTTTCTCCTTCTCAATGTATTCAATGTAGTCATCGATCCAGCATCTCTCCTCTCCATCTAAAACCATGACTTGTAGTCTTTCGTACGCAGGTTCCTTGGCATAAACTACATATGGGCTGGTCTTAGACACGTCCATGGTTGCCAGTTTGGAAAGAACGTCTGCGACTTGGTTATCTTCCCTGCCAATTTCTTTGAGCTCGAAAAATTCCATCTTCTTCGTCATATCTAGGACCAGATCTCTATACTTGGCAAGGGTGGGGTCTTGGGCATTATACTCTCCCTTTACTTGTTTGACAACGAGTTGGGAGTCGCAGAAAGCCGCCACCTTAGTTGCTCCATAGAAGGAGGCTAACTCAATGCCAAATATTAGATCTTCATATTCAGCTTGATTATTGGAGGCAGGGAACTTGAAACGGATGGCGTCTTGAGTAGTAAACTCTCCTTCTGGGCTTGCTAGTACAATTCCAGCTCCGCTTCTTTCCTTTGTGGCTGATCCGTCCGTATACAGGATCCAACAGTTGGGTGGGAGTTTAATGGGAGAGTCTTTATCCTCTGGTGCATTTTGCTTCCGAGAGGTGGGGAGATGCTCACCCATAAAGGCAGTCTCGACCATGAAGTCAACTAGAGGCTATGCCAGGATGGCCTTCCTTGGTTGGTAAGTGATATCAAACTCAGTGAGAGCGATGGACCAATTAAGGAGACGTTCGGAGCTGTCCAACTTATGTAGTATCTTCTTCAGCGGTTCGTTGGTGTACACGGTGATAGGATGTGCAGAAAAATAGGCACGTAACTTCCTCGATGCAATGACTAGCGCGTACGCTATCTTCTCCACATTGAAGTATCTGCTTTCCACGTCAGACAGTGCCTTAGAGACATAGTAGACGGGCTTCTGAATTCCTTCGTCATTCCGAACTAGGACAGCAACGACAACATGATCGGTTGCAGCTAGGAAGACATACAGCATCTCACCGATAGTCGGACTGCTGAGCAAGGGAGGGGAACCCAAGTACTCCTTCAACCGGAGGAATGCTTCAGAGCATTCGGGAGTCCAGGAGAAGCTCTTGGTACCCTTCAATACCTTGAAGAAGGGCAGTGACTTTTCGGCAGATTTGGCAATGAATCTTCCAAGGGCCGCTATTCTTCCATTTAGTCTTTGAACCTCCTTGATCGTGGTAGGTTCCTTCATGTCCATGAGCGCCTTAATTTTTTCAGGGTTGGCCTCTATTCCCCTTTGTGATACCATGAAGCCTAGGAATTTTCCAGCCGTTACTCCGAATACGCACTTGCTTGGGTTCAGCTTCATGTTGTTAGCTCGGAGGTTGTGGATTGTCTCTTCCAGGTCAGGAACGTGACTGCCTTCCTTGGTCTTTATGACCATGTAATCAATATAAGCTTCCATGTTGCGACCTATTTGGCTTGCAAAAACTCGATTCACCATCCGTTGGTATGTAGCACCCGCGTTCTTGAGCCCAAAAGGCATCATGATGTAACAGTAATTTCCCCCAAGTGTTTGGAAGACCGTCTTCTCAATGTCTCCTTTCGCCATTTTTATCTGATGATAGCCTGAATAGGCATCTAGAAAGCTGAGAGTTTGGTGTCCAGCAATAGAATCAACCAACTTGTCAATTCTAGGGAGAGGATAGCTGTCCTTGGGACAGGCCTTGTTTAGATCAGTAAAGTCTATGCACATACGCCATTTCCCATTTTGCTTCTTCACCATAACTACATTGGCTAACCAAACGGGGTACTTGACTTCACGAATTATTCCGGCGCTAAGTAATTTCTGCACCTCTTCTTTTATAGCTTCCTCCTTGTCCCTTGCAAAATTTCTCCTTGTCTGGGAGATAGTCTTCGCTAAAGGATCAACTTCCAGGCGGTGGAGGGCTACTTCTTCATTGATCCCCCTCATGTCTTCGACTCTCCAAGCAAAGACGTCAAGACTGTTTTTCAGGAGGGAGATGATTTTTTCTTTCTCTTCTGGAGATAGTTGGCCCCCGAGCTTGATTTTTTGTTCAGGATAGTCAGGATTGATGACTACCTCCTCCAGTTCATCTACAGGCTTCATTTCAGGACCGTCACGGAATTCTAGAGACTCGATAATGATCTCTCTAATTCTTCTCCCTTCGTTGTCGTTCACGTTGAGGCCTTCTTCCTCCATAAGTTTATCAACATCGGGGAGATTGACCTTCCCTAGGTCGTGGTTGGCCCCAGAGTTACGGCCGTTGAAGAGAACAGGGTCTTCCTCGGATACGGGCGGAACTATGCCTAGGTCATCTGCAATTTCTTGGACCATAGGCTCTTCCTCAGGTACAGGTAGGACTATGCCTTGGTCATCTGCAATTTCTAGGACCATAGGTTCATCCTCATCTTCAAGCACCTCACGAATATAGCTCATTCTGGAGCTAGTTTCGGTGGTTTTCTAAGACTTTGAGATCTTGATGTTTTCCTCGGGGGTATCTATCTCCACACTTTTGGATTTCTTTCTGCTCTTCACGACATGTTCCAAGAAGTCTTTGGGGGTTGCCCTCACACATCCAATCCCAGCACGAGTGGGGAATTTAACTCGTTGGTGAGGAAGTGAGGCCACCATCCCAAGTTTAGCTTGACTTGGAATGCCTATGATCGCATGATAATCACTAGTCAAATCCATGACTACGAAATTGATTGTGGCTTTGGCTAGGAAGGGATGATCACCGACTTCAAGTTCCAGCTCCACAGTTCCCTTGGCTCCAACCTTGTGATTGGTGAATCCTTCTAGCCTTCCATGATAAGGCTCCAGCATGGTGTCTTTCAAGCCCATCTGTTGGAAGGCTGAATAATATAGGATGTCACGGGAGGCCCCCGTGTCAACAAGAAGTCTTTCGAATTCAACATTGTCAATTCGGCCCTTTATCACCAAGGGTTGTTCACGAGCTGCTCGGCTTCCAGCCAACTCATTAGGAGAGAAACTAATGACCTCTTCTGCTTTATGGATCCAAGCAGGGACATGGTATACTTTGCTCAGCTCATAGATCTGGTCCCTTAGTTTTCTGGTTGAAGTTACTTCTTCCCGTATCACATGCAACTTGGCCCTAGGAGGCCTGCGGTCTTCATCCTCGCTTTTGTCGTCATCTTCACTTTCCTCTTCCTTCCGCTTCCGCTTGTTGTCTTTTTTCATGACATAACGATCTAACTTTCCCTCGTCGACCCATTTTTGAATTATTTTCTTGAGGGCCCAACAGCCATCAGTGGTGTGCCCGTGGTCTTTATGAAAATCACAGTATTTTCTCATGTTACGAGGGAATTTTGGCTTGTCAGTCAGCAGACGGGGTGGAGGAAGGTTTACTAGCTGCATGATTTCAGAGATGGGTTTTGGAAGAGGGGTGAATTCAAGCTTCTCAGTGCTCCTTGTTCTATTTTTTCCTTTGGAACCCTTGCCATTCCAATTGTCATTCTGGCGAGTGCCCGTCGTTTCGGTTTCCGTCTTGTCGCCTCCCCTTTTCTTTGTTTTATCTTCAGCCATGGAAATGGCATAAGCCACCTTGTATAGTTCGGACTTTGTCTGAGGTTCCCGGGCTGAGAGTTTGTAAACGAGGGGACCATATTTTAAGCCAGAGTTGAAACAAACAATGACCTCCCTATTAGTGAGGCTCTCTTCAACCTGGTCTGCCATTTTTCGGAACCGATTATAATAGCTGAGGGTGGTCTCTCCCTTTCCTTGCTCGATGTTGGCCAAGTCAGCCAGCCTCATCTTCCTCTTACCAGCAGTAGCAAAGTGGTCCAAGAACATTCTCCTCATGCCTCTCCAGCAATCGATGCTACCTCTTTTAAGCTCACGGAACCAGGTCAAAGCTGTTCCGGAGAAGGTGCTTGCGAAAGCTTTACAGAGCAAGTCATCAGCAGTGGTGAGGAGATTCATAGTTTGTTCAAAACCTTGCACGTGGTCTTTTGCATCAGTAGTGCCATTGTACTTCTCGAAATTAGGGAGCTTGAGGTGAGGATTAGGTGGAGCCGCAGTTATCCTCAAGGAGAACGGACGAGTTGCCCAGTCATAGTCATCGTCATTGAACTTCTTTCCCATCTCCATGTCATCCAGTCTTTGCTTCAACAGCTCCCATTGCTTGGTTTCCACTCCCTTGTCGCTGCTTGAGCGGGTGCTTCGTTGGGAGCTTCTGATGGATTTATCCTTGGTGCGATCATTCACCCTACTGTGCTCCGCGTCATGTCGGTGGCTGTCCCGTTTGGATGGGGCCTTATCACGCTTTACACTACAAGGAAAATCCATTTTAGCTACGGCAAATTCCGTAGCTAAAATGAAGATTCCGTAGCTAAATCGTGTTTAGCTACGAATTTGTTCCGTAGCTATTCCGTGGGTGCAGGTTTGTCGCTAAATTGGGCGTCGCTATTTTGTAGCTATTTTAGAGACGGATATGTCCGTCTCTAATTTAGAGACAGATATGGCCGTCTCTAAATTAGAGACAGATATGTCCGTCTCTAAATTAGAGACAGATATGTCCGTGTCTAAATTAGCTACAGATATGACCGTCTACGGATTAGCGACAGATTTTTCGTCTCTATTTAAATACTCGTTTTATTTTCAAACAATTTTAGCGACGGATATTTCCGTGGCTAAATTGACAATTTTTTTTTTAAAAAAAATATACTAATATATTTTAAATATATATATATATATATATATTTAAAATATTTTAGTATTTATTTTTAAATATATATTAAATCAGTCCCTTGATTTTTCTTATTCTCAAATCAATCCCTTAATTTTTTTTATTTTCAAATCAGCCCCTTAATTTTATTAATTCTAAATCAGTCCTTGACAATTCAAAGTTACACTTTGCCCCCCTCAACTTCTTTTCTACCCAAATCCGTCTTCAATCTTCACCACCAGCGACCACCGCCATCCACCGTGACCATTCACCACCGTCGACCATTCACCACCATCACACAACCACATCAAACCACCAACATTCACAACCACCATCAAAACAGAGATTGAAGAATTAAAAACGAAATCAAAATCGAAATAAAAACTTTGTTGAAGAAACGACTCCTGCTGTCCTTACCAACATCAAAACAGCGACCACGGCATCCCCGTCGACCGTTCACCACCGTAACCACTGCACACCACCAACAATCAAAACGAAATCAAAACAGAGATGAAGAAATCGTGCCAAATCAAAACAGAGATGAAGAAACAAAAGTGCGAAATCAAACAGAGGGAGAGACGGAGTGTTTTCATACCAGATCTGTGGTGAAGACGGAATACGAATCGTTGCCGTCGCCGGAGACGAGAGAGGAAGAGGGAATGGTAGTGGTGGCGGCGTAATGTGAAGAGATAAATGGGGAGGCTGTTAGTGTTTGTTGAAGGGAGAGAAATAGAGAGAAATAGAGAGAGTCACGGAGGGCGAAGGCTCGCAGTGGATGGCCGTAGCGATGGCGGAGGCGGAGGCGGAGGCGGAGGCGAAAGAACGAAGGAGACGGTAAGGAAATGAGAGAGAGAGAGAGCCGTGCTTTCTAATGAAGAGAGAGAGAGAAATAGGGAGAGGGATAAATGGGTTTGTGTGGATTAATATGGGCCATTTGATTTGTTGTTATGAACGGTAGGATCTTGCTTTGGCCATAATCCGCGTGAAATTTTAAAATCCAATCAAACAATGCCACATCACACGTACTTATATTTATTTCACACTATATTATACAATAACTAAAATATTTATGTCTAATATTAAGAATAATAATATTTATTATTAATAATATTTATTAATAAATTATTAATTATATAATTAATTAATTAATATTAATATTAATTATATAATCAGTAATAATATTAATAATAGTATTAATAATAATTAGAAATTTTTATTATTTTTTATTGAATAGGAAAAAATATTTTAGATTTTTTTATTACTGAAATTTACAAAAAGTTATCTAAAATATTTACATGCTTTTATTTGATTTATCCAAAATTTTAGTTATAGTAATATGCCTAATATCAAGAATAATAACATTATCATATAATTAGTAATAATACTTAATAATAAGACTAATAATGATGTTATTGTTAATTGTTCAATTATATAATTGAATATATTAATAGTTATTATTATATAATTAATAATAATATTATTATATAATTAATAATAATTTTAATAATAACTAGTAATAATACATAACATCAAACATAATAATGTTATTAATTAATAACAATATTCATTAATTTAATTATTTTAAATTCATTAATAATAATTTAATAATTTAAACTTCTAAGAAATATTAACATACTTAAGTAATAATTGATATTAATAAATTATAAAAAAATACTTATTAACAATAACAATAATTTTATCTTTAAAGAAAATAGTAATTAGTAATAATACTTAATAATAAGACTAATAATGATGTTATTGTTAATTTTCAATTATATAATTGAATATATTAGTAATTATTATTATAGAATTAATAATAATATTAATAATATCTAGTAATAATACATAATATCAAAAATAATAATGTTATTAATTAATAATAATACTCATTAATTTAATTATTTTAAATTTATTAATAATAATTTAATAATGTATAAGGGTATAGGGTTTAGGGTTTAGGGTTTAGAGTTTAGGGTATAGGGTATAGGATTTAGGATTTAGGGTATAGGATTTAGGGTTTAGGGTGTAGGGTTTAGGGCTTATAGTTTAGGGTATAGGGTTTAGGGTTTAGGGGTTAGGGTATAGGGTTTAGGGGTTAGGGTATAGGGTTTAGGGTTTAGGAGTTAGGGTATAGGGTTTATGGTTTAGGGGTTAGGGTATAGGGTTTAGGGTTTAGGGTTTAGGGGTTAGGGGTTAGGGTATAGGGTTTAGGGTATAGGGTATAGGGGTTAGGGTATAGGGTTTAGGGTTTAGGGTATAGGGTTTAGGGGTTAGGGTATAGGGGTTAGGGTATAGGGTATAGGGTTTAGGGGTTAGGGTATAGGGTTTAGGGTTTAGGGGTTAGGGTTTAGGGTTTAGGGGTTAGGGTATAGGGTTTAGGGTTTAGGGTTTAGGGTTTAGGGTTTAGGGGTTAGGGTTTAGGGTTAGGGTATAGGGTTTAGGGTTTAAACCCTAAACCATAAATCCTATACCCTAAACCCTATACCCTAAACCCTAAACCCTAAATCCTAAACCCTATACCCTAAACCCTAAACCCTATACCCTAAACCCTATACCCTAACCCCTAAACCCTAAACCCTATACCCAAACCCCTAAACCCAATACCCTAACCCCTAAACCCTATACCCTAAACCCTAAACCCTATATCCTAACCCCAAAACCCTATACCCTAAACCCTAAACCCTAAATCCTAAACCCTATACCCTAAACCCTAAACCCTATACCCTAAACCCTATACCCTAACCCCTAAACCCTAAACCCTATACCCAAACCCCTAAACCCAATACCCTAACCCCTAAACCCTATACCCTAAACCCAAAACCCTATACCCTAAACCCTATACCCTATACCCTAAATCCTAAACCCTATACCCTATACCCTAAACCCTAAACCCTAACCCTAAACCCTAAACCCTATACCCAAACCCCTATACCCTATACCCCTAAACCTTAACCCTAAACCCTAAACCCTATACCCAAACCCCTAAACCCTATACCCTAACCCTTAGAAAAAGTTATAGAAAAAAAGATAGAAAAAAACTAAACAAATGAAAGTATATAGAAGAAAAGTCAAAAGAGGGACGGACTACCCTATATTTATTTTTTATTTTTTTAAAAAAATTTTATTGACTAGAAAACAATATTTTAGCCTTTGTTAATCAGTGGTTTTTTTTTAAAAAAAGTTATATAAAAAAAGATAGAAAAAAACTAAACAAATGAAAGTATATAGAAGAAAAGTCAAAAGAGGGACGGACTACCCTATATTTATTTTTTATTTTTTAAAAATTTTTTATTGACTAGAAAACAATATTTTAGCCTTTGTTAATCAGTGGTTTTTTTTAGAAAAAGTTATATAAAAAAAGATAGAAAAAAACTAAACAAATGAAAGTATATAGAAGAAAAGTCAAAAGAGGGACGGACTACCCTATATTTATTTTTTATTTTTAAAATTTTTTTTATTGACTAGAAAACAATATTTTAGCCTTTGTTAATAAGTGGTATTTTTTTAGAAAAAGTTATAGAAAAAAAGATAGAAAAAAACTAAACAAATGAAAGTATATAGAAGAAAAGTCAAAAGAGGGACGGACTACCATATATTTATTTTTTATTTTTTTAAAAAATTTTTATTGACTAGAAAACAATATTTTAGCCTTTGTTAATCAGTGGTTTTTTTTAAAAAAAGTTATATAAAAAAAGATAGAAAAAAACTAAACAAATAAAAGTATATAGAAGAAATGTCAAAAGAGTGACGGACTACCCTATATTTATTTTTTATTTTTTTTAAAAAAATTTATTGACTAGAAAACAATATTTTAGCCTTTGTTAATTAGTGGTTTTTTTTTAGAAAAAGTTATAGAAAAAAAGATAGAAAAAAACTAAACAAATGAAAGTATATAGAAAAAAAGTCAAAAGAGGCGGACTACCCTATGTTTATTTTTTATTTTTTTTAAAAATTTTAATTGACTAGAAAAAAATATTTTAGCCTTTTTTAATCAGTGGTTTTTTTTAAAAAAAAGTTATATAAAAAAAGATAGAAAAAAACTAAACAAATGAAAGTATATAGAAGAAAAGTCAAAAGAGGGACGGACTACCCTATATTTATTTTTTATTTTCTTAAAAAATTTTATTGACTAGAAAACAATATTTTAGCCTTTGTTAATCAGTGGTTTTTTTTAGAAAAAGTTATATAAAAAAAGATAGAAAAAAACTAAACAAATGAAAGTATATAGAAGAAAAGTCAAAAGAGGAACGGACTACCCTATATTTATTTTTTTTTAAAATTTTTATTGACTAGAAAACAATATTTTAGCATTTGTTAATCAGTGGTTTTTTTTAAAAAAAGTTATATAAAAAAAGATAGAAAAAAACTAAACAAATGAAAGTATATAGAAGAAAAGTCAAAAGAGGGACGGACTACCCTATATTTATTTTTAATTTTTTTAAAATTTTTTTAATGACTAGAAAACAATATTTTAGCCTTTATTAATTAGTGGGTTTTTTTAGAAAAAGTTATATAAAAAAAGATAGAAAAAAACTAAACAAATGAAAGTATATAGAAGAAAAGTCAAATTTAGAGACGGATACTAAATCTGTCTCTAAATTTTAGAGACAGATGTTAAATCTGTCACTAAATTAGAGACGGATTCAAAAATCTGTCTCTAAATTAGAGACGGATTAAAATTTGTCTCTAAAGTTTAGAGACGGATTCTTAATCTGTCTCTAATTTAGAGACGGATTCTGAATCTGTCTCTATTTTAGAGACGGATACAAAACCCGTCTCTAAAATTTAGAGACGGAATCTGAATCCGTCTCTAATTTAGAGACGGAATCAGATTCCGTCTCTAAATTAGAGACGAATTCGGATTCCGTCTCTGATTTAGAGACGGATTCAGATTCCGTCTCTGAATTAGAGACGGATTCATATTCCGTCTCTGAATTAGAGACAGAATCTTAATCCGTCTCTAATTTAGAGACGGAATCCGAATCCGTCTCTGATTTTTGGTTCTGTCTCTAATCTGTCGCCAAATTAGCTACGAATTCCGTCCGTCTCTAAATTTTCGTCTCTAAATCCGGTTTTCCTTGTAGTGTTAGTTCCAGGTCTTGGCCACCAAGTATCATCCTATATGGTTCCGGGGTCCTTGGCCTAGCAAATTCACGAACACGGGGACGGGGAGAATCCCGACGATGCCGAGGAAGAGGAGAATCATGGCGGGATCGATGAGGACGAGGAGAATCAGGACGCCGGGGTGCTATGACTAAACGAGGTGGTGACATTCGCATGTTCAGACTGAGCCTTGTCCTTAGGTCCCTTGAGTTCACCTCCTCTTCCCTGGGAGTCAATTGGCTTCTCAGGTCAACTACCTGATCCCTCTTCTTACTGTCATGCCGAGGACGAGTAGGTTCCCGGGGTGCTTGCTTTGGTAGTTCAGCGGTCTTGAGGAGAGGAGCTCGTTGCTCACCTTGTTCCCTTGCGAGAGGGTTGCCCACGGATGGCCTAATGAATTCAGCCATGGAATGCTCTGGGTCCAATTGCAAAAGAGCAGCCTGTGTTTCATACATCCTTTGCAATGTCTCCATTTTCTTATGTAACATAGAGTGTCGGTCAATGGGTTGACTTCCTCCTGCTTGACCGGCGTCGGCATTCTTTGTTTTCTTCCTTCCCACTTGCTTTCCGCGAGCACGAGTGGGACGAGGAAGCTCAGCGCCTTCTCCCTCGGCATTCGCCTGACCCTTGGAACGAAGGGTCATGGCGAGGGGAGGAGGGGCATCTGGCTGAGGTAGAGGAGGAGGAGGAGGCAGCTCCTCGGCTCCAGTGTTCCCCCCATTCACTTGGGTAGGGTCCTCAGCCGTAACACTCGTAAATTGTCCGTCCATTGTAAGTCGACAACAAATTACCAAGTACAAATTTTCCAAAAATCACAATTTTCAATAGATCCAAATTTCTGGCCGAAATTAGGGCAAATTTTGACCACAAACAAACAGCCAATTGCGATTTTTTCAACACAAAAAATTCAGGCCAAACAATTCACTTCAGACGCGAACTGGCAGATTCCGACCGAATTTTTCGCAGAATCCGGCGATAACAAGAACAGAGCCCAAACGGAACAAAAATTTCTCGTTCAAACTAGAAAATTTTCGGCCGAAAACAGGCTGCAGGCGACTTTTCCAGGCCAAACAAAGGGTGTTTGAATCGATTTCCCGGCAATGGAACCAATTGATGATGCCAAAATCGTCAAATCAGCCCAAATCCAAGCGATGAATGCTCTGGTGATTGCAAGGCCTGAAAATAAGAGAAAACACGTAAACTAAGCCGGGGCGGATCCGGCTAAAGGCCCTCCGGCGTGAGAGTAAGTTCACGGTTTTTGTGTGAGAAAACAAATTGACAAAGTTTCTGCAATGTAAAATGTAACGTACCCAATAATGAGCCATGGGGCTTGTATTTATAGGGATGGATTGATAGAATCCATGTTGAAGTGAACTTGTAAAGAGATAAGATATAATTCTAAGAGAATTATATCTGTTGAGGAGTCATTGTTTGACTTGAATTGATGTTGGTGATTGTAATCCTGATTGGATCATGACTGTAGAATCCTTGTTTGATAAGGACTGTATAATCTACTAGCCGGAACGCCGAGGAACAGAAGTGTTTTATCTCGGCCTTGGCAGGTATGCCAAGGTGAATGATTCCGCTTCCTCGTTATTTGGTGCTTGGCCGGCAAGGTAACATGCCGGGGTAAACAAATCTATTTCCTCGATATTTTAGGATATGCCGAGGTAAGAACTTTTCTCTCCTCGTCACCTGATGATATCTCAGAGTATGATGGCACAAACATGATGATATAAGGACGAGGTGGATGATCTTCGTCATACGAGGAAAGTGTTCCTCGGCCCTGATACTTGTGTGTTGGATTATGTTTATGGCCCAATCCATTTGGGCCCAGCTCGGGCAAGCCCATGTTTGTATCTCGATTTATACCGTTCATGGAAATTATCATTCTACATAGAAAATAGACTTGAAAGATTGAGAAGTCAAGGGAATACCTTGTTGCAGCGCCGCTAAATTAAGACTGGTGGTGCCGTGGTGGGATGGATTGGAGGCAGCGACGCTAACCAAAATCGGGAGAGAGAGATAGAGTGAAACTTGTGTTGTGTGAGAACTGAGAGAGTCCGAGACCGTAGGGTTACTGGGTTAGGCATAGAGACATAAAAGGAATTAAACAATTAAGTAAATTATATATATATAACTGAGAGAGTCTGAGACCGTAGGGTTACTGGAATGGGCGAAAGCGTGACAGGGCAATGCCGCGTGGAGGCAGAAGGCCCATGGTCGTAAACTTCTTTTCCCGGAGAAGAAGCAATGACGGTATCTGGGGAATAAGCATCGCCTAACTCTGTGCAAGCAGCCGCGGTAAGACAGAGGATGCAAGCGTTATCCGGAATGATTGGGCATAAAGCGTCTGTCATATGTCATAGAGACATAAAAGGAACTAAACAGTTAAGTAGAATATATATATATATATATATATATATATATATATATATATATATATATATATATATACTCCCTCCGTCCTACGATAATCTGCAAAAAGACCCCTTTTGGACGTCCCACAATAATCTGCACTTTTCTAAAATGGAAATGGGACCCAGTTGAATTTTTTCTCATTTAATTCCTTTTTAAAATTTTATTTCCAAATATGACTCACTGTTCAAACTTTTGCCCGGAATGTCCTCTTTTTTCATAAATCGCTACACCGTGAAGCGAATTTCAAATTTTTAATTTCAAACTCGCCAAATCATTTAGCGAGTTTATTTATTTATTTTTTATTTCCATTAATTATTTTCTGTAATATTAAAAAATAAATTCCAAACATTAAAAAAACAAATTCCAGGGAAATTAAACTCGCTATTTCATTTAGCGAGTTTAAACGAAAATTAAATTAAATCGCCAATTGAATTAGCGATTTTAAATGAAAGGAAACTCGCCAATTGAATTGGCGAGTTTGTAAGTAATTTCAGATCCCCAATTGGCGAGATTACGAGACAGACAGAAGAAAGAAAAAAAAAACCAAGGAAGAAGAAGAGAGAAGGAAGAACGATTTGAACTCGGTTTTTCAGATCCCCAATTTTCAGGTAAGAAGTGGTTTATCAATTTAGAATACACAATTGAACTCGGTTTCTCCAATTTGTATGGAAATAGCATCCAATTTGTATTGCCACCAGCAATGTGTTTCTCTCTTTTTTGTATGGAAATAGCATCCAATTTTTCTTTCCTTTTCTCTTTTCCCTGAATGCATCATGTCATGTTGATTTCAGCACATACTTTTTAAGTCCTTGGTGTATTTGTTCTCTAAACAAGTACTCAAATTGGTTGAAATGTAGTATTTTTTGTGCATAACCCGTTAGTCTTACTATTGTCTATAATATTATTTTTTTAAAACTAATGAATTTGATTAATCAACAATATACTTCTGTTGGGACTGGGAATATAACATTATCCTAGAATGCTTTCTTTGTTAAGAGCAATCTGTAGTTTAAGACCTTTTGGCTCTAAATATGTTACTTCTTGCGGTTGTATATACTTTTCTGTTTTCACTGTGTATCAGAGCTTCACAATTAGAGCTTAGGTTGTGAAGTTTAAACCAGTGATATATCAATGTAAGGGGCTTTGAACACTCTTCTTACTCGAATTGTTGGGCCAGAATATGTGATTTGTATTTCTCTGTTCACTGTGAATCAGAGCTTCATGATCGAATTGTTGGGCAACTTACATTGATGTGTGAACATAACACTTCCTAGAGTATTTGATTTGTCAAAATAATACTTGTGTTTGTGTTGTTTTGATTAACAGATGGATACTTTTGTTGATCCTGGGCCGTTTGATCCTTCCGTGTTGACTTTACAGCACTCCTACCGAGCCAAATATATTTGGGCAAATCGTGACGTTTCGAGTTTATCATTTCGTCGTGGTACAACCGTGCCACATGTTATAGCTCCCGTTATCCAGGAGAGATTAGCAGTGGCCAGGTGGTTAGGAGTTCATTTCATCGGGAGAGTGCAGTATGACTGGGCATTATTTGAGGCGTTGATCGAGAGATGGCTCCCGGAAACCCATACATTCCACCTTCCTGTTGGTGAGATGACCATCACATTAGAGGATATCGGGATGTTGTCGGGGTTGCCGATTGATGGGTTACCCGTTACTGATTCAGGTTTGCCCGTTCTTCCAAATTGGCGGGTCTTATGTGCGGAGCTTCTAGGTGCTGTTCCACCTGATGCAGCATTTGATGGTAGTAGTTTAAAGATTAAGTGGTTGAAGACCCAATTTTCTGAGTTTGGTAGCCTTCCCGCTGATTCCCCCCAGACTTGGTTGATAGGTATACGCGTACCTATATTTTGATAGCCCTTGGGGCTAATGTGATGCCAGATCGTACTAACAGCAAGGTGAAGCTGTTTTATCTCCCTTTACTTAGAGATATTGAGAGGATACATATGTACAGCTGGGGTAGTGCATGCTTAGCCTTTTTATATAGGGAACTTTGCTCTGCTACTCACCCCGACACTAGCCAGTGTGGTGGATTTCTAAATATTCTGCAGGTATGCTATAACATTTTAATTAAACGTTATGATGTTGTTCTTTTTTTTATTTATTTATTTGAAATCATATGTTTTAATAGTATTTCATATATTTTGTTTTGATACAGCTTTGGGCATGGGATAGGTTGCTATGTACGCAACCTATTTCTCTTACGCCAAATGAGGATCAGCAACCTTCCCTTGGGGTGCAGGTATACATTTATTAACGAGTTTTCCATCTGAAATGTTATTTTCACCTACTACATATTGAAACTTTTGACTTATACTTCTCCATTTATTGAATTTCAGGTGGATTGGACGGTTATCTTTGAAGTATGTTACTGCACACAACCTTCGCAGCTATCGAGACCAGCTAGCGCACTTGGAGGATGATCAGGTTGTGTGGATGCCATACAGAGATCGACAGGCTCCAGCTTATTGCCGTCAGGAAGAGGCTGTTTGGAGGTCTAGAGTCCCTCTGATCTGTTTTGAGAAGGTAGAGTGGCACCTCCCTGATCGTGTGTTGAGGCAATTCGGCATGCTGCAGGGGATCCCAGAACCGTGTGACACAGGGGAGGAGTTGCACAGGATTGACCGCCGCGGGAACAGCCATGTCGTTTGGGGTTCCCGACACCAGCAATTTATAGCAGCTTGGGAACAACGGCGGGATAGAGTGGTGTACGGGCAGATGGGGGTTCAGGCCATGCATTATACGCATCCTTACATGATTTGGTATAAGAGGATCACGTGCATGTTTGTCCAAAACCCGGTGCATGTAGAGGAGATTGGTTACCGGACGATGGCCCCTTTCTTGGAGGGTTTGGTAAGCATTTCTTAAATTGTTCTCATTATAATCACCTTAGTTTTTTTACTTTGAATTATTAAATTATGTCTCATTCTCATAATTTATGCTATAAAAACAGGTACAAAACTTACATCATGTTCATGTGACAAATGAAGCTGGCATTACTAGGGATGAGGAGCAGCAAAGTCCGCCATGTCCATCCCGGTTTGAGGTGCGAAGGATTGTCAGACACACTCTCACGCATGTGAGAGAGCAGCAGCGGCTTGAGGCTGAAGCACCTTCGGTACCGGTTGATCGCACCCAGTGTGTGGCACCTAGACAGCCTCGTAGACGTGGACATCGTGCACCCAGATAGGCACAGCAGGGGATGAACTTACATGATGAGCCAGATCTGCAGCCAGAGCCTCACATCGACCTACAGCCACAGCCAGAGCCTGAAGCCCAGACCCAGGATGATGATCTATTTGATTGGTCACAGTTGACTCAAAGTCAATTTAGTGGGAGTGGGAGTAGGTGGGGGGATGGGAGTGGGAGTGGGAGTAGGTGGGGAGATGGGAGTGGGTGGAATGCCCAGCTAGACCTCCCCCTGAACCCACTATGGGTTTTGGACAATTTTCGGGGACTGAAAGTGCCTTTGATCTATCTACGTCACAAGCATCGTTCCAACCCTTCTCCGATCCGAATTCGACTTCTTCTGGTGGGACTTACTTTGAGGACATTACACAACCTCAGAGGGAGGAATTTCAGAGACAGACTGACATAAGAAAGGGGTCTAGGTCGCGACATCCGGTAAACAAATTCACTCCATCTACATATGATAAAACATACGAAAGAAGGAAGAAGAAGTGAGATTTGGTTAGTTTAGTAGTTTTTGTATTGAATATTTGTAGTATATTACAATATTTTTGTAATCTATTCATTTTTTTTTGAAAGTTTTTTTAGTTTGTTTCTATATTTGTTGTTGTATGAATGAGTTTTGTTTTGTTGATTTTGTTGTTTGTGTATGTTTTTTGCAGGTGGACAGCAAACTGGTAGCTGTTGAGGGGATTTCTGGTCTTCACAAACTCGCCAATTCAATTGGCGAGTTTCCTTTCATTTAAAATCGCTAATTCAATTGGCGATTTCTTTTATTTTTCATTTAAACTCGCTAAATGAAATAGCGAGTTTAATTTCCCTGGAATTTATTTTTTAATGTTTGGAATTTGTTTTTTAATATTACAGAAAATAATTAATGGAAATAAAAAATAAATAAACTCGCTAAATGATTTAGCGAGTTTGAAATTAAAAATTTGACAATCGCTTCACGGTGTAGCGATTTACAAAAAAAGGGGACATTCCGGGCAAAAGTTTGAACAGTGAGTCATATTTGGAAATAAAATTTTAAAAAGGAATTAAATGAGAAAAAATTCGGATCCACTTCTCTCTACTCACAACAATTACCCACTTACTCCACTTTCTCTCTCCTACCCAACCATCTACACTCACAACACATCACCTTTTTCACCTTTTACCTTAATTCCCGCGCCAAGAAAAAAAGTGCGCATTATCCCGGAGGGAGGAGTATATATATATATATATATATATATATATATATATATATATATATATATATATATATATATATATATATATATAGGTCACGCTCCAATGAGAACCGTTTAAAATGAGAACCGTGAGAACCACTTGTATACACTTGTATACAGTAGATATTTAGCTACTGTATACATATACATTAGACTGTATACATATGCAGTAGATACTTAGCTACTGTATACAAGTGTATACGTGTGGTTATACACTTGTATACAGTAGATACTTAACTACTGTATACATATACAGTAGACTGTATATGTATACAGTAGCTAAATATCTACTGTAAACAAGTGTATACAAGTGGTTCTCACGATTCTCATTTTGTTATGGTTCTCATTTGAGCACCTACATACATACATATATATATATATATATATATATATATATATATATATATATATATATATATATATATATATATATATATATATATATATATATATTTTAAAAAAAAAATTATACTCCCTCTGTCCCCCTTCAAGAGTCCTACTTTTCCTTTTGATTCATCCCAGACTAAGAGTCTCATTCCATAAATGGCAAATTTTGAACAGTGTTTCGAACATTTTTACTCTTATAATGTAAATATACTAGTATTCTCTTACCCGTGTCACTGACACGATGACAGTACACAAATTAAAGAAATGTTGAAATCGCCTTCCTCCCATCCCAAAAAAAAAAATTAAAAAAATCTACCCAATAACCTGATGATTACTTTGTTCCATAATCAATATTTGATGGAGGGTGGTTTGTTTGTGTAAATACCGAAGAGAATATGAGGAAGTCAATTATCCGGGACCGTTATCCATTTAGGGTCAGTAAAAAAATATTTTCTTAATCCTCATTTTACTATTATTATTTTTTCGTTACCCCAACCCAACCCAACCCATTAATCATATAATTAATTAATAATAATTATAATCCATAACCCATCCCCTATTCTATTTTTACCCAAGGTTCGAAACAAAAAACTTAAGTAGTCATGACGAACGATTTTTTAATTGATTTAGGAACAAACATTTATCTAAAATTAGTTTTTTTAAAGATTCTAAAATCGTTTAAAAATTTGATTATATATAATAGTAATTACTCCCTCCGTCCCAAAATGATTGTCCCACTTTTTTTGCTTTTATTACGAAGGAACTTTGAACAATAATTTTAGGTTTATTTAACTATACAAATGAAAATCTAAAACTCATTATTGATACACCATCAATAATACTATCAATTGCAAGTTTTAGATATTCATTTGTATAATTAAATCAACCTAAAATTATTGTTCAAAGTTTCTTCGTAATAAATGCAAAAAAAGTGGGACAATCATTTTGGGACGGAGAGAGTATTATATTAAGATACACTCCTTAAATAAATTATCCTAATAAAATAAAAGAGAAAAATAAATAAATCAAATTGAAATACACATAAATAAAAAAGAAAAAAAAAATACCCAATTCAATTTTTTTTTGAAAGAGAGCATATATAAACCCTAAACCTTATTTTAAGGAGTATACTAAATAATTAAAAAAAATAAAAAAAATGATCATTTATTTATAATCGGTTGCCATCAAAATACAAATCACCCCTAAACAACACAAAATAATATACTTCAATATGTCCCAAAGTAAATGTCTATTTTTTTTAGAAAAATATTACAAATTGAATGTCACTTTCTTACAAATTTTTATTCTAAATGATTTTTTATCAATTACCACTCATTATATATTTGCAAAACAAAAAATTTAAAAGTGAATAGAAAGATTATTTATGAATCTTTGCTAATATTTATAAAAAAAGCTATTTTAAAATATAACTTAAATGAAAATTATTCATTACCATTATTATTTTTTCTTAATCCCAACCCAACCCATTAATCTTATAAATAATTAATAATAATTATAATCTATAACCCATCCCCTATCCTATTTTTACCCAAAGTTCGAAACAAAAAACTTAAGTAATCATGACGAAGAATTTTTTAATTGATTTAGGTACAAACATTTTTCTAAAATCATTTTTTTTGAAAGATTCTAAAATCTTTCAAAAACTTAAATAAATGATCCTAATAAAATAAAAGAGAAAAATAAATAAATCAAATTGAAATACACATAAATAAAAAAAAATACCCAATTCAATTTTTTTTTGAAAGAAAGAGTATATATAAACCCTAAACATTTTTTTAAGGAGTATACTAAATAATTAAAAAAAATAAAAAAATGATCATTTATTTATAATCGATTTTTCTATTAAAAAAAAGAATCTTAAAAAAAACTTAAGTCATCTTCAAAAAGAAATAATAGTTAAAAATAAAAATAGGAAGGAGAAAATGGAAAATGAAGGTTAAAAAAGAAAATAGGAGAGTGTTTAATTTCAGCCGTTTGATCACTTTTGTAACTTTAAATCTGAACCATGTTAGAAGCGAGAATGTGTGAAGAGGAAATTGTTATTTCACTTCTTGAAGAATTATGAATGATATAACCCTATATATACACCATAATCCTACTTTGACTAGGATTCTATAATAGCTACCATATTCTACTTTCCTACTTAGAAAAGAAGACTTCCTAAAGTATACAACTTACATAAGAAAACAATATTTACAAGGAAATGAAAAGATATTGATAAGATATGTCAATATCTCAACACCCCCCTCAAGTTGGAGCGTGTAGGTCACAAACGCCCAACTTGCCCAGTAAATGTAGAAACTGTCGACTGCCCAATGCCTTAGTAAGAATATCTGCCACTTGTGCAGTCGTATGAACTTTGGCAGTTGTGATGACACCTTTCTGAACAGCATCGCGAACAAGGTGACAATCAACTTCAATATGCTTTGTTTGTTCATGATGAACAGGATTCCTAGCCATGTGCAATGCAACCTTATCACAAAGAAGGAGAATGGGAAAATTATGTTGAATCCCAAATGAACCAAGCAAACTACGAAGCCACTTAAGCTCACACGTGGCACTAGCCATAGATCGATATTCAGCCTCAGCTGAAGAGCGAGAAATAGTAGTCTGCTTCTTTGTCTTCCAAGAAATTGGCGAATCCCCAAGAAATACTAAATAAGCAGTGAGAGAACGCCGTGTAATGGGGCAGCTTGCCCAATCAGAATCACAAAATGCCCGAAGTCGTAGGGCAAAAGATGCCCTCAATAGAATGACTTGACCAGGATGGGACTTGAGATAGCGCACCACTCGTAAGGCAGCCTTCCAATGACCCATCTTAGGTTTGTTCATAAACTGTGCAAGAGTATGCACACAGTAAGCGAGCTCCGGACGAGTGATAGTTAGATAAAAAAGTCGCCCTACAAGACGCCTGTAGGGTTCAGGATCACGAAGCTCAACATCCGAAAGTAAGGCCAAACCATGATTTTGTTCAATAGGAGTAGTTGCTGGGCGAGCACCAAGAAGCCCAGTTTCTGAAAGAATGTCAAGGGCATACTTTCGTTGAGAAATAAATATCCCATCCGGATGTTTTGCAACTTCAAGTCCCAAGAAATACTTGAGATGGCCAAGATCTTTCATATGAAAGCAACGACTGAGATAGGCTTTGAAACGACAAATTGCAGTCGAATTATTACCTCCAATAACCAAGTCATCAACATACACAAGCATATGAATTTCAGCAGTGGAAGTCTGAAGAGAAAAGAGAGAGTAATCTGAACATGATTGAGTAAACCCGTACTCCTTTAGTGCCACGGAAAGCTTTGCAAACCAACAACGAGGAGCTTGTCGTAAGCCATATAATGATTTCTTCAGTTTGCAAACTTTGCCAGAAGAAGAAGCTGGATGTCCCATTGGGACTTTCATATACACATCCTCACTTAGATCCCCATGCAGAAAAGCATTGTGGACGTCCATTTGATGAAGCTCCCACCCTTGAACAGCAGCAATAGAGAGAAAAACTCGTACTGTAACCATCTTTATTGTGGGTGTAAAAGTCTCCTTGAAGTCCACTCCTTCAACCTGACGGTTTCCCAAGATCACCAACCGGGCCTTGTATCGTTCAACTGACCCATCTGCGTTGTACTTAATCTTGTAAACCCATTTGTTGCCAATCACTTTCTTGTCAACAGGAGCATCTACCAATTCCCATGTACCATTCTGATCAAGGGCATCAAGCTCTTTATTCATAGCCTCACACCATTTAGGAGATTTAACCGCTTCACCAAAATGCTTCGGCTCAACACCTGAGTCAATGGTAGCCAAAAAACAACGATGTGCCAAATAAAATTTAGTGCAATTGACAAATTTTGATAAAGGATACCGAGTACCTGAAGATTTCTTTTGGTCCGGCGAACAAGACGGGGAGGGGACTCGTGCGGCATGAGCTTTACCCAACTCATATTCATTTGGAGGATACTTTGAAGAGGGAACCTTAGCTCTTTGACCTCAACCCAAAATCTCTGTTGTAGCTTGTTCAGTCACCTGCAATGAATCAGAAGTGGGTTCGAGCCTTTGATCAAAATCTGTAACCGGATGTGCAGGCACTTGTGCAGCGGGTTGTTCAAACAACTGCTTAGGCTGTTCATCAGGTTGTTCACACAACTGGTCAGACAACTGTTCAGGCAACCGATTGCCCTCGTGAACATTGTCTTCTTCATGGGCAATTTCATCTGTAAAAGAAAGATGTCCGAATTTGTATAGGCTTTTTTTCGGATCAGTCCAATCACTAGCAAAGGGAAATTCCTTTTCCACAAAAACTACATCCCTCGAAACAAGCAACTTATTTTCATCAAGGTCATAGACATATCAACCTTTCTTCCCATAAGGATACCCTAAAAATACACATCGCCTACTTCGACTAGCAAACTTATCATTATCTCTTCGTGAGTAATGAACATAACATAGAGAACCAAAGACCTTAATGTGTTTGTAAGAAGGGGATTTTCCAAAAAGAATTTCATAGGGGTTTTTTTCATTCAACAACTCCGAAGGGGTCCGATTAATAAGGTGCCCTACTGCTAATACACATTCCCCCCAAAATTTGACCGGTAATTTTACTTGAAATATCAAAGCACGAGACACATTCAAAATATGTCTATGCTTTCTTTCAACCCTTCCATTTTGTTGGGACGTGCGAACACAAGTAGTGTGATGTTCAATGTCGTTTTCAAGAAAATATTTTTCCAAACAAGTGAATTCCGTTCCATTATCACTTCTAATTTTCTTAACACGTTTATTAAATTGCCATTCTACCATGGCAAGGAAATTTTTCAAAATTTGTGTGACATCACTTTTAGACTTTATCAAATAAACCCACACGGCACGGGAACGATCATCCACAATTGTCAAAAAATAAACTGCTCCACATAAAGCAGGTTTTCTATAATCACCCCTAATATCATAGTGTATTAAATCAAAAACTTCATCAGACTTACTTTCACTAAGAAAAAATTTATCCCTACTTTGCTTAGCCTTGCAACAAATCCCACAGACATCTTTATTAATACTACCACGATTAATAAAAGGCAATAGACCAACCACCTTACTTGACGGATGTCCAAGTCGCTGATGCCACAACTGATAGCTCCCAGATTCTCTAACGTTGCAAGCCTAGTCACTGTTGTTCCCTTTAAGTAGTACAATCCCCCGTCTTGTTTACCCGTTCCAATCGAAATCTTCGTGACTCGATCCTGTATGACACAAACTTTATCAGAAAAATGCACCATATAATTGGAATCATTCAGTAATTGAGAGATAGACAATAAATTGCAATTGAACGCAGGACCATATAAAACGTTTCTCAAAGGTAAGTGTGATCCGATGGTAACATCGCCTTCTTTTGTAGCCAATATATATCTTCCATTAGGCAAACCTATATGATTAGCCTCGATCGGACGAACATTCTTGAGCAAGGAAATGTCGCCTGTTATGTGTCGATTAGCTCCGCTATCGATGAGCCAATTGTACTTCTACCAGCCATGTGGTCAGTTGTGCGACCAGTTGTGCAGACAGTTGACTGTACAAGCTCCTTAACAACATTCCATCGTTCAGGTGTGAAACCCATCAGACGAGCCTGATCTGCATCCGTCCTTCCAGAAATTTCTCCTCCATTGATCTGCACAGTGTTGACTCGCGCACTCAATGCGTTAGTTGTGCGACCAGTTATGCGACCAGTTGTGCAGACAGTTGACTGCACAAGCTCCTTAACAACATTCCACCGTTCAGGTGTGAAACCCATCAAACGAGCCCAATCTGCATCCTTCCTTTCATCAGTTCCCCCTTGTTTAATTTTTTCAACCTTCTTAGGTCTATCAATGCTTGATGTCGGGTAGTACGGCAACGTCCGCTCACTACCTCCAAGCAGTTTCTCATTACCTCCTTCGGCGAACATGGCGAAGGGTTTGTATTTGGTTATCCCTGATTTCCTAGGGCTCTGATACCTGTAAGTACCCAAATCCGGATCGTCAAAATCCGTTAGAAAGTTAACCGGAATTCGTTAACTGGCCCGCTCCAGGCTAACCGAAACCCGTTAAGCTTCCCGTTGCCAAGCCAACGAGACGTCCCGGGACTGCCCCGAGCATCCCAACGTCGAAGCGTACTCAACACACGTCGTTTCACGTAAAAGTACGACTTTCCCTGAAAAACGCACTTTCCGGCACTTTTCGGGGGCATTTCGGACATTTTCCGGACTGTTATTTTAAAAACGGACAAAACCGGAAAATAATGGCACAAATTCCCATGGCCTGTGAGTCACAGGGACACGTGGCTCACATGCCACAGCTCCCCCATCACCTTTCAATCAAATTTAGAGTGAAAAGACAAAAATACCCCTGGTATGCATTCTCAGTCCGGCCGGACTCATTTGCAGAAAATCTGGAATTGCCAGCAAGCCCCTCCAATTTCCAAAGTTTCACAAACCCCCCCTGATTTCACCCTAAGTCCGTCCGGACTCATGCTGAAATTACACCTATAAATATAGAGGCTGTCAAAGCCATTTACAACAACAAAAACTCACTCCATTTCACCCTAAGCCACGGCCTAAACTGGTTCCACTCTCCCCGAGCCCCGATTTTACCTCGTTTTGCGTGAAAACTCCGTATTTCGATCAAATATGACCCCCGCCACCTCAAAACACCGTTCCAAACACACTTTCGTATCCCGTATACGCCCCTCGAGCCAAAGGAGCCGACCCGAGCCATAGGTAGCTCCCTCTCTCTCTAAAACTCTCGTTCCGTCTCGGTTTACGCGCCAGTCGCTATAACCGTTTCGGACAACGTTGTTGAAATGTAGACGCCTCCGTCTAACGGGGTTCGATACGTTTTAGCCCCTAGATCCTCTTCTCTTCCCATAAGAGAAGTAATCTCGGGTTAAAATGGCGTTCCGACCCCGTTCCGTTTACTTTACCAATTCCGGATCGTTTGATCCGTCGATCGTCATTTAAATTCCTGTCATTTACAAATTCCGGACCGTTTGATCCGTCGAACGTCATTTACTTTCATGCAACTTTACAATTCAGAGTCGTTTGGCTCGTCGATCGCACTTTACAATTCCGAGCCGTTTGGCTCGTCGATCGTACTTTACAATTCCGGATCGTTTGATTCCGTTGATACCGCACTTTAAATACTGTCATTTACAAAATCCAACCCATTTGGATCGTGATAGTATTTACTTTTCAAAGTCCGAGTCGCAACCCGATTCGTTGATCGCATGTATTTAATGCCTTTTTCCCGTAAAAATGCTAACAATGTAATGCCCGGTTCAAAATCGGAGTTCGACCTTCGAACTCTCTTTCAAAACGCGTGAAATGACGTTTGGCATCCAAATGTTCATCTTCAAACTTAAAAGCCAACTTTTGACATTCAAAAATCATTTAATACATTTTTTCCCGTAAAATCGTTAACAATGACATGCCCGGTTCAAAACCGGAGTTCGACCTTCGAACTCTCTTTCAAAACGCGCGAAATGACGTTTGGCATCCAAATGCTCATCTTCAAACTTAAAAGCCGACTTTTGACATTCAAAAATCATTTAATACGTTTTTCCCATAAAATCGTTAACAATGACAGGCCCGGTTCAAAATCGGAGTTCGACCTTCGAACTCTCTTTCAAAACGCACGAAATGACGTTTGGCATCCAAACGCTCATCTTCAAACTCAAAATCCGACGTTTGACATTCAAACGCTCTTTTCTTAAAAGTCAACATTTGATACTTAAGATAAACAGTTAAAATTAGCATTCGCGCCACTTTTCCTAAAACTGCAAAACCGACGTTTGTCATTCAAACGCTCGTCTTTTCAAACAAGATAACCTAATAAATGTTTGACATTCAAACCAAGATTAAGCTTGTCATTCAAGCCCCCATTTCAAAATGCAAACACACACACGCACACGTTTTCGAGAAAGGTAGAAAGACTCGTCATACGAGGCATTTCGGGTGATCTCAATATACTCTTCCCGAAACGTAACGTGACCTCCGAACCTAACAATCTTTGGTACTAAAAAGCTTTTAACTCGTTTTTTCTGCCAATAAAAATGACCCCCCTGTTTCAAAGCCTTTTCCTAAGTTTTTGCTACCAATAAAAACGACACCTTTTTTAATCAATAGCCGTTTCTCAACGTTTGGGCTCAGAATACAAAAATCGCGTGGCGACTCCTCTTCCTTCCCGAAAAGAAAGGTCTCAAACACCAACCCTCCGTGAAAGACAACCGCGTTTCCGCGTCCGCGCGAAAACCCCGGGTAATTTCAATACCATGTTAGAAACGAGAATGTGTGAAGAGGAAATTGTTATTTTACTTCTTGAAAAATTATGAATGATACAACCCTATATATACACCATAATCCTACTTTGACTAGGATTCTATAATAGCTACCATATTTTACTTTCCTACTTAGAAAAGAAGACTTCCTAAAGTATAAAACTTACATAAGGAAACAATATTTACAAGGAAAGAAAAATATATTGACAAGATATGTCAATATCTCAACAAACCACCACTTATTTGATAGATAAGAGGAAGTTTTTTGACATTGTATTGTATTATAGATTTTTCAGTTTGTAATTATACAAATTCAACTCCTAATATAGTGAAAGTGTTGCATTATAATATAAAAATGGATTGATCATTAGTTTTCTAACCAAAGTGGATGAGAAACCTAACGAATTTCTTTTAAAATTGCAATCTTTACCCCTCTAATTCACGTCAAATTTTGAGTTGGCAGTTGTTGACTAAGCAGACACCAATGGCAAAATTTACTAATATGGATGTTTTAATTAATTAGTGAGTAAAAGTAACTATTTAAAATATAAAATTAATTTTCAAAGATTTTAAAATAATTCTTCTTCATCCCCTTCCCCACACCTCAAAAACACCATTATCAGCGTCATTACTGCCATCACCATCGGCACAACATCACTCAAGCAACCATTGAACCATCACCCCAAAAAATAAATCATTGGATCCAGATACCAACCCAAAACAAAAAAAATTATCAATCCAAAAATCAAGTTTTGAATCCATTTAAAAAAGTCAAGTTCTTGAATCCAGCAAGTAAGACTGTCCAGAATCAAAAAATCCAAGACTCAAAATTCCTAAAAACATAATGTCAAAATCATTTTCCCAAAATTAAGAAACCTATATCAAGAAATTCAAGTCTTAAAACTCCTCAAATCCAAATGGCAAACCCTTTTTTTCTCGAAATCAAAAAACGTATATCTTCTCTAAACTCTCTCTCTCTCTCCTCTTTACGGCTCTGGTTTGAGAGGAGATTCATTGGCCCAGATATGGCTTGCAAGTCGGCTATGTCGAAGCTACGGTGTATGAAATTGTTGAAGATGAGAAAAGTAGAGAGAGACGAAAGAGACAGCAACCTGAATTGAACATGGAGGCTGAAAAGGTTCATATCTAGGGGTGATAAGATGGCCAATTTTCTACATAGAAAATAGACTTGAAAGATTGAGAAGTCAAGGGAATACCTTGTTGCAGCGCCGCTAAATCAAGACTTGTGGTGCCGTGGTGGGATGGATTGAGGCAGCGACGCTAACCTAAATCGGGAGAGAGAGAGAGAGAGAGAGAGAGAGAGAGAGAGAGAGAGAGCAACTTGTGTTGTGTGAGAACCGAGAGTCCGAGACCGTAGGGTTACTGGGTTAGGCATAGGGACATAAAAGGAATTAAACAATTAAGTAAATTATATATATATATATACTCCCTCCGTCCCACCCGAATTTGGACAAAGTTACTTTACACGGAGATTAAGAAATAACAATAAGATAATAAAAATGTGTGGTAGAAAATGAAGAGAGAGAATGAGTGGAGTTAATAGTGGTTGGTTGAATAAATTGTATGGTGGAGAATGAGTGGAGTTAATGAGTGAGTGGGGTATGCCCATTTTTTTATTATTATAAACTTTCCTTTTTGGGTTGTCCAAATTCGGATGGGACGCCCAAAAAGGAAATTTGTCCAAATTCGGGTGGGACGGAGGGAGTATATATATATATATACTCCCTCCGTCCCGCTAGTAACCGCACTGTTACTGTTTGTGCGGGGATTAAGGAAAAAAATAATGATAGAAATGTTGTGAGTAAAAGTAAAATATGAGAGAGAATGAGTGGAGGGAATAGTAAATTATAATGGTGTTGTGGGTATTAAAATAATGTAGGAGAGAGAATGAGTGGAGGGAATAGTAAAGATTTTTTGCCATTTTAGGAAGTGTGCGGTTTGTAATGGGATGCCCGAAATAGAAAGTATGCGATTTGTAGCGGGACAGAGGGAGTATATATATACATATACATATATATATATATATATATATATATATATATATATATATATATATATATATATATATATATATATATATATATATAAAGGGGATTAAGGAAAAAAATAGTGATAGAAATGTTGTGAGTAAAAGTAAAATATGAGAGAGAATGAGTGGAGGGAATAGTAAATTATAATGGTGTTGTGAGTATTAAAATAATGTAGGAGAGAGAATGAGTGGGAGGAATATTAAAGATTTTTTGCCATTTTAGAAAGTGTGCGGTTTGTAATGGGACGCCCGAAATAGAAAGTGTGCGATTTGTAGCGGACGAGAGGAGTATATATATATATATATATATATATATATATATATATATATATATATATATATATATATTAAAAAAATTATACTCCCTCCGTCCCCCTCAAGAGTCCTACTTTCTCTTTTAATCCGTCCCAGACTAAGTCTCATTTCATAAATGGCAAATTTTGAACAGTGTTTCGAACATTTTTACCCTTATAATGTAAATATATTTACAAAAAAATCAATCATTATGCCCTTATAATGTTAACATATTTACAAAAAAAAAAACAATCAAAAAGAGGTTTTATCATAAATGTTTTAACTTTTACATTCTCTCCTCTAATTTTCTACCCACTTGCATTTCTTTATTCATTTAAAAAAAAAAATCTTGAGAAGCATGAAATACTATCCTAGGACCCTTGAAGTGGGACGGAGGGAGTAATTGGTACTCGGTATACCAACCAATTTAAATAACTAATTTAAATATATGTACCGTGTACTAATCAATTTGACATAATTGATACAGTAGTACCGTACCAACATTTCGGTATACCAATTTCTACGTTCCAATTAAAATTGATACGGTTGGTACACATGTTGGTTGGTATGAATTTGAAAATTTTGCCAGGCCCCCTAATAGGATTAGGAATAGGTTTTTTTTTTTCTTGTTTGTTTGTTTGTTTTTTTTTTTTTTTTTTATGTAAATTTAAATAGGATTAGGGATAATTTATGAGGGGTGTTAATTTGTAAACACATATTTTAGTTTTAGCCTTCAACTTTTGTAAAATATATATATTGGACCGATTGTTTCATATTTCACATTTTACCCCCATCAATTAAAACGGCGTAGTTTAACTTTCTTATTAATAAGTGACAAAACGACGTAGTTTCGAGTACTTCATATTCAAAAAAATCCACTTGGACAATTTTTTTCGCGTATTCAATTTTACATGCCAACTAAGACGTCTACTCAGCAATTCCGTTAAAATTTGGACGAAAAGATGACGGTGTCCAAATATCCACACATTTTTTCTAAGTACGGAGGCTAATATGACAATTAACTTGGCATATCTATGACCTAAGTACAAGACATATTTCTATATTTTCCATCAAACCAATCCAAAGATGTGCTTTTACGCAACTGTTGATGATTAATGAATAATGCAGGTATCCTTGCCGGCAAGGTATCTCTAATAATGCATTCATGGAATTTCCAATACTTTCGTACTTATCACATGGCGGAAAATGATATGCAGCCCATGAATATGATGGAAGGTAACTGCAAGGAAGGAAAAGAACCAAGATAAGGTTTCAAATGGTCCATCATATCATAAGCGTAAAAAATTGGACTCTTCTTCCACTCTCACTGTTGGTGCCATAGATAAGAGGGCAATAGACTTGTGTCTGTGTGTGTCTGAGAGAGAGAGAGAGAGAGAGAGAGAGAGAGAGAGAGAGATCATCTGTATTTTTGGACCGCTACCATTGCCAAAATTGGGCACTCTCCTTAAATGTGATTACAACGACAGAATGAATACATACCTGCATGGCTGCAGACACAATATGCAAGATAGGCCTTCGTTTACCATACACTATCGAGCTCCAGTATACGACAGTCAAAACATCTTACGACAGCCACAACATCAGCATAATACAAACTCCTTCGAGTTTGGGGACCATGACTGCATTAGTTGTCTTAATTCTGCACAAGAATAAGAGATCAATAACCCACAAAAACTAACATCTGTTTTCTTCTTCTTCTTCTTTTTTTTTTTTTTTTTTTTTTTTTTTTTTTAGCGAAAAGGGCAAGGCCCCTAAATTTTATTGATAGGAAAAAAAAAAATAACATCTGTCAACTGAGGGACATTTTGCTAAGTAGCGCCTTAAAGCAAATGTTGAAATCTTGACATACCAGCTTATAGTTGACCAAAGCTTCCTACTCTTCATGTGCTTGACCTGAAACAAACCAATTTCACGAAAAAAAAAAAAATTACCTGACAGATGGCACTCCATGGTCCCAATTATCTACCAAACTTGTCTAGCAAACATCAATGACTAGGCCGTGCAATAAATACGAAAAGTAGGAGGCGAAACTAAAAAATAAAAACGTTCAAGACCCACTGGTCAGCACATCTGACTCAATTCAGACCACTCACCATAGCCGTCTTGTATATCTCATCCAGTGACAGGGTTAGGTTAATTCCATGGTCCACCCCTAAGGTTTGGACAAGTCTCATTGCCCCCTCCTGAGGTTTGGTTTCTTCACTTTCCCCCTTTTGTCTACTTTATTAATGCGAAATTACTATTTTACTCCTAAATATGTGAAGTGTCCAATTTAGTATTTTGCAATACATTGGGAAGATTTAGGAATAAATAGTCAATTCGCATAAATAATGAAGAAAAAAGAGGGAAAGTGAAATGAAACCAAACCTCAAAGGGGGGGGGGGGGAACTTGGTCCAAACCTCAGGGGTGGGAAGTGGAATTAACCCTCCAATGTCACAACCCAAGACGAAACATCTCCCTATAAAATCCATCAGGGTATGTTTGGCAACCTTAATTCCAAGATTTGGATTTGGAATTGAAAGAACAAAATGAATTCCGTGGAACTAATTTAACCCTTTCAATTCCAATTCAATGGATTGGAATCGAGTTGCCAAACATACTATCAGCATATTTCCATCATTCTACACTTACATAGACTTTCTCTAGTCTCATCTTATTTAAAATCCAAAAAACACACACACAAAAGGCAAACTCTCGCATTGCTAGGTTCGTTACAGAAGTTGCACCGCCGCAATTTGTCAGTGTCATGAGAAGACGGCGTGCATCAAAGATGTTAGACACAATAAACGAGGAAGGTAGGGAAATTTCTCTAAGCAATTCTATCTCTTCAGCTACAAAGACTCCCTCCACATTTCCGTCTACTTCTTCATCTACTTTGTCTTTTGATGTAGCCAAGCCCAATTACTTCCTCAAAGACGTCAAGAGAACTTTGTTTGGCAATTGAGTGCTAATTTTTAGGGCCTTGTTTTTTCTCGAGCTAGTGTTTGCTGCACTCTCTTTAGATTACTGTCCTTTTCGTCTTTTGGGTTGTAGGGTGTTGATAGTCTCTTATTAAGTAGATTGCACCACGCTAAAATTAGTTACGCCAGAATTTTATTTGATGCTGGGATATAGCGTTGGGTGACTTGTATTATCGTACATGTATAATACAACGTTATTTATTACTCCCTTCGTTCCAGACCAAGGTTCCTTGGGTGGGATTTCACGCTTCTCAAGAAAATTTTTTAAAAATGAATAAAAATTTGTAAGTGGGTAGAAGATTAGAGGAGATAGAATGTAAAAGTTAAATGTGGGGTAGGGAATAGTAGTTAATGATTGGTTTTTTTGAAAGTGGGTAGAAGATTAGAGGAGAGAGAATGTAAAAGTTAAATGTGGGGTAGGGAATAGTAGTTAAAGATTGGTTTTTTTGTAAATATGTTAACTTTATAAGGGTATAATGAATGGGTTTTTCGTAAATATATTAAATTATAAGGGTATAAATATATTCAAAACTTGCCATTTATGGAAGGGAACCTTGAAGTGGGACGGACCAAAAGGAAAAGTAGGAACCTTGAAGTGGGACGGAAGGAGTATATAAAAAATTGAATGACATGACATACTTTAGTAACCACTATATATCATGAGACAGGAATTATGTCTTTAGGCTTTAGCTATACCAACAAAGAAACTCAAGGAAAATGCATAACCAATGTAAGGAAAGTTGGAGCCAAACTTTAAGTTTCCCATATTTTTGTGGTGAGTGCGAGCTTTTAAAATCCATCCTCAAAGTCTTATTGTGATGATTGAGATGCTTAACATCAGAACAAACAGGGGATACTACGGAGAAATATTAATCTAAACTTCAGAGTGCCCACATTTCTTTCAAATGTCAATCATTCACACACAAATAGGCTGCAAGCACAAGGTAAGATGATCACCTTTCGAGTGATTCCAAACAAGATAACTTATTAGTTTATACTCCCTCCATCTCATAAAGATGTTCCCATTTTCTACTTGCGTGTGTCCGAAAAAAAAGTCTCATTTCCAAATTTGAGAGATTAAAATAAGTGAACTTCCTAAACTATACCACTAAAATGATTGAATAGTCGTTTGCTACATGCATAATTCTTACTTTCATTAAGATAATTCTTACTTTTATCAAGAATAATGATGGAAAGAAAAATATACCACTATAATGTTTGAATAGTCAAATAGGAACATCTTTATGGGACGGCGGGAGTATACATTGGATTCATTCCTAGTATATCTCTCTAAAATAAACATAAACCTTTATTAACAAATCTCACCGTCCGAAAATGAAATGGACACTTGTTTGAAGACTATTTGGCCTTGAAAATAAAGAAAATAAATTCTAGTATGGAGCCACAACCCTTCCCTACAACAAAAAGTTCTGACAAAAAAACCAGAGGAAGTGGGGGGGGGGGTGAGAGACGACACAGCATCTCCATATGCTCGCCTCAAAAATAACTAAGGCAAGCATAAAGGAGATAAATCATTCCACCACCGGGATGGGATCTATGAAACCAAAATGACCCTCTATTTGTCTACAACAGGATAGCTATACCTATACTACTTCAAACCAATCCAAAAATGTGCTTTTATGCGACTGTTGTTGAATAAGGCAGACACCCTTGCCGGCAAGGTACCCTACCACTGATGCATTCATGCAATTTATAATGGAATTGTCAGTACAATCGTACATACCACATGGAAAAATCATATGCAGCCTACCCCATGATGAAAGATAACTGGACGGAACCAAGATAAGCTTTGAAATGGTCCACGCATATAATTTGGACTCATTTCTCACTGTTGGTGCAATAGATAAGATGGTAATAGAGTTGTGTGTGTTTGATAGGGGGGGGGGAGAGAGAGAGAGAGAGCATCGGTATTTTTGGATTTTTACCATTGCCAAAAGTGGGCACTCTACTCAAATATGATTTCAAGAACAGAATGAATGCATACCTGAATACACAATATACAAGTAGGCCACGGTTTAAACAGTTGAATTTTCTTTTGCAAGAGTTCCCAGCATACGACAGCCAACACGCCAGCATAACACAAACTCCTTCAAGTTTGGAGACCATGGTTGCACTAGTAGTCCCCGCGTAATTCTGCACAAGAAACAAGAGATCAAGAACCCACAAAAAAGTAACATCTGTCAACTATGGGATGGTGTGCTAAGTAACTCCTTAAAGCAGAAGTAGAATATGGATTTTTTGATGAAAACAAATTTCACCCAAAAAACATTACCTGACAAGCACGCAACTGAAACTCTGAAAAAGTAAGAATATGGATTTTTTGATGAAAACAAAAAGCAAATCTCTAAGGGATATTACATTCAACAAAGGCATAGACACATGGCATTCCATGGTCCCAATTATCTCCCAGACTTGACTGGCAAACATCAATGACTATGCAATGCAATAAATATGAAAAGTAGGAAGCGGCACTAACAAATAAAAATTGATTAAGACCCACAGATCAATACATCTGACTTAATTCAGACCACTCTCCATAGCCTTGTATATCTCATCCAGTGACAAGGTAAGGTTACTTTAACCCACTGCCCTCCCGAGGTTTGGTTTTATTACAATATACCCCTTTTGTCTTCTTTATTTATGCAAAATGGCTATTTTACCCCTAAATATAACGTGTCTAATGTAGTATTTGGCTATACATTGGAAAGATTTAGAGATAAAATAGTCATTTGACATAAATAAAGTTGACAAAAGGGAAAAGTGAGGTGAAACCAAACCTCAAGGGGACAATGAGACTTGTCTAAACCTCAGGGGTGAGTAGTGGAATTAACCCTTCAGTAACATAGCCCAAAGCTAAACATCTCCCTATAAAAGCCATCTACATATTATCACTAGTTCATATCTCATCCATCCTTCAACCCTTTACATATATAGACTCTCTCTAGTCTCATCTTATTCACCATAAAGCTCTCCTAAAACACACACAAAAATGGCAAACTCTCGCGTTGCCAAGTTCGTTACAGAAGTTGCACCACCACAATTCGTCGGTGTCATGAGAAGACGCCGTGCATCGAAGTTGTTAGATACAATAAACGAGGAAGAAATGGATATTTCTCTAAGCAATTCTATCTCTTCGGCTAGAAAGACCCCATCCACATTTCTGTCTTCTTCTTCATCCGGTTTGTCTTTCGATGCAGCAAAACACAATTACTTCCTCAAAGATGTCAAACGAACATTGTTTGGCAATTTGAGTCCTAAGGTTTAGGCCTTTTTTTCTCCTTCGCATGTTTGATGCACTCTGTTTCGATTAATGTACTTTTCGTCTTTTGGGCTGTAGGGTGTTGGTAGCCTCTTAACAAGTAGGTTGCACCACACAAAATTTAGTTATGCAAGAATTTTCTAGGATGCTGGGATATTGAGTTGTGTGACTTGTATTGTTGTACATGTATAATACAATGTTATGTATTATATAAAAAAGTTGAGTGGCATGACATACTTTAGTAACCATTATATGTCATGAACAGGAAAGATATCTTTAGCTAACAGCAACAAAAAATCAAGGGAAATGCTCAAATGCATAATTACTGTAAGTCAAGATAGCGCCAGAATTTAGATTGCCCATATTTTTGAAATCCGTCCTCAAAGTCTTATTGTGACGATTGAGATGCTTAACATCAGATCAAACAGGGGATACTAAAAGGAAATATTAATCTAAACTTCAGACTTCAGAGTGCCCATATTTCTTTCAAATGTCAATCATTCACACAAAAAAGAGGCTGCTAGCACAAGCTATAATGATCACCTTTCAAGTGATTCCAAACAAAATAACTTGTTAGTTTTATACTCCCTCGGTCCCATAAATATGTTCCCATTTTCTACTTGTGTGACTTAAAAAGAAGTCTCATTTCCAATGTTTAGAGATTAAAATATGTGAACTTCCTAAACTATACCACTAAAATGCTTGAATAGTCATTTGCTACATGCATAATTCTTACTTTCATTAGGGTAATTCTTACTTTCGTTAAGGATAATGATGGAAAGAAAAATATACCAGTATGATGTTTGAATAGTCAAAAAGGAACATCTTTATGGGACGGAGGGAGTATATGTTGGATTCATTCCTAGTATATCTCTCTAAAATAAACATAAACCTTTATTACCAAACCCCACCGTTCGAAAATGAAATGGACACTTGTTTGAAGACTATTTGGCCCTCGAAAACAAAGAGAACAAATTCTAGTATGGAGCCACAACCCCTTCCCTACAACAAAAAGTGCTGACAAAAAAACCAGAGGGAGAGGGGGGGGGGGTGAGAGAGACGACACAGCATCCCCATATGCTCGCCTCAAAAATAACTAAGGCAAACATAAAGGAGATAAATCATTCCACCACCGGGATGGGATCAATGAAACCAAAATGACCCTCTATTTGTCTACAACAGGATAGCTATACCTATACTACTTCAAACCAATCCAAAAAAGAGCTTTTATGCAACTGTTGTTGAATAAGGCAGGCACACCCTTGCCAGCACGGTACCCTACCACTGATGCATTCATGCAATTTATAATGGAATTGTCAGTACAATCGTACATACCACATGGAAAAATCATATGCCGCCTAGCCCATGATGAAAGATAACTGGATGGAACCAAGATAAGCTTTGAAATGGTCCACGCGTATAATTTGGACTCATTTCTCACTGTTGGTGCAATTGATAAGATGGTAATAGAGTTGTGTGTGTTTGAGGAGGGGGGGGGGGAGAGAGCAACAGTATTTTTGGATTTCTACCATTGCCAAAAGCGGGCACTCTACTCAAATATGATTTCAAGAACAGAATGAATGCATACCTGAATACACAATATACAAGTAGGCCACGGTTTAAACAGTTGAATTTTATTTTGCAAGAGTTCCCAGCATACGACAGCCAACACGCCAGCATAACACAAACTCCTTCAAGTTTGGAGACCATGGTTGCACTAGTAGTCCCCGCGTATATTCTGCACAAGAAACAAGAGATCAAGAACCCACAAAAAACTAACATCTGTCAACTATGGGATGTTTTGCCAAGTAACTCCTTAAAGCAGAAGTAGAATATGGGTTTTTTGATGAAAACAAATTTCACCCAAAAAACATTACCTGACAAGCACGCAACTGAAACTCTGAAAAAGTAAGAATATGGATTTTTTGATGAAAACAAAAAGCAAATCTCTAAGGGATATTACATTCAACAAAGGCATAGACACATGGCATTCCATGGTCCCAATTATCTCCCAGACTTGACTGGCAAACATCAATGACTATGCAATGCAATAAATATGAAAAGTAGGAAGCGGCACTAACAAATAAAAATTGATTAAGACCCACAGATCAATACATCTGACTTAATTCAGACCACTCACCATAGCCTTGTATATCTCATCCAGTGACAAGGTAAGGTTACTTTAACCCACTGCCCTCCCTCCCCCCTCCCCCGAGGTTTGGTTTCATTACAATATACCCCTTTTGTCTTCATTATTTATGCAAAATGGCTATTTTACCCCTAAATATAATGTGTCTAATGTAGTATTTGGCTATACATTGGAAAGATTAAGGGATAAAATAGTCATTTGACATAAATAAAGTTGACAAAAGGGGAAAAGTGAGGTGAAACCAAACCACAAGGGGACAAAGAGACTTGTCTAAACCACAGGGGTGAGTAGTGGAATTAACCCTTCTGTAACATAGCCCAAAGCTAAACATCTCCCTATAAAAGCCATCTACATATTATCACTAGTTCATATCTGATCCATCCTTCAACCCTTTACATATATAGACTCTCTCTAGTCTCATCTTATTCACCATAAAGCTCTCCTAAAACACACACAAAAATGGCAAACTCTTGCGTTGCCAAGTTCGTTACAGAAGTTGCACCACCACAATTCGTCGGTGTCATGAGAAGACGCCATGCATCGAAGTTGTTAGATACAATAAACGAGGAAGAAATGGATATTTCTCTAAGCAATTCTATCTCTTCGGCTAGAAAGACCCCATCCACATTTTTGTCTTCTTCTTCATCCGGTTTTTCTTTCGATGCAGCAAAACCCAATTACTTCCTCAAAGATGTCAAACGAACATTGTTTGGCAATTTGAGTCCTAACGTTTAGGCCTTTTTTTCTCCTTCGCATGTTTGATGCACTCTGTTTCGATTACTGTACTTTTCGTCTTTTGGGCTGTAGGGTGTTGGTTGCCTCTTAACAAGTAGGTTGCACCACACAATTTAGTTATGCAAGAATTTTCTAGGATGCTGGTATATTGAGTTGTGTGACTTGTATTGTGGTACATGTATAATACAATGATATCTATTATATAAAAAAGTTGAGTGGCATGACATACTTTAGCAACTACTATATATCATGAACAGGAAAGATATCTTTAGCTAACACCAACAAAAAATCAAGGGAAATGCTCAAATGCATAATTACTGTAAGTTAAGATAGCGCCAGAATTTAGATTGCCCATATTTTTGAAATCCGTCCTCAAAGCCTTATTGTGACGATTGAGATGCTTAACATCAGATCAAACAGGGGATACTAAAAGGAAATATTAATCTAAACTTCAGAATGCCCATATTTCTTTCAAATGTCAATCATTCACACAAAAAATAGGCTGCTAGCACAAGCTATAATGATCACCTTTCAAGTGATTCCAAACAAAATAACTTGTTAGTTTTATACTCCCTCTGTCCCATAAATATGTTCCCATTTTCTACTTGTGTGTCCTAAAAAGAAGTCTCATTTCCAATGTTTAGAGATTAAAATATGTGAACTTCCTAAACTATACCACTAAAATGCTTGAATAGTCATTTGCTACATGCATAATTATTACTTTCTTTAGGGTAATTCTTACTTTCGTTAAGGTTAATGTTGGAAAGAAAAATATACCAGGATGATGTTTGAATAGTCAAAAAGGAACATCGTAATGGGACGGAGGGAGTATATGTTGGATTCATTCCTAGTATATCTCTCTAAAATAAACATAAACCTTTATTACCAAACCCCACCGTCCGAAAATGAAATGGACACTTGTTTGAAGACTATTTGGCCCTCGAAAACAAAGAGAAGAAATTCTAGTATGGAGCCACAACACCTTCCCTACAAAAAAAGTGCTGACAAAAAAAAACAGAGGGAGAGGGGGGGGGGTGAGAGAGACGACACAGCATCTCCATATGCTCGCCTCAAAAATAACTAAGGCAAGCATAAAGGAGATAAATCATTCCACCACCGGGATGGGATCTATGAAACCAAAATGACCCTCTATTTGTCTACAACAGGATAGCTATACCTATACTACTTCAAACCAATCCAAAAATGTGCTTTTATGCAACTGTTGTTGAATAAGGCAGGCACCCTTGCCGGCACGGTACCCTACCACTGATGCATTCATGATATTTATAATGGAATTGTCAGTACAATCGTACATACCACATGGAAAAATCATATGCAGCCTAGCCCATTAAGAAAGATAACCGGACGGAACCAAGATAAGCTTTGAAATGGTCCACGCGTATAATTTAGACTCATTTCTTACTGATGGTGCAATAGATAAGATGGTAATAGAGTTGTGTGTTTGAGGGGGGGGGAGAGAGAGAGCATCGGTATTTTTGGATTTCTACCATTGCCAAAAGCGGGCACTCTACTCAAATATGATTTCAAGAACAGAATGAATGCATACCTGAATACACAATATACAAGTAGGCCACGGTTTAAACAGTTGAATTTTCTTTTGCAAGAGTTCCCAGCATACGACAGACAACACGCCAGCATAACACAAACTCCTTCAAGTTTGGAGACCATGGTTGCACTAGTAGTCCCCGCGTATATTCTGCACAAGAAAAAAGAGATCAAGAACCCACAAAAAACTAACATCTGTCAACTATGGGATGTTTTGCCAAGTAACTCCTTAAAACAGAAGTAGAATATGGATTTTTTGATGAAAACAAATTTCACCCAAAAAACATTACCTGACAAGCACGCACTGAAACTCTGAAAAAGTAAGAATATGGATTTTTTGATGAAAACAAAAAGCAAATCTCTAAGGGATATTACATTCAACAAAGGCATAGACACATGGCATTCCATGGTCCCAATTATCTCCAAGACTTGACTGGCAAACATCAATGACTATGCAATGCAATAAATATGAAAAGTAGGAAGCGGCACTAACAAATAAAAATTGATTAAGACCCACAGATCAATACATCTGACTTAATTCAGACCACTCACCATAGCCTTGTATATCTCATCCAGTGACAAGGTAAGGTTACTTTAACCCACTGCCCTCCCCCCCCCCAAGGTTTGGTTTCATTACAATATACCCCTTTTGTCTTCTTTATTTATGCAAAATGGCTATTTTACCCCTAAATATAACGTGTCTAATGTAGTATTTGGCTATACATTGGAAAGATTTAGGGATAAAATAGTCATTTGACATAAATAAAGTTGACAAAAGGGGAAAAGTGAGGTGAAACCAAACCTCAAGGGGACAATGAGACTTGTCTAAACCTCAGGGGTGAGTAGTGGAATTAACCCTTCAGTAACATAGCCCAAAGCTAAACATCTCCCGATAAAAGCCATCTGCATATTATCACTAGTTCATATCTCATCCATCCTTCAACCCTTTACATATATAGACTCTCTCTAGTCTCATCTTATTCACCATAAAGCTCTCCTAAAACACACACAAAAATGGCAAACTCTCGCATTGCCAAGTTCGATACAGAAGTTTCACCACCACAATTCGTCGGTGTCATGAGAAGACGCCGTGCATCGAAGTTGTTAGATACAATAAACGAGGAAGAAATGGATATTTCTCTAAGCAATTCTATCTCTTCGGCTAGAAAGACCCCATCCACATTGCTTTCTTCTACTTCATCCGGTTTGTCTTTCGAAGCAGCAAAACCCAATTACTTCCTCAAAGATGTCAAACGAACATTGTTTGGCAATTTGAGTCCTAACGTTTAGGCCTTTTTTTCTCCATCGCATGTTTGATGCACTCTGTTTCGATTACTGTACTTTTCGTCTTTTGGGCTGTAGGGTGTTGGTAGCCTCTTAACAAGTAGGTTGCACCACACAAAATTTAGTTATGCAAGAATTTTCTATGATGCTGGGCTATTGAGTTGTGTGACTTGTATTGTTGTACATGTATAATACAATGTTATCTATTATATAAAAAAGTTGAGTGGCATGACATACTTTAGCAACCACTATATATCATGAACAGGAAAGATATCTTTAGCTAACACCAACAAAAAATCAAGGGAAATGCTCAAATGCATAATTACTGTAAGTTAAGATAGCGCCAGAATTTAGATTGCCCATATTTTTGAAATCTGTCCTCAAAGTCTTATTGTGACGATTGAGATGCTTAACATCCCGGATCAAACGGGGGGATACTAAAAGGAAATATTAATCTAAACTTCAGAGTGCCCATATTTCTTTCAAATGTCAATCATTCACACAAAAAATAGGCTGCTAGCACAAGCTATAATGATCACCTTTCAAGTGATTCCAAACAAAATAACTTGTTAGTTTTATACTCCCTCTGTCCCATAAATATGTTCCCATTTTCTACTTGTGTGTCCTAAAAAGAAGTCTCATTTCCAATGTTTAGAGATTAAAATATGTGAACTTCCAAAACTATACCACTAAAATGCTTGAATAGTCATTTGTAACATGCATAATTATTACTTTCATTAGGGTAATTCTTACTTTCGTTAAGGATAATGATGGAAAGAAAAATATACCAGTATGATGTTTGAATAGTCAAAAAGGAACATCTTTATGGGACGGAGGGAGTATATGTTGGATTCATTCCTAGTATATCTCTCTAAAATAAACATAAACCTTTATTACCAAACCCCACCGTCCGAAAATGAAATGGACACTTGTTTGAAGACTATTTGGCCCTCGAAAACAAAGAGAAGAAATTCTAGTATGGAGCCACAACACCTTCCCTACAAAAAAAGTGCTGACAAAAAAAAACAGAGGGAGAGGGGGGGGTGAGAGAGACGACACATCATCTCCATATGCTCGCCTCAAAAATAACTAAGGCAAGCATAAAGGAGATAAATCATTCCACCACCGGGATGGGATCTATGAAACCAAAATGACCCTCTATTTGTCTACAACAGGATAGCTATACCTATACTACTTCAAACCAATCCAAAAATGTGCTTTTATGCAACTGTTGTTGAATAAGGCAGGCACCCTTGCCGGCACGGTACCCTACCACTGATGCATTCATGATATTTATAATGGAATTGTCAGTACAATCGTACATACCACATGGAAAAATCATATGCAAAATTTCTAGCCCATTAAGAAAGATAACCGGACGGAACCAAGATAAGCTTTGAAATGGTCCACGCGTATAATTTAGACTCATTTCTTACTGATGGTGCAATAGATAAGATGGTAATAGAGTTGTGTGTTTGAGGGGGGGGGAGAGAGAGAGCATCGGTATTTTTGGATTTCTACCATTGCCAAAAGCGGGCACTCTACTCAAATATGATTTCAAGAACAGAATGAATGCATACCTGAATACACAATATACAAGTAGGCCACGGTTTAAACAGTTGAATTTTCTTTTGCAAGAGTTCCCAGCATACGACAGACAACACGCCAGCATAACACAAACTCCTTCAAGTTTGGAGACCATGGTTGCACTAGTAGTCCCCGCGTATATTCTGCACAAGAAAAAAGAGATCAAGAACCCACAAAAAACTAACATCTGTCAACTATGGGATGTTTTGCCAAGTAACTCCTTAAAACAGAAGTAGAATATGGATTTTTTGATGAAAACAAATTTCACCCAAAAAACATTACCTGACAAGCACGCACTGAAACTCTGAAAAAGTAAGAATATGGATTTTTTGATGAAAACAAAAAGCAAATCTCTAAGGGATATTACATTCAACAAAGGCATAGACACATGGCATTCCATGGTCCCAATTATCTCCAAGACTTGACTGGCAAACATCAATGACTATGCAATGCAATAAATATGAAAAGTAGGAAGCGGCACTAACAAATAAAAATTGATTAAGACCCACAGATCAATACATCTGACTTAATTCGGCACCACTCACCATAGCCTTGTATATCTCATCCAAAGGTGACAAGGTAAGGTTACTTTAACCCACTGCCCTCCCCCCCCCCCCCAAGGTTTGGTTTCATTACAATATACCCCTTTTGTCTTCTTTATTTATGCAAAATGGCTATTTTACCCCTAAATATAACGTGTCTAATGTAGTATTTGGCTATACATTGGAAAGATTTAGGGATAAAATAGTCATTTGACATAAATAAAGTTGACAAAAGGGGAAAAGTGAGGTGAAACCAAACCTCAAGGGGACAATGAGACTTGTCTAAACCTCAGGGGTGAGTAGTGGAATTAACCCTTCAGTAACATAGCCCAAAGCTAAACATCTCCCGATAAAAGCCATCTGCATATTATCACTAGTTCATATCTCATCCATCCTTCAACCCTTTACATATATAGACTCTCTCTAGTCTCATCTTATTCACCATAAAGCTCTCCTAAAACACACACAAAAATGGCAAACTCTCGCATTGCCAAGTTCGATACAGAAGTTTCACCACCACAATTCGTCGGTGTCATGAGAAGACGCCGTGCATCGAAGTTGTTAGATACAATAAACGAGGAAGAAATGGATATTTCTCTAAGCAATTCTATCTCTTCGGCTAGAAAGACCCCATCCACATTGCTTTCTTCTACTTCATCCGGTTTGTCTTTCGAAGCAGCAAAACCCAATTACTTCCTCAAAGATGTCAAACGAACATTGTTTGGCAATTTGAGTCCTAACGTTTAGGCCTTTTTTTCTCCATCGCATGTTTGATGCACTCTGTTTCGACATCGTACTTTTCGTCTTTTGGGCTGTAGGGTGTTGGTAGCCTCTTAACAAGTAGGTTGCACCACACAAAATTTAGTTATGCAAGAATTTTCTATGATGCTGGGCTATTGAGTTGTGTGACTTGTATTGTTGTACATGTATAATACAATGTTATCTATTATATAAAAAAGTTGAGTGGCATGACATACTTTACCAACCACTATATATCATGAACAGGAAAGATATCTTTAGCTAACACCAACAAAAATCAAGGGAAATGCTCAAATGCATAATTACTGTAAGTTAAGATAGCGCCAGAATTTAGATTGCCCATATTTTTGAAATCTGTCCTCAAAGTCTTATTGTGACGATTGAGATGCTTAACATCAGATCAAACAGGGGATACTAAAAGGAAATATTAATCTAAACTTGTAGTGCCCATATTTCTTTCAAATGTCAATCATTCACACAAAAAATAGGCTGCTAGCACAAGCTATAATGATCACCTTACAAGTGATTCCAAACAAAATAACTTGTTAGTTTTATACTCCCTCTGTCCCATAAATATGTTCCCATTTTCTACTTGTGTGTCCTAAAAAGAAGTCTCATTTCCAATGTTTAGAGATTAAAATATGTGAACTTCCAAAACTATACCACTAAAATGCTTGAATAGTCATTTGTAACATGCATAATTATTACTTTCATTAGGGTAATTCTTACTTTCGTTAAGGATAATGATGGAAAGAAAAATATACCAGTATGATGTTTGAATAGTCAAAAAGGAACATCTTTATGGGACGGAGGGAGTATATGTTGGATTCATTCCTAGTATATCTCTCTAAAATAAACATAAACCTTTATTACCAAACCCCACCGTCCGAAAATGAAATGGACACTTGTTTGAAGACTATTTGGCCCTCGAAAACAAAGAGAAGAAATTCTAGTATGGAGCCACAACACCTTCCCTACAAAAAAAGTGCTGACAAAAAAAACAGAGGGAGAGGGGGGGGTGAGAGAGACGACACAGCATCTCCATATGCTCGCCTCAAAAATAACTAAGGCAAGCATAAAGGAGATAAATCATTCCACCACCGGGATGGGATCTATGAAACCAAAATGACCCTCTATTTGTCTACAACAGGATAGCTATACCTATACTACTTCAAACCAATCCAAAAATGTGCTTTTATGCAACTGTTGTTGAATAAGGCAGGCACCTTGCCGGCACGGTACCCTACCACTGATGCATTCATGATATTTATAATGGAATTATCAGTACAATCGTACATACCACATGGAAAAATCATATGCAGCCTAGCCCATTATGAAAGATAACCTGACGGAACCAAGATAAGCTTTGAAAGGTCCATGCGTATAATTTAGACACATTTCTTACTATTGGTGCAATAGATAAGATGGTAATAGAGTTGTGTGTTTGAGAGGGGGGGGGGAGAGAGAGCATCGGTATCTTTGGATTTCTACCATTGCCAAAAGCGGGCACTCTACTCAAATATGATTTCAAGAACAGAATGAATGCATACCTGAATACACAATATACAAGTAGGCCACGGTTTAAACAGTTGAATTTTCTTTTGCAAGAGTTCCCAGCATACGACAGACAACACGCCAGCATAACACAAACTCCTTCAAGTTTGGAGACCATGGTTGCACTAGTAGTCCCCGCATATATTCTGCACAAGAAAAAAGAGATCAAGAACCCACAAAAAACTAACATCTGTCAACTATGGGATGTTTTGCCAAGTAACTCCTTAAAGCAGAAGTAGAATATGGATTTTTTGATGAAAACAAATTTCACCCAAAAAACATTACCTGACAAGCACGCAACTGAAACTCTGAAAAAGTAAGAATATGGATTTTTTGATGAAAACAAAAAGCAAATCTCTAAGGGATATTACATTCAACAAAGGCATAGACACATGGCATTCCATGGTCCCAATTATCTCCAAGACTTGACTGGCAAACATCAATGACTATGCAATGCAATAAATATGAAAAGTAGGAAGCGGCACTAACAAATAAAAATTGATTAAGACCCAAGATCAATACATCTGACTTAATTCAGACCACTCACCATAGCCTTGTATATCTCATCCAGTGACAAGGTAAGGTTACTTTAACCCACTGCCCCCCCCCCCCCCCCCAAGGTTTGGTTTCATTACAATATACCCCTTTTGTCTTCTTTATTTATGCAAAATGGCTATTTTACCCCTAAATATAACGTGTCTAATGTAGTATTTGGCTATACATTGGAAAGATTTAGGGATAAAATAGTCATTTGACATAAATAAAGTTGACAAAAGGGGAAAAGTGAGGTGAAACCAAACTTCAAGGGGACAATGAGACTTGTCTAAACCTCAGGGGTGAGTAGTGGAATTAACCCTTCAGTAACATAGCCCAAAGCTAAACATCTCCCTATAAAAGCCATCTGCATATTATCACTAGTTCATATCTCATCCATCCTTCAACCCTTTACATATATAGACTCTCTCTAGTCTCATCTTATTCACCATAAAGCTCTCCTAAAACACACACAAAAATGGCAAACTCTCGCATTGCCAAGTTCGTTACAGAAGTTGCACCACCACAATTCGTCGGTGTCATGAGAAGACGCCGTGCATCGAAGTTGTTAGATACAATAAACGAGGAAGAAATGGATATTTCTCTAAGCAATTCTATCTCTTCGGCTAGAAAGACCCCATCCACATTGCTTTCTTCTTCTTCATCAGGTTTGTCTTTCGAAGCAGCAAAACACAATTACTTCCTCAAAGATGTCAAACGAACATTGTTTGGCAATTTGAGTCCTAACGTTTAGGCCTTTTTTTCTCCATCGCATGTTTGATGCACTCTGTTTCGATTACTGTACTTTTCGTCTTTTGGGCTGTAGGGTGTTGGTAGCCTCTTAACAAGTAGGTTGCACCACACAAAATTTAGTTATGCAAGAATTTTCTATGATGCTGGGCTATTGAGTTGTGTGACTTGTATTGTTGTACATGTATAATACAATGTTATCTATTATATAAAAAAGTTGAGTGGCATGACATACTTTAGCAACCACTATATTGTTGTGGGCATTTTTTGACATGACGACATCTTCAGTTGATCCTGCATAACGAGATGTCATTACACTGTAAGTATCGTTTTAAATATTTACTTGTCCAATATTTCCTAATATTATTATTCTTATTTTTCAGTAATTAAGAGAGGAATGCGGAAACAACCTTCAAGCACGTTCAACAGACCTTCAAACGGCTAGGGCGACTTGGTCTCACGGAGGTTGAAAAGATAAACCACAATGCCGAGATTGTAGGAACCATATTTGACTCTTTCTTAGTTACTTGTATTTAAGGGGAAATGGAGACGGAAAATGAGACTCAGGCTCATACGCACACACTTTACACATAAATTCTTGTAATCCTCTCCATTATCTTCCGAAGTTGTAATTGTGATCATTATAGTGGAACCTTTAAGGTTGGAGACCTAACTCCCGGGGTTTTTTCCGAAGAGGTTATCACCTCCAAGGTTTTCCTCGTTAACAAATCGCGTTGTCATTGTCTCGTTTTTCATTTTCTTGTTCCATATAATCGAATTCCATAGTTCCCTCCTTATTATTCAATCCACACACTAAACATAGTTAAGATTCTACTCTATTGTTTTTTCTACCAAAACAATTTGGCGCCCACCGAGGGCCTCGTGGTTTATCGATTATTTGAAACATTTCCCAATCGAATTCACTATGTCTCGCACCCACCAATGTGTCCACCGCCGGCAAAGGTCCCACCGTTGTTCCCACATCAGAGGTAGAACCAGCCTTTGTTACCACCGCCTCCTCGCACCGGATCTCACCAACTCAACCTACGAAGACTCCACAAAAGGGGGCGACCTCTTCCAATGCAGATGCCGACATCCGGAGTATCCTAACCAAAGTTGAATCAAAGGTTGGACCAAGAAGATAACAATTCGAAGGTGTTGACCAATTCCATGATTCAGATGCGTAAAGACCAACAACTCATAGCATCTCGGCTTGAAAACATATCACCACCGCGCGCGAGGGTTCTCAACTTTGACAACTCCGTGAGGATCTACATTTCGTAATGAATTCATTCCAATGGGCAATCCTCCTCCGCCGACATCTTCCATGATGTCAACATCTTTGCCCTGGGACACCCCTTCGACACCATCTTCTCAGGATTCACTCCATTCATCCCATTTATAGACTGACCGTCGTCACGACTACTACGGACAACTCGGTTTGCTTAATAATCTTTTCAATAATAATAATTTCAATCGTATTCCTATGGCGGACCCTTTTGCAGAAACCCACTAGCTAAACAGATGCAGGATCTCGTAGAATTAGTAATGAACGTACTGTGTGACTCCTCCAATTCAACCAAGAACGCAAAACCGCTACAATCGCCTCGGTTTGTCCCAAAGAATTGCAAATGTCGACATACCGAAGCGCTTCATGTACCATCCATGAAGTTGTACGACGGCACCACGGACCCGCAGGAGCACGTGGCACACTATCAAGAAAAGATGGACATAATCCATATTCCACTTCAATTCCGGAGGCTTGCTTATGCAGGGATTTGGATCCACCTTATCCGGACCAGCTCTCAAATGGTTGATTAGGCAACCCCTGGGTTCAATTGGTTCATACGCCCAAATTTCATCAACATGTTCTATAACCAATTCTCATGCAAATCGACAATTTGAAAGGTTGACAAGTGATCTTTACAATGTAACTCAAGAGCCTAATGAAACCCTAAAGGATTACGTCCACCGGTTCAATAAAGAGGTGCCGGAAATTCCCAATCTTGACATGTCGACCTACGTAAGCATTCAAAATGGGGTTGAAGAAAGATTCGCAATATTACCAAGATTTGGTAATGACTCCTTGTAAGCTACCGGAGGAAGTCAGAGCAGTGGCATTGAGATTCATAAGACTCGGAGGAAGATGAGCCGCGAAGATCAAAGTCATCATCCAAGACGTCGACATATGACCATCCCGATAGAAAGACCGAATCTTCCCATCGCAGAAACAACCGTCCCAATCCTTATCCGAGAATTGACACTAGCAAAATTAATTCAATAGACGGTGAGGATGAAGATAATGATAATGTGCCTAACATTTCGATTATTGTTTTTCTCGTTGATATTTCAGTGTACTTTGCGCAATGGGCAACCTGGGAGACAAAGCCGATGGCCAAAGAAAACGGACAAAACCACAGGATGGCGTGACAAATCAAAATGGTGTGCTTACCATGAAGACTTTGGGCATGTTATCGAAGATCGCATCGCATTAAGAAAGGAGATCGCCATTTGCTCTCGAAAGGACATCTTAAGGAGCCGCTGGGATCCGTAAAGAAGAAAGCCGAAAGTACGTAAGCTCCTCATGAAGCCGAAAGACCCGCTTTCTCCCCCAAAGATCAACAAAGGTGATCAACTTCATTAGTGGAGGCTCGTAAATATGTGGAACATCCTATTCTCGCCGCAAAACGACATGCTAAGGAGTCAAAAGATGAAAAGCCGAGAGACAAATCGTAATGTCAATACCTTGCCTGCACTCCAATTGTCTTTGATGAAAGTGATCGTGATAACTTGCCGGAACCCCATCATGACGGCCCTGGTCATTTCCTTGCAGATCGCCAACCGTACCATACGACGTATTCTCGGTAGATGGAGGCAAACCGTCAATCTTATTATGTTGGGTACCCTTAAAGAAATGAACATCCCGGAATCGGAGATTGTCAAAAATCTTCGCCGGTAGGCTTCAAGTGGCGAAGTCAAAGAAACAAATGGGGGAGATAAAGCTTCCAATATACTCAAAGTGGCCTCAACACCGTGGAACGGTTTTGTGTAATTGATTGCGCAACATCTTACAATGTAATTCTTGGAAGACCGTGGATTCATGGAATGAAGGCCGTACCTCCACTTACCATCAATGTGTGAAGTTTCCAACACCTCGGGGTGTCGCTAAGATTTACAAAGGATCAACAGTGGCCAAGGAATGTTACAAAACTTCAATGAAGGCGTCTACATCTCCAAAACAAGCATAGCAATTACCGAAGAAAGTACGTGAAGTCCTGGAAGCTAGGGAGGATGATGTGAAAGAAGTATTGTTAGATCCTTCCAACCCGGACATCAAAGTACTTATTGGCACCGACATATCGTCGATATGGAGGAGAAGCTTGTGAACCTATTAAGAAGCAAAATAAAAGTTTCGCTTGGAAACATGATGACATGACCGGCATTAGCAAAGATGTCATCACTCACAAACTTAACATAGATCCCAGCCTTCAAACCAAAGGCACCGTAAACGTAGAAAGTTTGCGTAAACCCGTAAATCGATCATCAAGGAGGAGGTAGAGCGCTTACTCAAAGCCAACATGATACGAGAGGTCGATTATCCAAGATGGTTGGCAAATGTGGTTGTGGTAGAGAAGAGAAACGGGAAATGGCGAGTTTGCGTCGACTTCACCGACTTAAATAAGGCCTCGCCCAAAAGATCCTTTCCCTTTGCCGCACATAGATTCATTAGTTGATGCCACCTCAGTCACGAACTACTCACATTCATGGACGCGTCCTCGGGATTTCAACAAATTCGTATGGAACCATCCGACCAAGAAGACACCGCCTTCATAACCCCTCAGTATTTATTGTTATATTGCCATGCCTTTTGGACTAAAAAATGCGTGTGCAACGTATCAAAGGCTCGTCCAACAAGATGTTTAAGGATCGATTGGGGACACAATGGAGGTATACATCGACGACATGGTTGTTAAGTCTATGAAGGCCGAGGACCACATTAGCAATCTCTCTCAAGCCTTTGACATTCCGGATTGTTTCAATATGAAACTTAATCCACTAAATGCAACTTCGGAATGAAAGCCGGCAAGTTTTTGGGCTATATGGTCACTAAAAGAGGCATTGAAGCCGCCCTAACAAATACGCGCCATTCTCAACCCGTCATCACCTCAATCCGTCAAGGACGTCCAAAGACTAACAGAAAAATTGCCGCACTCACTAGATTCATTTCAAAATCCTCGACCGATGCAAACCGTTCTACGACATCTTAAGAAAGAACAAAAGTTTCAATGGGAGGATCAACATGAAAAAGCTTTTCAGAACTCAAAACTTACTTGTCGACACCTCCCTTATTGGCCAAACCTCGATAGAAGAACATCTTTACATCTACCTAGCAAGATCCGAAGGCGCTGTAAGTGCAGCCTTGATAACGTAACGAGATGGCAATCAAAGAACCCATCTACTATATAAGTAAGACACTCTTAGACGCCGAGACCAGGTATTCTCATTTACAAAAATTAATTTTAGCTTTGATAATCGCTTCGTTAAATTAAGGCACTATTTTGAAACACATACTATTATTGTACGCACTAACTATCCTATTAAGAATGTCATGAGAAAACCAGAGATGTCGGGTCGAATGGCGAAATGGTCTCGTACAGCTTAAGCACATACGACATTAAGTACGAGCCTAGAACCGCAATAAAATCTCAAGCCCCGGCAGATTTTGTGGCCGATTTCACCAACCCTACAACAAGAGGTGGAATTGGAAGTACAAAGAACTTCAAGATGATGACATTCTAAAAATTTGGACTCTCTACACGGACGGTGCTTCCAACATGAGAGGTACAGGTCTTGGAGTTGTACTAAAATCGCCACAAGGGGACATAATACCACAATCTATCGCTTGCAGCCTTCAAGGCTACCAACAATGAAGCAGAGTACGAGGCACTTATCGCAGGTTTAACAAAGAGCCCAAGACTTAGATGTCAAGCATATCCGGGTGTTCATGGATTCATTACTAATTGTTAATCAATACAATGGGTCCTACGTCGCGAAAAATGCTAAAATGACGACATATTTGGAAATTGTAAAAATTATTTCGGCCAAATTCAAAACATTTTCCTTGGAACAAATCCCGCGAGAAGAAAATTCTCAAGCCGATGCTTTGGCAAATTTGGGTTCGGCCTTCAAAAGCTTCTCACAAACCAATATCCCAATCGTGCATGTTGACATCCCAAAGAATTGACAATCTCGAGATGTTCGTCCTAGATGTTGACATACCTTCCTCTCCCGCATCAACCTCTTGGGATGCCCCTATTATCAAGTATCTCTTAGATGATACGATCCCGCTTGAAGAGAAGAATGCGAGAGCCTTCAGGTAAGAGTATCTAAATATGTACTTATCGATAATCTCTTGTTTAGAAAATGGCCGCAGTCACTACTTAAGGTGTCTAGAAGCGTATAGAGCCCATCAGTTCTCAAGGAGCCGCATGAAGGAGATTGTGGAAATCATACCGGGGCAGTAAGTTTACATACTAAAGCTCTAAGGTTGGGCTATTTCTGGCCCACAATGAGAAAAGACGCCATTGACTACGCAAAGAAATGCGATTCCCGTCGCCGACATGGGGACATCCCGCACCAAACACCCGAATTGCTGCATCCTATCCCGTCACCTTGGCCGTTTATGGTTTGGGGAATGGACATTGTAGGAAAACTTCCTGCAGCACTGTGGGGACGAGTATTTCTTTTGGCCATGACAGACTACTTTTCTAAGTGGGTAGAGGCCGAGGCATATGTGCAAGTTCGTGATAAAGAAGTAATATCTTTTATCAAAAGGAACATATTTAGCCGATTTGGAATTCCATCAGAAATAATTTGTGACAACGGCTCTCGCTCATCAAAGCAAGAGGACCCAAGATTTCTTGACACTGGGGTGTTAAGATGGTAACGTCTTCGCCTGTTCACCCTCAAGCCAATGGACAAAGCAGAGTCTAGCAACAAAATAATAATCAGCAACTTAAAAAGAGACTAAACCAGTAAAAGGACGTTGGGCGTAAGAATTACCAATGGTCCTATGGGCCGACAGACGACATCTAAGAATGCTACCGGTCAAACCCCCTATTCACTTGTATTTGGAATCGAATCGTTATTCCAGCAGAAGTCCTTGTACCTACGGCAAGATACAGCCTTTGCCGACATCCGAGAATAATAAAGACATCTTGATACATTCCCGGATACTGTGGACGAGCTAAGGGATATGGCCAAAGTTCGCATGGCAAAGCATATCGCAAAGGGTAGCCCGATCATACAATAAAAACGTCGTGGTCGAAGGTTTCAAGTAGGAGACTTAGTCCTACGAAAGGCATTCCAAAATACCAAGGAGTCCAATGCAGCAAGCTCGCCCCAAAATGGGAGGGACCCTACTTAATAGATGCACAAGCCGGAAAAGGAGCATATCGCCTTGCAACCTTGGATGGCCAAATGATACCGCGAAGTTGGAACGCCATTCATCTCAAAAGGTATTACATTTAAGTATGATTTCCCATGAACTCATCTTTCCAGTGTATGAATCGTCTTTCAACTCTTTACAACCTTTCTTTTCTCCTATGCATCTCTTTTATTATTTACAAGTTAAGATGTCGCTAATACACTTTGTGAAGAGACGTCAACTTTAGTTGGCGTCCGTTTTTAACGTGTTTCTATCTTATGAGGTATTGACACATTTACATGGGGACATATCGAATGCACGCAAAGAACAACGATTTCTCCTCCGTTAGAGACCGGCCATCTCTTCTCAAGTAAAGGTACACAATCCCTTCTAAGGTTTAAAGAGTTAATTACCTCTTTCTTAAGAAGTTAGGTTACCACACCTTCGCCTGGAGCGCAAGTTATCTCACTAATTGAGGTGTGGGGTGGGCCTATATGGGTAAACTCATATAGCTTACCCATTCCCACTCAGTTAGATGATTGATCTTAAGTATTATTCTTATGGTTATGGCATATTCGTGTCATCTAAGTATCTACGGTTTATGGCATATACGTGTCATCTAAGTATCTACGGTTTATGACGTATGCATGTCATCCTAAGTACCTATCATTTCGACATACTATCATGTCACCTTATGAGCATAATAAAGGATCATCCAAAGAAAAATTCTATCCAAAATATAGCAAGCCTTGACACGCTTGAAAATCATTAAACCATAAAGTTATCATAAAAAGCATCCAAACCACCAAAGTAAAAGTGCAAAAGTGTTGAACCAACCCAACACTTAAAAAAGATTGTCTTTGGCCCTTAAGGACCTATTACAAACCAAACCAAAATAAAAATTGTCTTAAGGGACTCGCCCAAGAATCATCAACAAAATACCCAAGAACCAAATTGTTTTTACCTTCTTTTTTGTTTAGGTGGCTTCGCCGCAGTGTTGTACCGGTGTCACTTCTCCAACCGTTGGTGCATCCTGGACAATTGTTTCATATGGACTTGATGACACCTCGCCTTCGTCCCCCACCTCACTGTTAACTTGGATAGATAGGCACATTCCCGTGAATATCCTGTGCACCAAACCTTTCCTTCTTGGTATTCCTTCATCATTTTCACCTTGCATTGAGAAACAGCCTTCATCAAAAATGGCTTTACAAGAATTCCTCACCTCTCGCTATCTCCCGTTGTGATCATCTTCACTTTTCGCCAAATTATTCAACAAGTCCTTAGCTATCTCGCTCTTGTTCTCCCAAATGATTTGCTTAGTTGCTCTATTATCTTCTCACATTCCTTCACTTTATTATCAGATACCAATTTCTCCTTCTTGACCAAAGCAATATCCGCTTTGGATTTCTTCTTCACCAATTCAACTTCTTTTGCCAACTCCTCCACGTATCCTACAAATCTAAAAATAACATCCCGATATTACTAAAAGTTATCACAACCTTTGAAACTATTAAATATTCAATTAATGATGTCTCACCCTGCATGCCGTGCTCATAAATCTCTTCTTGAACTCCCCACCGACAAACCCATCAAAAGAGTCTCCAACCTCGATCACTTCCTCTTGGCCGCCTTTTCTTTTCCTCACCCTAGAACCAATCCCAGCGCTTTCATCGAGAATAGGACTCTTCTTAGGAGCGGGTGGAGGTTTCTTTCGCCTTGACAATGGGTTCGTAAAGCAAGGCCTCGATATCCTCCGCATCAAAGTCGACCTCGAAGCTATCGGTTCGAGACTCGCATGGACATAGAGATATTGTCAATAACAAATAACACATCAAATTAATGACAGCTTATCAAAGATAACAGGATGCCAAGCTTACCAAGAGACATTATTGCGTGAAGTTGAAGCCTTTATATCCTCCGGGACAAATGACGAAACTTCCAAAGAAACCTCGGGGAGATCTCTTATCGAGAGGGAGATTGAAAAACTTCTTCGATTTTTGCTAAAGTATCTTTTGCAGTGGAAATAACTCTCCCCAATCAATATCTACATGAAAGCAAAAACAATTACAATTCGCTTTGTCTCAAGAACAGGAAATCACAAGAGTAAGAATTTAAGTACCTCCTCGGTTCCATTGCTTCGACATCTCATCCTTCTCACCGATTGACGTCCTATCAACAAAGAAAAACCTATTCTTCCATCCCCTATCACCGGAGGATGTGCCGCTCATCAAAGGATTTCTACCGACTTCTTTCTAAATAGGTACCGTTTGGAACCAAAAAGTTGAAGATCATAGGAATGGGCAATTTTGTGGAGCCCTAAGTCTAGTCTGTTTTTCTCGGTTTACTTTAAGAACAAAAGCAAATACTCGCCAAGCCATTGGCATAAGTTGAGCATAAGCCGCTGAGTTTTTAGAAAGAACTCGTAAAACCAATCGTGGGAAAGGGTAGCTAAACCCTAGCAAGAAGGGATATTCGAAGAAGCAGATCCATTTGGGAGAAACATGGTCGACCTAAGTTTTATGGAAAAAGGATGAAAAATTACACCACTTGGGAAACAACATTGTTGTTTTATGGTCTCTATTTGAGAATCATTAAACAAACAAGTTTCTTCAGCAGGTTTAGTGAGAAGATTTGCGCAAACAAAGTCGTCGAGATTAATCTCTACGGGACCTTGTGGGGATGATGCTTTCTTGGGTTTGGAAGCAGACATCCTGGTTTTACCCATGGTTGACAAAGCAAAAAGAGAAGAATAAACAAAGGAAGAAGGTCGAGATGGAGAGATTTTACCTTGAAAGCGAACGGCGCCGTGGGCCAAAGGAGGTGAAAAGAAGATTTGAGAAGATAAGTTTTCTCAAGCGGTTAATAAAAAGAAAAAAAGAATCCCTTTTCAAATTTAACTCTATCCCCAACCGTTCATTTCATCGCCACGTCTCCCAAGAACGTCCCATCGTGCAAGAGTAGCAGCTTGGGTCATTAATTCAAAAGGAAAAAACATTTTGCCTCTTCGCCTGCCTACATAGTCAAATGTTTTTGGGGACAAATTGTTGTGGGCATTTTTGACATGACGACATCTTCGCTGATCCCGCATAACGAGATGTCATTACACCGTAAGTATCGTTTAAATATTTACTTGTCCAATATTTCCTAATATTATTATTCTTATTTTTCAAGCAATTAAGAGAGGAATGCGGAAACAACCTTCAAGCACGTTCAATGCACCTTCAAACGGCTAGGGCGACTTGGTCTCACGGAGGTTGAAAAGATAAACCACAATGTCGAGATTGTAGGAACCATATTTGACTCTTTCTTAGTTACTTGTATTTAAGGGGAAATGGAGACGGAAAATGAGACTCAGGCTCATACGCACACACTTTACACATAAATTCTTGTAATCCTCTCCATTATCTTCCGAAGTTGTAATTGTGATCATTATAGTGGAACCTTTAAGGTTGGAGACCTAACTCCCGGGGTTTTTTCCGAAGAGGTTATCACCTCCAAGGTTTTCCTCGTTAACAAATCGCGTTGTCATTGTCTCGTTTTTCATTTTCTTGTTCCATATAATCGAATTCCATAGTTCCCTCCTTATTATTCAATCCACACACTAAACATAGTTAAGATTCTACTCTATTGTTTTTTCTACCAAAACATATATATCATGAACAGGAAAGATATCATTAGCTAACACCAACAAAAAATCAAGGGAAATGCTCAAATGCATAATTACTGTAAGTTAAGATAGCGCCAGAATTTAGATTGCCCATATTTTTGAAATATGTCCTCAAAGTCTTATTGTGACGATTGAGATGCTTAACATCAGATCAAACAGGGGATACTAAAAGGAAATATTAATCTAAACTTCAGAGTGCCCATATTTCTTTCAAATGTCAATCATTCACACAAAAAATAGGCTGCTAGCACAAGCTATAATGATCACCTTACAAGTGATTCCAAACAAAATAACTTGTTAGTTTTATACTCCCTCTGTCCCATAAATATGTTCCCATTTTCTACTTGTGTGTCCTAAAAAGAAGTCTCATTTCCAATGTTTAGAGATTAAAATATGTGAACTTCCTAAACTATACCACTAAAATGCTTGAATAGTCATTTGTAACATGCATAATTATTACTTTCATTAGGGTAATTCTTACTTTCGTTAAGGATAATGATGGAAAGAAAAATATACCAGTATGATGTTTGAATAGTCAAAAAGGAACATCTTTATGGGACGGAGGGAGTATATGTTGGATTCATTCCTAGTATATCTCTAAAATAAACATAAACCTTTATTACCAAACCCCACCGTCCGAAAATGAAATGGACACTTGTTTGAAGACTATTTGGCCCTCGAAAACAAAGAGAAGAAATTCTAGTATGGAGCCACAACACCTTCCCTACAAAAAAAGTGCTGACAAAAAAAACAGAGGGAGAGGGGGGGGTGAGAGAGACGACACAGCATCTCCATATGCTCGCCTCAAAAATAACTAAGGCAAGCATAAAGGAGATAAATCATTCCACCACCGGGATGGGATCTATGAAACCAAAATGACCCTCTATTTGTCTACAACAGATAGCTATACCTATACTACTTCAAACCAATCCAAAAATGTGCTTTTATGCAACTGTTGTTGAATAAGGCAGGCACCTTGCCGGCACGGTACCCTACCACTGATGCATTCATGATATTTATAATGGAATTATCAGTACAATCGTACATACCACATGGAAAAATCATATGCAGCCTAGCCCATTATGAAAGATAACCGGACGGAACCAAGATAAGCTTTGAAATGGTCCACGCGTATAATTTAGACACATTTCTTACTGTTGGTGCAATAGGTAAGATGGTAATAGAGTTGTGTGTTTGAGAGGGGGGGGAGAGAGAGCATCGGTATTTTTGGATTTCTACCATTGCCAAAAGCGGGCACTCTACTCAAATATGATTTCAAGAACAGAATGAATGCATACCTGAATACACAATATACAAGTAGGCCACGGTTTAAACAGTTGAATTTTCTTTTTGCAAGAGTTCCCAAAGATACGACGTACAACACGCCAAAGATAACACAAACTCCTTCAAGTTTGGAGACCATGGTTGCACTAGTAGTCCCCGCATATATTCTCGCACAAGAAAAAGAGATCAAGAACCCACAAAAACTACCATCCGTCAACTATGGGATGTTTTGCCAAGTAACTCCTTAAAGCTGAAGTAGAATATGGATTTTTGATGAAAACAAATTTCACCCAAAAACATTACCTGACAAGCACGCAACTGAAACTCTGAAAAAGTAAGAATATGGATTTTTTGATGAAAACAAAAAGCAAATCTCTAAGGGATATTACATTCAACAAAGGCATAGACACATGGCATTCCATGGTCCCAATTATCTCCAAGACTTGACTGGCAAACATCAATGACTATGCAATGCAATAAATATGAAAAGTAGGAAGCGGCACTAACAAATAAAAATTGATTAAGACCCACAGATCAATACATCTGACTTAATTCAGACCACTCACCATAGCCTTGTATATCTCATCCAGTGACAAGGTAAGGTTACTTTAACCCACTGCCCTCCCCCCCCCCCCAAGGTTTGGTTTCATTACAATATACCCCTTTTGTCTTCTTTATTTATGCAAAATGGCTATTTTACCCCTAAATATAACGTGTCTAATGTAGTATTTGGCTATACATTGGAAAGATTTAGGGATAAAATAGTCATTTGACATAAATAAAGTTGACAAAAGGGGAAAAGTGAGGTGAAACCAAACTTCAAGGGGACAATGAGACTTGTCTAAACCTCAGGGGTGAGTAGTGGAATTAACCCTTCAGTAACATAGCCCAAAGCTAAACATCTCCCTATAAAAGCCATCTGCATATTATCACTAGTTCATATCTCATCCATCCTTCAACCCTTTACATATATAGACTCTCTCTAGTCTCATCTTATTCACCATAAAGCTCTCCTAAAACACACACAAAAATGGCAAACTCTCGCATTGCCAAGTTCGTTACAGAAGTTGCACCACCACAATTCGTCGGTGTCATGAGAAGACGCCGTGCATCGAAGTTGTTAGATACAATAAACGAGGAAGAAATGGATATTTCTCTAAGCAATTCTATCTCTTCGGCTAGAAAGACCCCATCCACATTGCTTTCTTCTTCTTCATCAGGTTTGTCTTTCGAAGCAGCAAAACACAATTACTTCCTCAAAGATGTCAAACGAACATTGTTTGGCAATTTGAGTCCTAACGTTTAGGCCTTTTTTTCTCCATCGCATGTTTGATGCACTCGTTTCGACATCGTACTTTTCGTCTTTTGGGCTGTAGGGTGTTGGTAGCCTCTTAACAAGTAGGTTGCACCACACAAAATTTAGTTATGCAAGAATTTTCTATGATGCTGGGCTATTGAGTTGTGTGACTTGTATTGTTGTACATGTATAATACAATGTTATCTATTATATAAAAAAGTTGAGTGGCATGACATACTTTAGCAACCACTATATATCATGAACAGGAAAGATATCATTAGCTAACACCAACAAAAAATCAAGGGAAATGCTCAAATGCATAATTACTGTAAGTTAAGATAGCGCCAGAATTTAGATTGCCCATATTTTTGAAATCTGTCCTCAAAGTCTTATTTTGACGATTGAGATGCTTAACATCAGATCAAACAGGGGATACTAAAAGGAAATATTAATCTAAACTTCAGAGTGCCCATATTTCTTTCAAATGTCAATCATTCACACAAAAAATAGGCTGCTAGCACAAGCTATAATGATCACCTTTCAAGTGATTCCAAACAAAATAACTTGTTAGTTTTATACTCCCTCTGTCCCATAAATATGTTCCCATTTTCTACTTGTGTGTCCTAAAAAGAAGTCTCATTTCCAATGTTTAGAGATTAAAATATGTGAACTTCCTAAACTATACCACTAAAATGCTTGAATAGTCATTTGTAACATGCATAATTATTACTTTCATTAGGGTAATTCTTACTTTCGTTAAGGATAATGATGGAAAGAAAAATATACCAGTATGATGTTTGAATAGTCAAAAAGGAACATCTTTATGGGACGGAGGGAGTATATGTTGGATTCATTCCTAGTATATCTCTCTAAAATAAACATAAACCTTTATTACCAAACCCCACCGTCCGAAAATGAAATGGACACTTGTTTGAAGACTATTTGGCCCTCGAAAACAAAGAGAAGAAATTCTAGTATGGAGCCACAACACCTTCCCTACAAAAAAAGTGCTGACAAAAAAACCAGAGGGAGAGGGGGGTGAGAGAGACGACACAGCATCTCCATATGCTCGCCTCAAAAATAACTAAGGCAAGCATAAAGGAGATAAATCATTCCACCACCGGGATGGGATCTATGAAACCAAAATGACCCTCTATTTGTCTACAACAGGATAGCTATACCTATACTACTTCAAACCAATCCAAAAATGTGCTTTTATGCAACTGTTGTTGAATAAGGCAGGCACCTTGCCGGCACGGTACCCTACCACTGATGCATTCATGATATTTATAATGGAATTATCAGTACAATCGTACATACCACATGGAAAAATCATATGCAGCCTAGCCCATTATGAAAGATAACCGGACGGAACCAAGATAAGCTTTGAAATGGTCCACGCGTATAATTTAGACACATTTCTTACTGTTGGTGCAATAGGTAAGATGGTAATAGAGTTGTGTGTTTGAGAGGGGGGGGAGAGAGAGCATCGGTATTTTTGGATTTCTACCATTGCCAAAAGCGGGCACTCTACTCAAATATGATTTCAAGAACAGAATGAATGCATACCTGAATACACAATATACAAGTAGGCCACGGTTTAAACAGTTGAATTTTCTTTTGCAAGAGTTCCCAGCATACGACAGACAACACGCCAGCATAACACAAACTCCTTCAAGTTTGGAGACCATGGTTGCACTAGTAGTCCCCGCGTATATTCTGCACAAGAAAAAAGAGATCAAGAACCCACAAAAAACTAACATCTGTCAACTATGGCATGTTTTGCCAAGTAACTCCTTAAAGCAGAAGTAGAATATGGATTTTTTGATGAAAACAAATTTCACCCAAAAAACATTACCTGACAAGCACGCAACTGAAACTCTGAAAAAGTAAGAATATGGATTTTTTGATGAAAACAAAAAGCAAATCTCTAAGGGATATTACATTCAACAAAGGCATAGACACATGGCATTCCATGGTCCCAATTATCTCCAAGACTTGACTGGCAAACATCAATGACTATGCAATGCAATAAATATGAAAAGTAGGAAGCGGCACTAACAAATAAAAATTGATTAAGACCCACAGATCAATACATCTGACTTAATTCAGACCACTCACCATAGCCTTGTATATCTCATCCAGTGACAAGGTAAGGTTACTTTAACCCACTGCCCTCCCCCCCCCCCCAAGGTTTGGTTTCATTACAATATACCTCTTTTGTCTTCTTTATTTATGCAAAATGGCTATTTTACCCCTAAATATAACGTGTCTAATGTAGTATTTGGCTATACATTGGAAAGATTTAGGGATAAAATAGTCATTTGACATAAATAAAGTTGACAAAAGGGGAAAAGTGAGGTGAAACCAAACCTCAAGGGGACAATGAGACTTGTCTAAACCTCAGGGGTGAGTAGTGGAATTAACCCTTCAGTAACATAGCCCAAAGCTAAACATCTCCCTATAAAAGCCATCTGCATATTATCACTAGTTCATATCTCATCCATCCTTCAACCCTTATATAGACTCTCTCTAGTCTCATCTTATTCACCGTAAAGCTCTCCTAAAACACACACAAAAATGGCAAACTCTCGCATTGCCAAGTTCGTTACAGAAGTTGCACCACCACAATTCGTCGGTGTCATGAGAAGACGCCGTGCATCGAAGTTGTTAGATACAATAAACGAGGAAGAAATGGATATTTCTCTAAGCAATTCTATCTCTTCGGCTAGAAAGACCCCATCCACATTTCTTTCTTCTTCTTCATCCGGTTTGTCTTTCGAAGCAGCAAAACCCAATTACTTCCTCAAAGATGTCAAACGAACATTGTTTGGCAATTTGAGTTATAACGTTTAGGCCTTTTTTTCTCCTTCGCATGTTTGATGCACTCTGTTTCGATTACTGTACTTTTCGTCTTTTGGGCTGTAGGCTGTTGGTAGCCTCTTAACAAGTAGGTTGCACCACACAAAATTTAGTTATGCAAGAATTTTCTATGATGCTGGGCTATTGAGTTGTGTGACTTGTATTGTTGTACATGTATAATACAATGTTATCTATTATATAAAAAAGTTGAGTGGCATGACATACTTTAGCAACCACTATATATCATGAACAGGAAAGATATCTTTAGCTAACACCAACAAAAAATCAAGGGAAATGCTCAAATGCATAATTACTGTAAGTTAAGATAGCGCCAGAATTTAGATTGCCCATATTTTTGAAATCTGTCCTCAAAGTCTTATTGTGACGATTGAGATGCTTAACATCAGATCAAACAGGGGATACTAAAAGGAAATATTAATCTAAACTTCAGAGTGCCCATGTTTCTTTCAAATGTCAATCATTCACACAAAAAATAGGCTGCTAGCACAAGCTATAATGATCACCTTTCAAGTGATTCCAAACAAAATAACTTGTTAGTTTTATACTCCCTCTGTCCCATAAATATGTTCCCATTTTCTACTTGTGTGTCCTAAAAAGAAGTCTCATTTCCAATGTTTTGAGATTAAAATATGTGAACTTCCTAAACTATACCACTAAAATGCTTGAATAGTCATTTGTTACATGCATAATTATTACTTTCATTAGGGTAATTCTTACTTTCGTTAAGGATAATGATGGAAATAAAAATATACCAGTATGATGTTTGAATAGTCAAAAAGGAACATCTTTATGGGACGGAGGGAGTATATGTTGGATTCATTCCTAGTATATCTCTCTAAAATAAACATAAACCTTTATTACCAAACCCCACCGTCCGAAAATGAAATGGACACTTGTTTGAAGACTATTTGGCCCTCGAAAACAAAGAGAAGAAATTCTAGTATGGAGCCACAACACCTTCCCTACAAAAAAAGTGCTGAAAAAAAAAACAGAGGGAGAGGGGGGGTGAGAGAGACGACACAGCATCTCCATATGCTCGCCTCAAAAAAAATAACTAAGGCAAGCATAAAGGAGATAAATCATTCCACCACCGGGATGGGATCTATGAAACCAAAATGACCCTCTATTTGTCTACAACAGGATAGCTATACCTATACTACTTCAAACCAATCCAAAAATGTGCTTTTATGCAACTGTTGTTGAATAAGGCAGGCACCCTTGCCGGCACGGTACCCTACCACTGATGCATTCATGATATTTATAATGGAATTGTCAGTACAATCGTACATAACACATGGAAAAATCATATGCAGCCTAGCCCATTATGAAAGATAACCGGACGGAACCAAGATAAGCTTTGAAATGGTCCTCGCGTATAATTTAGACTCATTTCTTACTGTTGGTACAATAGATAAGATGGTAAAAGAGTTGTGTGTGTTTGAGAGGGGGGGGGGAGGGAGAGCATCGATATTTTTGGATTTCTACCTTTGCCAAAAGCGGGCACTCTACTCAAATATGATTTCAAGAACAGAACGAATGCATACCTGAATACACAATATACAAGTAGGCCACGGTTTAAACAGTTGAATTTTCTTTTGCAAGAGTTCCCAAAGATACCTGACGTACAACACGCCAAAGATAACACAAACTCCTTCAAGTTTGGAGACCATGGTTGCACTAGTAGTCCCCGCGTATATTCTGCACAAGAAAAAAGAGATCAAGAACCCACAAAAAACTAACATCTGTCAACTATGGGATGTTTTGCCAAGTAACTCCTTAAAGCAGAAGTAGAATATGGATTTTTTGATGAAAACAAATTTCACCCAAAAAACATTACCTGACAAGCACGCAACTGAAACTCTGAAAAAGTAAGAATATGGATTTTTTGATGAAAACAAAAAGCAAATCTCTAAGGGATATTACATTCAACAAAGGCATAGACACATGGCATTCCATGGTCCCAATTATCTCCAAGACTTGACTGGCAAACATCAATGACTATGCAATGCAATAAATATGAAAAGTAGGAAGCGGCACTAACAAATAAAAATTGATTAAGACCCACAGATCAATACATCTGACATAATTCAGACCACTCACCATAGCCTTGTATATCTCATCCAGTGACAAGGTAAGGTTACTTTAACCCACTGCCCCCCCCCCCCCCGAGGTTTGGTTTCATTACAATATACCCCTTTTGTCTTCTTTATTTATGCAAAATGGCTATTTTACCCCTAAATATAACGTGTCTAATGTAGTATTTGGCTATACATTGGAAAGATTTAGGGATAAAATAGTCATTTGACATAAATAAAGTTGACAAAAGGGGAAAAGTGAGGTGAAACCAAACCTCAAGGGGACAATGAGACTTGTCTAAACCTCAGGGGTGAGTAGTGGAATTAACCCTTCAGTAACATAGCCCAAAGCTAAACATCTCCCTATAAAAGCCATCTGCATATTATCACTAGTTCATATCTCATCCATCCTTCAACCCTTTACATATATAGACTCTCTCTAGTCTCATCTTATTCACCATAAAGCTCTCCTAAAACACACACAAAAATGGCAAACTCTCGCATTGCCAAGTTCGTTACAGAAGTTGCACCACCACAATTCGTCGGTGTCATGAGAAGACGCCGTGCATCGAAGTTGTTAGATACAATAAACGAGGAAGAAATGGATATTTCTCTAAGCAATTCTATCTCTTCGGCTAGAAAGACCCCATCCACATTTCTTTCTTCTTCTTCATCCGGTTTGTCTTTCGAAGCAGCAAAACCCAATTACTTCCTCAAAGATGTCAAACGAACATTGTTTGGCAATTTGAGTCCTAACGTTTAGGCCTTTTTTTCTCCTTCGCATGTTTGATGCACTCTGTTTCGATTACTGTACTTTTCGTCTTTTGGGCTGTAGGGTGTTGGTAGCCTCTTAACAAGTAGGTTACACCACACAAAATTTAGTTATGCAAGAATTTTCTATGATGCTGGGCTATTGAGTTGTGTGACTTGTATTGTTGTACATGTATAATACAATGTTATCTATTATATAAAAAAGTTGAGTGGCATGACATACTTTAGCAACCACTATATATCATGAACAGGAAAGATATCTTTAGCTAACACCAACAAAAAATCAAGGGAAATGCTCAAATGCATAATTACTGTAAGTTAAGATAGCGCCAGAATTTAGATTGCCCATATTTTTGAAATCTGTCCTCAAAGTCTTATTGTGACGATTGAGATGCTTAACATCAGATCAAACAGGGGATACTAAAAGGAAATATTAATCTAAACTTCAGAGTGCCCATATTTCTTTCAAATGTCAATCATTCACACAAAAAATAGGCTGCTAGCACAAGCTATAATGATTACCTTTCAACTGATTCCAAACAAAATAACATGTTAGTTTTATACTCCCTCTGTCCCATAAATATGTTCCCATTTTCTACTTGTGTATCCTAAAAAGAAGTCTCATTTCCAATATTTAGAGATTAAAATATGTGAACTTCCTAAACTATACCACCAAAATGCTTGAATAGTCATTTGCTACATGCATAATTATTACTTTCATTAGGGTAATTCTTACTTTCGTTAAGGATAATGATGGAAAGAAAAATATACCAGTATGATGTTTGAATAGTCAAAAAGGAACATCTTTATGGGACGGAGGGAGTATATGTTGGATTCATTCCTAGTATATCTCTCTAAAATAAACATAAACCTTTATTACCAAACCCCACCGTCCGAAAATGAAATGGACACTTGTTTGAAGACTATTTGGCCCTCGAAAACAAAGAGAACAAATTCTAGTATGGAGCCACAACCCCTTCCCTACAACAAAAAGTGCTGACAAAAAAACCAGAGGGAGAGGGGGGGTGAGAGAGACGACACAGCATCTCCATATGCTGGCCTCAAAAATAACTAAGGCAAGCATAAAGGAGATAAATCATTCCACCACCGGGATGGGATCTATGAAACAAAAATGACCCTCTATTTGTCTACAACAGGATAGCTATTCCTATAATACTTCAAACCAATCCAAAAATGTGCTTTTATGCAACTGTTGTTGAATAAGGCAGGCACCCTTGCCGGCACGGTACCCTACCACTGATGCATTTATGATATTTATAATGGAATTGTCAGTACAACCGTACATACCAGATGGAAAAATCAAATGCAGCCTAGCCCATGATGAAAGATAACTGGACGTAACCAAGATAAGCTTTGAAATGGTCCACGCGTATAATTTGGACTCGTTTACTGTTGGTGCAATAGATAAGATGGTAATAGAGTTGTGTGTGTTTGAGAGGGGAGGGGGGAGAGAGAGAGAGCATCGGTATTTTTGGATTTCTACCATTGCCAAAAGCGGGCACTCTACTCAAATATGATTTCAAGAACAGAATGAATGCATACCTGAATACACAATATACAAGTAGGCCACGGTTTAAACAGTTGAATTTTCTTTTGCAAGAGTTCCCAGCATACGACAGCCAACACGCCAGCATAACACAAACTCCTTCAAGTTTGGAGACCATGAACCCACAAAAAACTAACATCTGTCAACTATAGGATGTTTTGCCAAGTAACTCCTTAAAGCAGAAGTAGAATATGGATTTTTTGATGAAAACAAATTTCACCCAAAAAACATTGCCTGACAAGCACACAACTGAAACTCTGAAAAAGTAAGAATATGGATTTTTTGATGAAAACAAAAAGCAAATCTCTAAGGGATATTACATTCAACAAAGGCATAGACACATGGCATTCCATGGTCCCGTAGTTATTAAAGGCTCAAGGCGCACCAAGGCGCAGAAGGTGTGCCTGGAGCCTAGTCGCAAGGCGCAAGGCGGGCGCGCGCCCGAGTGACGAACCTGTCAGAGCTAATAATACTCGCCGGAGGTCGCCAGAGTGATCAGGCTAATCGCTACTCTTATATAGAGTTATGGACTTATGTTGCGTGTGCGCGTGTATGTGAGAGAGCCGTAGGAGAGGAAGTGTATTAGTCGCGTATTAGGTTTAATTAGATGTAATTGTCGGTCAATTGTTGTGCCCGAAGCCTAAGCGCACCCTAGGCTCTAAAGCTGCGCCCTGGGCCTAGGCGCGCCTAGGCGCGAGCCTAGGCGCGCTTTTAATAACTATGCATGGTCCCAATTATCTCCCAGACTTGACTGGCAAACATCAATGACTATGCAATGCAATAAATATGAAAAGTAGGAAGCGGCACTAACAAATAAAAATTGATTAAGACCCACAGATCAATACATCTGACTTAATTCAGACCACTAACCATAGCCTTGTATATCTCATCCAGTGACAAGGTAAGGTTACTTTAACCCACTGCCCTATCCCCCCCCCGAGGTTTGGTTTCATTACAATATACCCCTTTTGTCTTCATTATTTATGCAAAATGGCTATTTTACCCCTAAATATAACGAGTCTAATGTAGTATTTGGCTATACATTGGAAAGATTTAGGGATAAAATAATCATTTGACATAAATAAAGTTGACAAAAGGGGAAAAGTGAGGTGAAACCAAACCTCAAGGGGACAATGAGACTTGTATGTATACTATATTCTTAGATACGATAAACGAGGAAGAAATGGATATTTCTCTAAGCAATTCTATCTCTTCGGCTAGAAAGACCCCATCCACATTTATGTCTTCTTCTTCATCCGGTTTGTCTTTTGATGCAGCAAAACCCAATTACTTCCTCAAAGATGTCAAACGAACATTGTTTGGCAATTTGAGTCCTAACGTTTAGGCCTTTTTTTCTCCTTCGCATGTTTGATGCACTCTGTTTCGATTACTGTACTTTTCGTCTTTTGGGCTGCAGGGTGTTGGTAGCCTCTTAACAAGTAGGTTGCACCACACAAAATTTAGTTATGCAAGAATTTTCTAGGATGCTGGGATATTGAGTTGTGTGACTTGTATTGTTGTACATGTATAATACAATGTTATCTATTATATAAAAAAGTTGAGTGGCATGACATACTTTAGCAACCACTATATATCATGAACAGGAAAGATATCTTTAGCTCACACCAACAAAAAATCAAGGGAAATGCTCAAATGCATAATTACTGTAAGTTAAGATAGCGCCAGAATTTAGATTGCCCATATTTTTGAAATCCGTCCTCAAAGTCTTATTGTGACGATTGAGATGCTTAACATCAGATCAAACAGGGGATAACTAAAAGGAAATATTAATTTAAAATTCAGAGTGACCATATTTCTTTCAAATGTCAATCATTCACACAAAAAATAGGCTGCTAGCACAAGCTATAATGATCACCTTTCAAGTGATTCCAAACAAAATAAATATGTTCCCATTTTCTACTTGTGTGTCCTAAAAAGAAGTCTCATTTCCAATGTTTAGAGATTAAAATATGTGAACTTCCTAAACTATACCACTAATATGCTTGAATAGTCATTTGCTACATGAATAATTCTTACTTTCATTAGGATAATTCTTACTTTCGTTAAGGATAATGATGGAAAGAAAAATATACCAGTATGATGTTTGAATAGTCAAAAAGGAACATCTTTATGGGACGGAGGGAGTACATGTTGGATTCATTCCTAGTATATCTCTCTAAAATAAACATAAACCTTTATTAACAAACCCCACCGTCCGAAAATGAAATGGACACTTTTTTGAAGACTATTTGGCCCTCGAAAACAAAGAGAAGAAATTCTAGTATGGAGCCACAACCCCTTCCCTACAACAAAAAGTGCTGACAAAAAAAACCAGAGGGAGAGGGGGGGTGAGAGAGACGACACAGCATATCCATATGCTCGCCTCAAAAATAACTAAGGTGAGCATAAAGGAGATAAATCAATCCACCACCAGGATGGGATCTATGAAAGCAAAATGACCCTCTATAAAAAAAAAAAAGACCCTCTATTTGTCTACAACAGGATAGCAAAACCTATACTACTTCAAACCAATCCAAAAATGTGCTTTTATGCAACTGTTGTTGAATAAGGCAGGCACCCTTGCCGGCACGGTACCCTACCACTGATGCATTCATGCAATTTATAATGAAATTTCCAGTATAATCGTACACACCACATATCACATGGCAAAATCATATGCAGCCTAGCCCATGATGAAAGGTAACTGGAAGGAACCAAGATAACGTTTGAAATGGTCCACGCGTAAAATTTGGACTCATTCTCACTGTTGGTGCCATAGATAAGAGGGCAATAGAGTTGTGTGTGTGTGTGTGTGTGTGAGAGAGAGAGAGAGAGAGAGAGAGCATCGGTATTTTTAGATTTCTTCCATTACCAAATTTGGGCACTCTACTCAAATGTGATTTTAAGAACTGAATGAATGCATACCTGAATACAAAATTCTATATTCTGCACAAGAACCAAGAGATCAAGAACCCACAAAAACTAACATCTGACAACTAAGGGATGTTTTGCTAAGTAACTCCTTAAAGCAGAAGTAGAAATCTTGAGAGTTAAAATCTCATACCAGATTAAAGTTGACCGAAGCTTCACCTGAAAAAAACAAGTTTCACCCAAATATCGCATTACCTGACAAGCACGCAACTGAAGCTCTGGAAAAGTAAAAAATATGGAATTTTTTTTATGACAATTACATTCAACAAATGCATAGACACATGGCACTCCATGGTCCCAGTTATCTCCCAGACTTGACTAGCAAACATCAAATACTATGCAATGCAATAAATACGAAAAGCAGGAGGCGGCACTAACAACTAAAAATTGATTAAGACCCACTGATCAACACATCTGACTCAATTCAGACCACTCACCAGAGCCTTTATCTCATCCAGTGACATAACACAAGGCAAACATCTCTTTATAAAATCCATCTACGTATTTTCACTTGTTAATACTTCATCCATCCTTCAACCGCTTAAACTAATAGACTCTCTACAGTCTCATAATATTCACCAAAAAGCTCTCCCAAAACACACACAAATGGCAAACTCACGCATTGCTAGGTTCGTTACAGAGGTTGCACCACCGCAATTTGTCAGTGTCATGAGAAGACGCCGTGCATCAAAGATGTTAGACACAATAAACGAGGAAGATAAGGATATTTCTCTAAGTGATTCTCTCTTTTCAGCTACAACGACTCCATCTACATTGCCGTCTTCTTCCTCTAGTTTGTTTTTGGATGCAGCCAAACCCAACTTCCTCAAAGATGTCAAAAGAACTTTGTTTGGCAATTGAGTGCTAACTTTTAGGCCTTTTTCTTGAGCCAATGTTTGCTGTTTAAGCTTCAGATTACTATGCTTTTCGTCTTTTAGGTTGTAGGGTGTTGGTAGCCTTTTAAAGGGAAAGACTTTCAGGAAGTAGATTGCACCACGCAAAAATTACTTATGCCAGATTTTCTTCAATGCTTGGATATAGTGTTGGATGACTTGTATTGTTGTGCATGAATAATACGATGCTATCAATTACTCCCTCCTTTCAAAATACATGTCGTTTTAGACCTCTTCACGCATATTAAGATATGCAATTATTGTACATGTACCCCTAAAATAATCCAATCATCTAGGTAATTAAATGCTTATACAAAGATATTTCACAATTACAAATAAGGTATGATTGGTATGCAAGAGCAAAGTTTCCTTGATGTCAAATATTTTGAAACAAAAATTAACTCCTAAAACAACATGCAATTTGAAACGGAGGGAGTACATAAGAAAATTAGGCTGCACATATATTTGTGAGGGAAGGTAGAGCCAGACTTTAGGTTGCACATATTTTTGTGGCGAGTGCATGTTTTTGAAATTCATCCCAAAGTCTTATTGTGACAATTGAGATGCTTAACATCAGACCAAACAGGGGATACTATAAGGAAAGATTAATCTAAACATCAGATTGCCCACATATCTTTCAAATGTCAGTCATTCACACAAAATAAGGCTGCTAGCACAAGGTAAATGATCATCTTTCAAGTGATTTCAAACAAGATAACTTGTTAAATTTGTTTATGTTGGATTCATTCCTAGTATCTCTCTCAAAAATAAACATAAACTGTTATTAACTAATCTCACAGTCCGAAAATGAAATGGACACTTGTTTGAAGACTATTTGGCCCTAGAAAATAAAGAGAAGAAATTCTAGCATGGAGCCCCATCCCCTTCCCTACAAAAAAGTGCTGACAAAGAAACGAGAAGGAGAGGTGGGGGAGAGAGACAGCACATTACCTCCATATGCTCGGCTCAAAAATACCTTAGGCGAGCATAAAGGAGATAAACCATTCCACTACCGGGATGGGATCTTTGAAAGCAAAATGACCCTTTACTACTTCAAACCAATCCAAATATGTGCTTTTATGCAACTGTTGATGATGATTAATGAATAAGGCAGGTGCCCTTGCCGGCACGGTACCTCCAATGATGCATTCGTACATATCACATGGGGAATATGATATGCAGCCCATGAATATGATGGAAAGTAATTGAATGAAGGAAAGGAACCAAGATAAGGTTTCAAATGGTCCACCATATCATACGCGTAAAAATTTGGACTCTTCTTCCACTCTCACTGTTGCTGCCATATATAAGAGGGCAATATAATTCAGTGTGTGTGTGAGAGAGAGAGAGAGAGAAAGATCATATGTATTGACCCATGAGTTTACCACGTCAAATGTAAGAGGCTTAGCAATAAAATTCACCTTGAGGAAGAGGCTGATTATTCTGTCCAGCCATCACATTTTGTTCATTATTCCTTTGAACTCTTAAGGTTTAATGCTTAGGGGATAGGGAGCATAAGCTTTATGATAAGTATTTCCTTAAAACAGAACTAGAAATCTTGAGAGTTAAAATCTCACAAGGCAAGTTCATACCAGCTTTCAGTTGACAAAAGCTTCCTACTCTTCATATGCTGGACCCAATGGCGAACGCGGGACCATTTTTAAGTGGGTGCACAAATTACACTATAAAGCTTCAAAATGTAAATTGTGACGAAAAAAGGTGTTTGTTGTTGTGGGACTAAAACCCAAAAACCACAAGGTTAAAAGCCTAGCACTTTACTGAACTAGACAGACTATTAGATTATATGGGCGCACTTGCACCCGTATACATAGCCATAGGTCCGCCACTGGCTGGACCTGAAACAAAACAAATTCACCCAAGAATCATTACCTTACAAGCACGCAACTGAAACTCTGGAAAAGTAAGAATATGGATTTTTTGATGACAACAAAAAGGAAATCTATAAGGGATCTTACATTCAACAAATGCATTGACACATGGCACCCCATGGTCCCTAACTCCCAATAATGAGGTTATCTCACAGACTTGACAAGCAAACATCAATGAATATGCAATAAATACGAAAAGTAGGAGGCGGCACTAACAAATAAAAACTGATTAAGACATTTGACTCAATTTAGACGACTTACCATAGCCTTCTTGAATATCTATCTCATCCAGTGACATAACCCAAGGTAAAGCATATCCCTATAAAAGCCATCTACATTATCTCATATGTTCATACTTCATCCATCATTCTACCCCTACATAGCTCTCTAGTCCCATCTTATTCACAATAAACTCTCCCAAAACACACACAAATGGCAAACTCTCGCATTGCCAGGTTTGTTTCTGAGGTTGCACCACCACAATTCGTCAGTGTCATGAGAAGACGCCGTGCATCAAAGATGTTAGACACAATAAACGAGGAAGATAGGGAAATTTATCTAACCAATTCTATCTCTTTGGCTACAAAGACTCCATCCACATTACCGTCTTCGTCTTCATCATCTACTTTGTCTTTTGATGCAGCCAAACCCAATTACTTCCTCAAAGATGTCAAGAGAACATTATTTGGTAATTGAGTGCCAACTTTTAGGCCTTTTTATCGAACCAGTGTTTGCTGCACTCTCTTTAGATTACTGTAATTTCGTCTTTTGGGTTGTAAGGTGTTGGTAGTCTCTTAGTAAGTAGATTGCACCAAGCAAAAATTAGTTATGCCAGAATTTTATTTGATGCTGGGATATAGTGTTGAGTGGCTTGTATTGTTGTAATGTTATCTGTTATATAGAAACTTGAGTAACATGACATCCTTTAGCAACCACTATAAATCATGAAACATAAATTTCTGTACATGATCTGGATCATTTAACCAAGACAAATGGATTAACTGAACTTCAGTAAAATCTACCATGTATAAATATATTTTTGCACACTATGGACATTCGAAAGAAAATAAACACCAAGTTAGTGCATAACTAAGGCAAAAGCTTTAAACAGCATACTTTATTGTGGATCGAAAAAAGAATAATATGACTATCAAAATAAAGGTCAAATACATTTGACCCAGTGTACTTCGATGGAGTTTCTGCTTTAACCACCCATTTTTTTAGCAATTTTCAAACATTCTACTTTAGATAGACACTATCCCCAAAAACCTACAGTACAATAGCTGAAAGTGCAAAAACATAGGCACTCAATATTCCTACTTTAGGGGAAAGGTGATTGCGTATCTAAAGTAAAGAAATTCTTACACGTCCTATTTTGATTTGGCTACAGCCGAGAGTGGAACATCTAGTCTTTATATTTTGGGTGTTAGGCAAGTTTAAGTATTAAAGGGTTGGGTTTAGGCCTAGGGTTAGGAATGCATATGGGAGTTCTATGTTTGTTGGGCCAGTCTGGGAAAATTTTCAAGTTAATTTGAAGATTTACGAGCGACTTGGATATCATACCAGACCAATCTCATTGGAAAGGTATGGTTTCGGTTGGAATGGTATGGAATAGGTTAACCGGTCTGGTTCCTACAATTTTTTGCCTAGACCTAGTCAAAGTTACCTTTATTTACAAAATGCCGCACTAATGTATTTAGTGGTTGTAATAGCTAATCACTCGAAAGTGAAAGGACACTTGTTTGAAGACTATTTGTCCTTCGCAAAATAAAGAGAAGAAATTCTAGCATGGAGCCCCAACCCCTCCCCCAACAAAAAAGTGTTGACAAAGAAGCCATAGGAAGAAGGGGTGAGAGAGATGGCACGGTACCTCCATATGCTCGCGTTGAAAATAACTAGGGCGAGCATAAGTAGCTAAATCATTCCACCACTGGGATGGGATCTATGAAAGCGAAATCACCCTTTACTAAATCAAACCAAAGGCGTGCTTTTATGCAACTGTTGCTGGTTAATGAATAAGGCAGGGAACCTAGCGGCACGGTACCTCCATAGATGCATTCATGCAATTTGTATGCGTCAAATTTGGACTCCACTCTCACTGTTGGTACCATAGAAAGAGGGCAAACGAGTTGATAGAGGGAGAGAGAGAGAGACTTGATATAGCATACAGTTGAATTTTCTTTCTTCCTTAAAAAGAATTACTCATAGAATATAACCTAAATCCTGATAAAATGAACTAGACCTGCTCTTTAAAAGGCTACCAACACCCTAAAACAATTACCTGACAGGCACGCAACTGAAACTCTGGAAAAGTAAGAATATGGATTTTTCAATGACAACAAAAAGCAAATCTCTCAAGGGATATTACATTCAACAAATGCATAGACACATGGCACTCCATGGCCCCAATGGCTTCAACCTTTAGAGGTATTTCCTAGACTTGACTAGCAACATCAACGACTATGCAATAAATACGAAAAGTAGGAGGCAGCACTAACAAATAAAATGTGATCAAGTCACATTGATCAACACATTTGACTCAATTCAGACCACTCATCATAGCCTTGTATATCTCATCCAGTGGCATAATCCAAGGCAAATCCTCCCCTATAAAATCCATCTGCATATTTCACTTGTTCATACTTCATCCATCGATCATTCTACCTAACAAAGACTCCCTCTTGTCTCATTTTCTCCACCAGCAATCTCTCCCAAAACACAAACACAAACGGCAAACTCTCGCATTGCCAGGTTCGTTACAGAGGTTGCACCACCACAATTCGTCAGTGTCATGAGAAGACGCCGCGCATCAAAGATGTTAGACACAATAAACGAGGAAGATAGGGATATTTCTCTAAATGATTCTCTTTCTTCAGCTACAAAGACTCCATCCACATTGCCGTCATCTTCCCCTGGTTTGTCTTTGGATGCAGCCAAACCCAACTTCCTCAAAGATGTCAAAAGAACATTGTTTGGCAATTTAGTGCTAACTTTAAGGCCTTTTTGTCGAGCCAATATTTGCTGCAATCTCTTTAGATTACTTTCCTTTTCGTCTTTTGGGTTGTAGGGTGTTCGTAGTCTCTTAGTAAGTAGATTGCACCACGCAAAATATGGTTATGCCAGAATTTTATTTGATGCTGGGATAGAGCGTTGGTGGTGACTTGTATTGTTGTGGATGTATAATACAATGGTATTTATTATATAGAAACATGAGAAACTTGACATCCTTTAGCAACCACTCTATATCATGAAACAGAAATTTCAGCAACATAATCTGGATCATTTAACCAACACAAAAGGAATAATTGAGCATCAAAAAAATCTACCTTGTAGGAATATCTTTTCTCACAGTATGCAAATTCAAAAGAAAACAAACACCAAGTTAGTGCGCAACTAAAGCAAAACAACATATTTAGCCTTATACTCTCTCCGTCCCAAAATGAATATCTAATTTTCCAAAAAAAAAAATGTCGCAAAATGAATGACTATGTTTTTTGAGAAGTTACTAAATCATCCATCACCAAACAGCAAATTCTAATTCACACCGACACTCATTATGCAATATGGTGAGATCATTAAGGGTTTTTATGTACTTATGCTACAAAAATTGCTCAAATCTCAACTTTCTTAAACATCCCTCGTAGTTAAAATTGGACATTCATTTTGGGATAGAATGAGTATTAAAAAAGAAGAATATGACTACTAGAAGAGAAGGTTACATGGACGGCAAACTGTTACTGAATGTGCTGTGCCTCGATAAATTGTTAGTAGGTATCAAAGCCTACTTTCTAAAAGGGCTGTGGCTGTTAACATCCGTGAAAATTAACGTCCATAAATGCCTATTAAAGATTTGTGTTAAATTTGCAAATTGTTTGATAGTACGCAAGTGGCACTGGCAAAGTTGAACATGCAGATTGGACACAGGGCCATTTGGTAGTTTACTCATTTAAGAAGGAAAAACTGCTCAGTAGTTAGCAATAGCTTATACCTCAGTAGAAAGTTGAGCCACGATATTGTGATGTTTGGCAAAAGTTAGAAGGACCAGGGGAATCAAATCCCACGCCATTTGATGTGTACAAACAGATTCACTATTGCCCATGTTCAAATTTCCTCACTGATCTTCTTTTTTTTTTTTTGCAAATGTTCTCACTGAACTATCATCATTTTTGAAATGTCATGACTCCGTCCAAAGTTTAGTTAATACCTAACGGAAATTAGTCACATTACATCACTTGACTAACTTTCATTATATTTTTAATGGGCCCTTCAATCTTATAAAAAACCCAAATGTAATGAATAATATTGGCATGGCAAATGACTAGCTTAGCCTTTACTTTGGTATTAAATGACCAACATACCCTTCTCTCCCAACTACACCAAAACAGCCACCACCGCAACATGTACAACACTGTACCCAGATATTCAAACCAGTTGCCCAAACTTCACTATACGCAAATTCAAGTCCAAAGCCCATTTGCAAAATCCGTTTGTCGCCAGCCAATTCTCTTTGCCGGAATAAACTCAAAAAAACAGAGGACGAAAATGGAGGTCGTCGGGAAGTTAACGAAAATTTCAAGACCTAAACCCACTTGTCGCCTGCCAAATCCATGAAAGACGCATAGAGAAGTCAAAACGGAAGAAGACACTTCCGGCTCACACTCAGCACCGGCCTCCGGCTCCAATGGCCTCATCGGCTTCCTTCATCCCTCTCCAAGCTACCTAACTCACGCAGCTCATCTTCGCCGGCATCGTCTCAGGTGAACATCATGGATTTTGGTTGAATGAAGATTTGAGGGCGATTTTGGGTTAGGGTTTGCAAGAGATTGGGTGAGAGTGGGACATAGAGAGGGGTGATGGGGGAGCCGATATGGTGAGAGGAGGGGAGCCAGGGATTGTGGGAGGGAGGGAAAGGGGGGCTAAACCTGGAAACATGGTTGAAATGATATGGGGTGGCGGCTGTTATGTTAGGGTTTTTTTTTTTCCTTTTTCTTTTGTCCTTTGCCTTTTCTTTTTTCTTTTTGGCCAAATAAGTTAGTGAAATGTAACAATGTTAATCATGTGGGATTATATGAATAACTTTGCATGGAAAAAAAGATTAGTGAGGCCATTTGTTACTTTTTAACAGAAATCTGGACGGTGTCATGACATTTAAAAATTTATGATTCAGTGAGGACCTTTGCAAGGAAAAAAGATTAGTGAGGACATTTGAAAATGGGTAATAGTTGAATGACCACTTTATTATTTTGGCCTTCTCTATTTCTCAAGCTAAACTTCCTAAATTTCCCAAATAGAATTTGCATGAAGTAAGCGATCTTTGAAAGTAAATGGTAGATACGCTTGGCAAATCCAAAAAGTAAGCATTTAAAGCTTGCAAATCGAACGCACCCTAACTTGAGGAATGTTTTTCACTAAAATAGCAGCAACATTGATCTCTATAACCAAAGTGTAGAAATGTCATTTCTTAGGAACCCTATCAATAAGGTTATCCAAAAAAAATAAGCTAGAGAATAGTAGAATTGCTCAAGAATTACTCAAGAATTGAATGATAGTACTTCCATATATTCTAAACTTGGAGGAAACAACTTCATGATTGAAAAATGTAAGCAAATCATGACAAGACTTGTGCACTAATCTAGTGTAATATACCATTGTCATAAGAGCTACATATGAAGGAGAAGAGCACAAAGAGAAGAAAATGACTATTTCAACAACAAAAAATTAACCTGAAAATTTCTCGGAGCTCCCACAACATCGGTGGCAGGTGACGGAATAGGGTGTGATTGTCAGAAACAACAGTCACAGTCAAAGGGACAAAGAGGAGTACCTCCAGCATCTGATTTTCCCAACCCTAATTCCTCTTCTGTGTAGACAACTAGCCCATCCCCCGTTTTCTTCCTTGGTCGAGAGGGTGGGTCTCGGTACTCTTTCTCTTTTACTTCTATTTTCTTATTCTTCTTTTTCTTCGGCTTTTTAGCTTTTGCAGACTCATCATCTGCTTGCTTCTTCGCCTTCTCCTGTTCAGATGTCTTCCGTTTCTTGTAAGAAAATATTTCATCAATCTCATTACATGGTTTTTTTGGAGCATCTGATCTTCCCAACCCTAATTCCTCTTTTGTATAGAGAACAAACCCATCTTCTGTTTTCTTCCTTGGTCGAGAAGGTCCATCATCTTTCACATCAGGATTCTCACAAGCTGGTGCAAGTTTCTTAGGTGCACTCACTTTGGGCATTGTGTAACAACAAAAAACCAGCTAACTAAGCACTCTCTTGATATCTGCAACTATTCAAAAATATCAAAGGTAAAAACAGAAGATCATAGTAGCTAAAATTACAGAGGAAAGAGTATCATTTATTCGATTTGAACTCAATTTAGAATACTGGATGTGATGATGAGCTGACTGATTTTCAAAACTGAATTCAACAAGACTCCTAGAATCATTAAATGATAAGGCAGCTTTATAACCATTTTCAATTCACACTGTGCAATATCGTTTCTTTAAGCGATTGCGACAACTAGAACACTGATTTGGTATTTGGTATCATATGTTTTTGCTGAAAACAACAGAAATTCAATCCTTCTTGAAACAACCCATTTGCACAGGAAGCTCAACTACTCACATACCCAAATTAGACTACCCACCGCTTTCATAAAGACAAGCGAATTCACATCTAATATTCATTCTAACATGTTCAAATTTAACTAACAAAAATAAAAAACTGCAACTATATTCATCAGGCGGAGGGACCAAAAATTCATAGAAAATGTAATAGATTAAAATTGAAAACCCTAAATAGCGAAATAGAAAACTTTACATTGTGAACCTGATGAACAGTAAAGGCGACGAGCTTGAATTGACCGTAACTGACTTGACGACGTCCTTTTTTAGGGAAGGAGAGAACTGTGTGTGTGTGTGTGTGTGTGTGTGAGAGAGAGAGTGTGTAAGGGGTTGGCGACGGCTTGATCATTGTTCACGGTTTGGTCCCAACTTGGGCTTGGGCCCGTCCAAAAGCTCATCCATCTCGAAAATGAATGTTAATGTTACGGTATTTATTCTGATTTTGACTGAGGTTCATTAAAAATATTTTCGTAAAATTTAGGGAGAAACTTTCTCCATAAGTTATGGAGAAACGGGTTACGGGTATCCAGAACCTTTGGAAAGGATATTCAGAAACTTTTTGTATTGGCCGTCATGACATTTGCTTACGGATATCGATCTCGCAAAGGTTACGGATATCCGTAACCCTTTGAAAGGATATCAGGAAGCTTATGAAAGTGATATCCAGGAACCTTCAAAATGATATCAGAAACTTTCAAAATGTTTCGGATATTCATTTGATGGTTTACGGATATACATTTGAAGGTTTTCGGATATCCAGAAAACCTTCAATAAGCAATTTCTGGTCTTGGCCTTGGATTTGGCTTCAAATCTATTTTTTCTGGATATCCGCCCAAAGGCTTCTGGATATCCGTTTCAAAGCTTCTGGATATCCAGAACCCTTTGAGACTGATATCCAGAAATTTTCTTCTGGTTATCAAACGTATAGCTTCTGGCTATTAAAAACGCGTTTTTCCATAGTTATGGAGAAACGCGTTTCTCAGCAGACCTACTCAAATATTTTAGACATTTTTCTCAAATTTATACATCTCATTCACTCTTTCAACTAGTGGTGGATCCAGAATTTTTAGTGAACGTAGGTCAAAAAAATTAATGTCACGAATTACCGTTTTTGATATGCAAAAATATTTTATAACTAGTAAATTAACAAAGTTTTATCGAAAATCACAACTGAAATTATTTTTGAGTCTTTCTACTAGTTATATTTTTAAAAATATTTAATATTTCAAGTATCACTAAAATCTATTTGATCCTCTATAATCACAAAATTGAATACAAAAAGTTAAGGAAATTAAGTACTATCAAATGACCAAAAGCTTTTCAAATGTATTTTGGATCAAGACAATTTAAAAAAAATAATAATTTGGTCATTGAGTTTTGGACAGAAGGAGTACAACGAAGTATCCCAAAACTTTTTTGAAAGTAATTGTAGTAAATCAAGAATGAAATTATGAAAATTCCAATCCCAAACTGATACAAACTTATTGAAAAATCAATGTAATTATTGATATCAACAAGATGAATTGGAGTTAAAAATTGAACTATCTTATGTTTGTAAAGAATCAATCAACAAAAAAATCTTATCCCTTCTGTCCCATTATATATTCATATACTTTCGGGTTTTTTTTCATCTCAGTTTAAGTTTAAGCCTTTTAGTTGTTTTATCCATAAATGGCGAAGTATGAATGTGTTTTGAAAAATGTCATCAACCCACTACAATTGTTGACCCATTTTACCTTAATTTTATAAAAAGCGTGTAAAGTCAAACTATTTTAAAATGGGACGGAGGAAATATTATTAAAGCCTAAAAATTATATAGAAATGGAGGCGGTTAGTGTTGTTTGTCCTGAAGTAATCAAAAAAATTTTTTTTTTTTGAAAATTGTGTGGACCATGGCCCATTCTCGCCTTAACATAGCACCGCCACTGCTTTCAACTCGCTCTGTATCTCGGTCGTCAACCTCATGTTCAGTGGCCCCAAGTCCTTATTTTTTAGATAACTTAACAGTAATTTTTTTGAGAAAAAAAAGTATGTATTATGAGAAATCGGTTTTAATCCTTAGAAAAATAGAATTTTGTAAATAAAAATTGTGTCTCCTTGTAAAGCATCGGTGTTATGTTATAAAATGTTGATGGTTTACACGTACAATTGTAAACATTCAAACTGACACTTTTATAAAATGTTGATGGTTTACACGAGCAGTGGTAAACATTCAAACTGACAATTGTTAATGATCGAGCCAAAATTGTATAATGATTCACTTGATCACGCAGTGTGAAGGATACCTTGGATGGACGACGGACAACTTGCAAAACAGACACCGTGTGAAGGCGCGGGGGTTTGGCGCCGCGCAAACCCTATGGTGTAAGAATAAGAATTTGTATTTAGAGAAAATATATAGATGGAAAAAAGAGGAGAATTATGGGTGTTATACAATATGCCTTTTATGTGAGGGGTTGGCATCTATTTATACCTTTAGGGTGGAGTATATTCCGAGAATAGAAGATCCTTAGATGAGTCATATTAGGAAAGTGAATCATTGTCGCACAAGTCTCCTCGGGTGAATATGAATCCTGAAAAAAAGTAGGATTCTATTAACGATTTTGTATTTGGGTAGGAAATATATGCCTCATAATTAGGAGATAAAATAGGACTAAACATATTATAAGAAGTAAAATTGGAGCGGGTATTGATATTACGTTTGGTGGCCCCCTGCTTTCTACTCGTGCGGGGCAAGAGTAGAAAGTATATAACTTAGGTAATAAATATATGTTTCAGTGTAAAAGATTGAGATCAAACTGTGTGTCTCGTGAGTCTTCGAGCTCAACATTGATGTCTCTCGACCATTGTAATTTAACCATTGTAATTAAGTTGGATCATGACCACGAACCCAACTTGTAACCCGAGCTAAAGCCTGACCCTGAATTCTGCTCGTTGACAAGTGTTAAGTTGAACCCTATCCAAGAATTCAATTTGGTTGTAGGCTGAGCTGGTTCTTGACCCCGGATACCAGCTCGTATATCGTTTGCAGCTCAATCACAATTGTCAAGAGCCATAAAAGCCATAAGATCAAGCAAAAACACTGTAAAGCTCAAATATAAAAAATACTTTTGTTATTTTTCTGAGATAATTAAGCTTGTTGTAATGAAATTTTTTATGTATGAACAATCATTCGAAATTGAATGTATAATAATTAGAAATAGTCGACCTGATTTTTGTTTAAGCGATTTGCAGTTATCGATACAGATGTGATGAGTCGTGGCCCCTAGTTTTAAGCAAAGGGATGCCTGAAACATATGTGAGGTAGTAATTTGCAGATATATCACATAACAAATCAATCAAAGATTAAATAAATCTCAATTTAACCTTGATAAAAATTTGGGTCTTTCACATTCCTACCACCTTAAAAGCAGTTAGTCTTCTAAACTTAATGTGGTTGCAATCCTTCAACAAATTCAATTATCCCAAAAACAAGCCTAAAACCCACATTAAAGCAATATCCTCCAAAATTTCATCACATCAATATTCTCCAAGATTTCATCAAAGCAATAGTCATAAAAATTAATCTCAAATAATAATAATTAACAATATTTCTCTAACGGAACATACTCAATCAATTCCAACTTAATGGGTTAATCTATTACCTTTCAAAATATCCAAGACAAGTGATCTTCTATATCTTTTTTTATATAGAAAGGTGCCTCAGAGGGAATTTTATTAATCATCAAACTATAAGTTTGTACAAGAGGGGGACAACCATTCACAATTGTGAACTGGAGTCTAAACCTCAAATCTAGACTATTATAATTGTCAAATGAAGACTTATATTTATCTATACTACCCAAAAATTCTAACCAAAACCACCTCTCTATATGCAAAGTAACCAAAATGATCTTTATGTAAAGCATCACATACTTCTTTTGAGAGTCTCTGCGTATTATCATATATGAATTTGCCTCTGTGTTTATGGACATCATTTGCTAGTCTATCTGCCACCCCATTGCCTTCTCTATAGACGTGACTTACAGGACATTCACCACACAAAGTCTTGCATTCCTTTAGCTCATAATTAAATTCCCAAGGGACACCATAAACTCCTTTCAACACTGAAACTGCCACTAGGGAATCTGATTCAATGCAAACTGAATGAAGTTGCATTTGATGGCACAATTTTAGCCCATCCCTTATGGCAAAAATTTCCCCTTTCATATTAGTTCCTTCACCATAAAAATGAGAAAAAAAACCCACTGACATGCCCCTCTAGTGTGCCTTATTTCTCCTTCACCTGTACAAACTCCTTCTTTTGAAGAACCATCTGTATTCAACTTATACCTGTGATGTATGGGAGCCTCCCATCTGATAGCTTTCTCCAGTTTCACCTTGGGTTTCTTGACGTAAACATTCAATTGCCTCATGATATGAACATCCCCATTTTTGTGATCTGTTTGGGAATGAAAGTGGAACACATTTCTTGTAAATCTCTAATTTGCTTTAGCACCTCCTGGACTACAATAGGTTTATCTTCATATTTCATTTTACACCTAGCTTTCCAAAGTTCCCAACAACTGAATAAAAGTACCCCCAATCTGATGAGACCAACTTGAGACCTTCTGGAATTGTTTGACACCCAAGAATCCCATAAGTAATCAAGACTTGTGTATTGATTATTTACCCTAAAAATACTTGCCATATCTTGCCATATCTTTGTAACAACTTCAAATTTCAAAAATAAATGGGTAGCACTCTCTTGTTGAGGACTTTCAGGGCAGCAAAGACATCTTGAAGCTATAGAAAGGCCTCTTCTTTGCAATTTAGTATCCACTGGTAAACCATTCCACATGAGTCCCCACCAAAAACAACTTACTTTTGAAGGGATACATTTATGTCATATCTTTTTGCCCCATTTAACTGCTTCCTCTTTCTTCCTTATAAAGTTCCACCAAATTCCAGTTTCAAATTCTCCTGACATAGACAGCTTAAACCTCAGTTTATCAGGTTCAGTATGTGACAAAGTGATCTTGTTTATTGATTAATGGAATTGGATAGGAATGAATGAAAGCATCTCATATTTCTATTGCAGCCCCTCTTTGACAGTGAGATTGCTTTCAGACCTTCCCCCAAGGAATATGCCAGTCCAATTATCATTCCAGAAGTTGAGTTTACCTTCCCCTACTTCCCCAAAATAATATTGATCCAACTCAGGAATAATTCTCCCCACTGCTCTCCAAATGTGCGAGGAAACTATTGATAATTGTTTTCCAAATTTGTCATTCACAAACCTAGACCATAAGGACTGCTTTTGAAGGGCAGACCAAGCCAGTTTGGCTATTAAGGTTGCATTGATCTCTTCCAAATTTTTGACACCCAAGCCTCCTTCCTCTTTTGTTCTACAAACTTTATCCTAGGCTATCCAATGAGCCTTCTGTTCCCCACCATTGTTCCATAAAAAAGGAGAAAAAAGACTATTCAGCTATGTTATCACTTTCTTTGGCAGATTGAGTACTCCCATGGTATAGATAGGAATGTTATTTAATATGGATTGGAGGAGAGTTAGTTTTCCCCCATGCTCAATAGTTTGGATTTCCAACCTTCTGGGCTCCTTGTTATGGCTCTTTCTAGATGAACTAGATATACCCTCTTCATTCTCCCTTTGAACAGGGGAACACCCAATTATTTCATATGAAAAGCACTATGTTGGCATCTTGACCATCTGGCAATGTTTCCTCTGTCCCTTCTACTAACATGATCTGTAGTGTAGAACCCACTCTTTTCTAAATTGATCAGTTGTCCAGATGAAGCTTCATACTGACTCAAGATCTTCCTCAGGCCTTCAATGGACCTCTGGTTCCCATTACAGAAAAGAACCATATCATCTGCATATAATAAGTGGGTTATGGTTGTACCCCTTCTCCCATGGTTAAAACGCTTGAATAACCCTACCTGTAAAGCTCTCTTAATGTTTAAAGAGAGAATTTCTTGAGCTAGGATTAATAATAGAGGAGAAAAGGGATCACCTTGCCTTACCCCTCTTGTGGATTTAAAATACCCATAGGATTTTCCTTCTATTTTGATTGAGTATTTGTTCCTTTGCAAAACTCTTTTGAATAGTCCTACACAAGCCTCATTAAAACCAAAGGTCTCCAATGATTTCAGAAGAAAGTCCCATTCAAGCCTATCATAGACCTTGGACATGTCAAGTTTAAATATGACATTGTGACCAGCCACCTTTCTATTAATTATGTTCACCAGTTCATGGGCAAGGGCAATATTTTCCTGTATACTCCTACCCTTCACAAAACCAGATTGCTCAGGGGATATCAACTCAGGGAGGAACTTAGCTAATCTGAGGGTGATGATCTAGGACTGTATCTTTCTAAAGAAAGAGCATAAGCTAATAGGTCTAATTGTTGGGTTTTGGGGTTACAAACGCAACGGAAGACTTAGAAATAACAAGCAAAACCCTAGCCCTTTCATCCGTCTAACATGAAGAGGAAAAACCATGAAATAGAATTTACATACCTTAATGCGATTATGTTTGCTCAAAATGGATCTTCAAAGCGAATCTCAAAACAAATCTCAAAAACTGTTGGTAATGTTTTTGATCTTCACCTTGTTCTTACTTGGTGATGAATCAACGATTGAAGTGTTCAAGCTTTTAGTGATAAGTAATCACCCTTTATCGGTAATCCACATGTGAACGGACCAAGAACACTTCTTGTTTGATTGCTAGATGATCCCCGATTATTGAAACACCTTTCAATAATCAATGGCTGTTTGGTAGAATGAATCTATGGAATTTGATCTTTGATTCGTAATCAAAATCAACCAATTAGTGTTTTAAAAACTCTAATTTTCGTCCCTTATGGCTGGGACAAAAGGATTCTATTTATACTTGTTATAAATCCCTAACCTTTAGGGAAAAGAGTCATTTTTCCAAGCCAAATGGGTTTCCAGCGCCGCCAGGATGAGTCGTCCCCTAAATCTTGCAGCCTGATTCATTCGTCCCTTTGAAGGGGAATAGTTGGGCCAATTGGGGACGAGTCGTCCCCTCAGGGCACGAGTCATCCCATAGGGGACGAGTCATCCCTTGATCCCAGAATTCACCCCTTTAGCCATTTTTAATCCGTTCTTTTGTGTGTGACCCTTTAGGAATTATATTTTATGTTGGCAGTGAGTTGAAACATTAACCTCACAAGACATAAGTGACTTCTAGCAAATCATTATGTACACCCAATTAAATATAACATCAAAGCTTGATTCCTTGATAGATCAATGTCACAATCCCTTTGTCCACGATGCCCAATTGAACATGAGTCATGGTCCATATCAACTCACATGTTCAATGCTTTCTCGATTCCGAATATGTTGATAATCCAAGTGCATTTGATCTCTATCAAATCTCTTGAGTATGGCCATACATTTCATCAACATCATTCATCAAGGGGCCCAAGCAAATATCTCTCTCACACAGAGAAGGACAAATCCCATCTTGACTTATCATTCTTCCTTACATGAATCTAATCATGCCAACATAGCCCTTATTGCTATCCTATTAAAGATAGTGTTAGACTACATCAAACACAATGTTCATCATGTGGAAGACGATGATAATCTCAGGTACAAAGGATTCAATAACACGACTATCATGAGATTTAATCATGACACATATGACTATTGACCATGTCATAAATCTCATTAGTAGGTCAAGTCCAGTACTTGTTCTCTAGCAAGTACCCATAAGTGTAATGTGCATCCCCATGCATATAATCATCTCCATGATTATCCATTACCAACTTATACTAGCTGTTCACAACAACTAGGGACGCAGTTCAATATAATAAACATGTAAACATATAATGAACCAAATAAAATTTCTTTATAATAAATGGTAAAGATGGTAGCATAACGCTATTGATTATCAGTCACAATAATCATCAGCCTAGGGCATAACACCAACAATCTCCCACTTGCACTAGGCCCAATCTCCTAGGTATCATATACCCATGGACCTAACATGACCATCATGCTTCTGCTTGCGCGAGGGTCTTTGTAAGTGGATCCTCAATGTTATCATCGGTTGATATTTTGCATATCTTAATGTCTCCTTTAACAATGAGCTCTCGAATGAGATGGAAACATCTAAGTATGTGTTTGGATCGCTGATGTGACCTTGGTTCCATTATTTGCACAAATGACACGACAATTGTCACAACAAAGTTCTACCATATTAGTGATACTTGGAACGACTTCCAAAACACTAATGAACTTCTTGATCCAAACTGCCTCTTTTAGTTGCATCGAATGCCGCTAAATATTCGGCCTTAGTTGTAGAATCGGCTACGGGTTTCTGCTTGAAACTCTTCCAACAAAACCGCACCTCTATTAAGCATAACCACAAACCCTAATTGCGATTTTAAATTAACTTTGTCAGTTTGAAACGCATCCTTAGTTCTTCTAAAGTACTTAAGGATTGTCTTGACTGCCATCCAATGGTTCTTACCAGGATCATATTGGTATCGACTCGTCATGCTTAGAGCATACGAGACATCAGGTCTAATACAAATCATGGTATACATGATAGATCCAAATGCCGGAGCATATGGAGCTTCATTCATTCTCTTCTGCTCACCAATTGTCATAGGACACTGAGTCTCGCTAAGAGTAACACGATGACCCATTGACAAGTTACCTTTCTTAGAATCTTTTAAGAACCTTGTCAATGTGAGTATTTTGACTCAAACCAATTTATCCTTTTAGATCTATCTCTATAGATCTTGATGCCAAGGATATAAGCGGATTTACCCATATCTTTCATTGAGAAACATTTCCTTGACCAAGACTTGACAGTCTGAAGTGCCGGAATATCGTTTCCAATGAGTAAGATATTATCGTCATATAACACTAGAAATAATACTATGCTCCCACTGAATCTCATGTATACACAAGGTTCATCTTCGTACTTGATGAAGTCAAACTCTTTGACTGATTCATCAAAATGAAGATTCCAACTCCTCGAAGCTTGCTTCAACCCAAAATTGGATCTTTGCAACTTGCATACTTTATTAGAATTCCTTGGATCGACAAAATATCGGGTTGTGTACTATACACATCCTTAAGAATCTTTCCATTTAGGAAAGCTGTTTGACATCCATTTGCCATATCACATAGTCACAATATGCAGTTATGGCAATTGAAATTCTAATATACTTCGGTATTGTAACTGGCGAAAAGGTTTCAACATAGTCAATACTATGAATTTGCCTAAATCCCTTTGCTACAAGCCTTAGCCTTGAAAGTATACACCTTCCCATCCATGTCGGTCTTGAAGACCTACTTGCACCCTTTAGTTTTTACACCTTTCAGGTGACCCAATCAAGTTCCAAACTTGATTATCAGACATGGATTGTAATTCGAATTTCATGATTCATAGCCATTTATCCGAATTAGGAGTAGACATCGCCTCTAGATAGGAAGTAGGTTCGTCATTCTTAATGACTTCCACTTCATTACTTTCCGATACGAGAAGATCATATCTCTCGGGTTCGGATCGTAACCTATCCGATCTACGATGGACTTGTGCATCTTGAACCGGTTCCACACCTCCTTGTGAACTTGGTTCCGTCTCTACTCTTGGTTCCATGTTATTTTCGGGTTCTTGAATTTCTTCAAGATTAATTTTACTCCCATTAGATCCTTTATTGAGAAACTGTTTCTCAAGAAACGAACCATATAGAGCAACAAACACTTTGTTCTCATTTCGGTTGTAAAATTAATATCCTTTAGTTTCCTTAGGATAACCATTGAAAATAACCTTGTCAGATTTTGGTGCTAACTTATCAGAGACAAGTCTCTTCATATAAGCTTTGCAATCCCAAATCTTCATGAAAGACAAACTAGGTTTTCTTCCATGCCACATCTCATGTGGGGACTTAGGAACCGATTTAGTAGGGTCTCTGTTCAGTGTGAACGCAGCATTTTCTAATGCATATCCTCAAAAGGAAATAGGAAGGTCAACTTTGACTCATCATCGAACGAACCATGTCAAACAAGGTTCAATTCCTCCTTTCAGACACACCATTCACAGTGGTGTTTCGCATGGAGTCAACTCTGAAACAATTTCACAGGTTTGAGATGATTGTCAAACTCTTGGCTCAAATATTCACCACCTTGATCTAATCGAAGTACTTAATAGTTTTGCCAAGTTTGTTTGTACTTCATTTTGAAATATTCTAAATATCTCAAATGATTCACTTTTGGACTTCATCAGATAGACATAGTCATATCTCGATAAGTCATCCGTGAATGTAATGAAATACCGAAATCTTCCCCTAGCAATGCTGCTTAATGGTCCACATATTGGGTTTTATGGGTCCATGAGCAGCAGAATAAGCATCTAAATAACACAAAACCCAAGCCCTAATATCCGTTCAATACGATTAAATTGAATTTCTATGAGATAGAATTTACCAACCTTTATTGCTTTCCGGTCTTGAGCTATCGAACAATTTATCGGTGTGGTTTTGAATCACAATCTTCGATCTTCAAAACCTTTAAACCTTCAGATTGCTTTGGACAATTTGAACTCTAGGCCTTGATTGTCGTACGAGCGAAGACCCTCTAGTAGTATCCACACGTTAGAATGAACCAAGAACAGTTCTTGAGAATTGCTAGATTCTTAAACCTATGGATGAAATATTGAGAAACCTTTTGGTGATTTTCTCTCTTGAAAATTCAGCTCGATTTCAGCTGTTTACAGACTTATATTTATACTACTTTAGTATTAGAGTTTGTGCCCTAATCAAATTAGGAAACAAGTGTAAACCGCCTATGTGGCTTGTTGTGTCGCGCGGCTACACATGCCAGATGGCCAGTTTTGTCGCGCTACAGATCAAGTCATATCAGGAACTCTCAATCATTTCTTCCTTTGGTTTAACCAATTCATTCTAGATGTGTGTGACCAAATATGATTATATTATGTTGGCAATGAGCTCGATCATATCGATCCTCATGAGACATAAGCGGACTCTAGCAAGCCAGTATGTCTACCCAAATAATATAACGTAAGAGTTCACGTTTCCAATGGTACACTTCTATTTCTCCCTTTGTCTCACGATGTTATATTGAACACAAGTCATGGTCCACGTCAACTTGTATTTATTCAATGCTTTCTCGATCTTCAGTATAATGATAATCCAATCGCATTGGGGTGTGGCCACACACTTTCCATCATTATCACTCATCGAGGGGCCCAAGCAAAACATCTCTCTTTCGAGGGACAAATTCCATCTTGACTTATCATCCTTCCCATCATGAATCCGATCATGCCAAAGATAGCCTTTATAAATATCGTGTTAAGATATCGTTTGACTAAAATCAAACATGACTTTCATCATATGTATGGTCATGATAATCTCAGGTCTAGGGAGTAAATGAAGTGACTATATGAGATTTAATTATGACATTTGACCATGACATAAATCTCATACGGGTCAAGTCCAGTCACTTGTTCTCTAACAAGTACCCATAATTTCAATGTGCATCTCTATGCATATAATCATCATATGATTATCCATTGAAAATTATACTAATTATTCTCTTAATAATCAGGGACGGAGATTATTACAATAAATATGCAAACTATATAATAATCAAATAATAAACTTAAACGATAATGATGATACATAACGGTTCTCAGTTAAACATAACTAAAGCCTAGGGCATTACACCAACAGTTTCCCACTTGCACTAGGCTCCATTTATGTATCGAATACTCATGGATCTAACATGACCATCATGCTTCTGCCTGTGCGAGGGTCTTTGTTAGTGAATCCCTTATGTCATCATCGGTTGATACTTTGTATATCTTAATGTCTTCTCATTCTTTATGAATTCCTCAAAGAACGTTTAAGTGAGTGTTTGGATCGCTGTTGTGACCTTGGTTCCATTGTTTGCACAAGTGGCACCACTATTGTCATAACAAAAGTTTCACCGATTAGTGATACTTGGAACATTTCCAAATCACTAATGAACTTTTGATCCAAACTGCCTCTTTTAGCCACATCATATGTTGCTAAAATTCGGCCTTAGTAGTAGAATCGGCTACAATTTCTGCTTGGAACTTTTCCAATCAAAACTGCACCTCTAATAAGCATAAACACAAATCCTAATTGCGATTTTAAAATAACTTTGTCAGTTTGGAAGCTAGCATCTATGTAACCCTTACAAAAAGATTAACTTTCAATCTTTCAAATGCCAAGAACATATCCTTAGTTCTTCTCAAGTACTTAAGGATCATATTGACTGCCATCCAATGGTTCTCATCACAGGATCAGATTGGTATCGACTCATCATGCTTAGAGCATATGAGACACCGGGTCTAGTATAGATCATGGCATACATGACAGATCCAAATGCCGAAGCATATGGAACTTCATTCATTTCCCTTTTGCTCATCAGTTGTCATAAGACAATGAATATTGCTAAGAGAAACACCATAACCCATTGACAAGCTACTCTTCTTAGACTCTTCTAAGAACCTTGTCAATGTGAACACTTTGACTCAAACCAATTTATCCTTCTAGATTCCTCTCTATAGATCTTGATGCCAAGGATGTAAGCGGCTTCACCCATATCTTTCATTGAGAAACCTTTCCTTGACCAAGACTTGACAGTCTTAAGTGTCGAAACTTGTTTTTCCAATGAGTAAGATATCATTGTAATAAAACAATAGAAATAATACTATGTTCCCACTGAATTTCATGCATACACAAGGTTCATCTTTGTTCTTTGATGAAGTCAAACTCTTTGACCAATTTATCAAAATGAAGATTCCAATTCCTTGAAGCTTGCTTCAACCCAACTCATAGATCTTTGCAACATGCATACTTTATTAGAGTTTCTTGGATCGACAAACTATTCGGGTTGTGTACTATACACATCCTTAATAATCTTTCCATTTAAAGAAAGTCGTTTGACATCCATTTGTCATATCACATAGTCACAATATGTGATAATGGCAATTGAAACTCTAACATACTTCGACATTGTAACTGGCGAAAAAGGTTTCAACATAGTCAATACTATGAATTTGCCTAAATCCCTTTGTTACAATCCTTAGTCATGAAAGTATGCACCTTCCCATCCATGTCGGTCTTGAAGACCTACTTGCACCCTTTAGTTTTTACACCTTCAGGTAGCCCAATCAAGTTCCAAACTTGATTGTCAAACATGGATTGTAATTCGGATTCCATGGTTCCTAACCATTTATCCAAATTGGGAGTGGACATCGCCTCAAGATAGGAAGTAGGATCGTCATTCTCAATGACTTCCACCTTATTAATTTCCGATACGTGAAATTAATATTTCTTGGTTCGGATTGTAACCTATCCGATCTACGATGGACTTGTGCATCTTGGATCGGTTCCACAACTCCTTTGTGAACTTGGTTCCGTCTCTACTCTTGGATCCATGTCATTTTCAGGTTCTTGAACTTTCTTCAAGATTAATTTTACTCCCACTAGATTCTTTATTGAGAAACTATTTCTCAAGAAACAAATCGTATAGAGCAACAAACATTTTGTTCTCTTTGCGATTGTAAGATTAATTTCCGAAAATAACCTTGTCAGATTTGGTGCTAACTTATCAGAGACAAGTCTCTTCTTATAAGCTTTGCAACCCCAAATCTTCATGTAAGACAAACTAAGTTTTCTTCCATGCCACATCTCATGTGGGGCCTTAGGAACCGATTTAGTAAGGACTCAATTCAGTGTAACCGCATTATTTCTAATGCATATCCTCAAAAGGAAATAGAAAATAGGAAAGTCTAATTGACACATCATCGAACGAACCATGTCCTACAAGGTTCAATTCCTCCTTTTCAGATACACCATACAATGTGGTGTTCCGGGTGAAGTCAACTCTGAAATGATTTCATAGTTTTGAGATGATTGTCAAACTCTTGGCTCAAATATTCACCACCTAGATCTAATTGAAGTACTTAATAGTTTTGCCAAGTTGTTTTGCACTTCATCTTGAAATGTTCGAAACATCTCAAACGATTCACCTTTGGACTTCATCAGATAGACATAGTCATATCTAGATAAGTCTTTAGTGAAATGTGATGAAATACCAAAGTCTTCCCCTAGCAATGCTACTTAATGGTCCATATACATCTCATGTATAATGACCAATAAGTCACTAGCCCTCCCACTACTCTTAGTGTAGGGTGGTTTGGTCAATAATCCCAATAAATAAGATCCACATTCCTTAAATGATTCATGGTCATATGAGTCTAAAAGTTCATGTTAATGGATTTTAGATATATGTTTCTTATTTGTTTGACCAAGCCGGCAATGCCTTATGAACGCGTTGTTCATATTGTTCGGTTCAGAATTCCCTTTTATATTTTAGATATCTTCAATATTATTTTGTTTCTTAACATCAAGGATATGAAGACTATTCAATGACATATGCAATACAATAAGGCATATCATTAAATAAATATAAAACTTCTTATTGAAAATAAGAAAATTATATCCTTCATCATCCATTTAAGAAACGGAAATAATACTCCTACTCAAATCCGGAACGTAGTCATACTTGTTCAAAACAAGTACTACTTTACAAGGTAAAGTGACTTCATAAGTCCCTTTGGCTGATGTAGCAACCCTTGCTCCATTCTTATGCATATGTTTAACTTACCTTCTTTGAGTAGCTTTCTATTCTTTGTTCCTTGCACATTTAAACAAATGTGGGATCCAATCCGGTATCATATACCCAAGAATAAGAAGTCGAAAGGAAAATATCTATCATATAGATACTTGAAGTAGTAGCAATCATATTGCCCTTCTTCACCTTTTAGGCCTTCCTAATAAGCCTTGCAACTTTGCTTCCAATGACAATCTTATTGCAATTATAGCAAGCTGCATCCTTTTGAGACACTTTGGGTTTAGCCTCTTCGGCTTTGACAACTTTTGTCCTAGGTTTGGCAACTTTTGCTTTACCTACTTTTCCTTCCCTTTTTAACCCCTTTCTTGTGTTAACCATTAACACACTTGCGGATTGCTCCTTTTTGCATCTCATGCATCAAGAGCCTTCACCAAAACATACATCTTTTGCCTAGTTTGCACTTGGAACATTTCTTTTGTGCGGTGTGCTAGAACAAAAGCAGTTTTCATGTTTTCAAGGTTCTTCATAAGAGCCTTTAAACATGGTGGCAAGTATAAGGCAAGCAATACTATTAGAATCATCAACATGTTTCTAATGTTGCTCCTTATTTGCCCTTTGCAACATTTGTAGTGGGTTCAGTAGGAACGTATTCGTCAAGAGCGTACACATTTACCCAAGAACTATTCTTTAGGCTTCTGATCCAATCAGAATTATTTGTATCGTTCCTTTCGAACTTTGTCCTTCATAAGGACGAATCTCAATTATCATTATGTAATGCTACTACTATAACAAAATATACAAATTATATGAGCACATATCAATACCAACACATTTATCATCTAAGAGCAAATAATGTATTTTACAAATACTCCCACTAAATCATACACCTTCCAATGCAAATAAGCATCATATGCATTTAATGGGCTAAGATCCAACTTTAATTTAATCTCAAGTACGCTATGGCGCACCGCTCAAGATTAAATTAATTAGGTAGAAAACATCAATCATATCATATATGACTCTTAGATTTTTTATGAGATTTGTTTAAGACATCCTATGTCTAAGCATATTTTAATCTCATCTCATGCCTTGGGTCCAAAACTATTTTGATAACCCAATTAAGTTCATCCACTTTAAACGTATAGGAACCACCATTTCCTCATCTTGCTCGCAAACGGAATAGAATCAAAGCACCTTGCTATGGCAAGCCCACCCAAAACTATCCGAGTGGTCTCAAGTGTTTTAATCATGGATTGACATATATAACTTAAAAGTTAAATGAAGGTTCTTTAAAGCAGATTATAAGCATATCAACAAGGATAATCATAATGTACACCAGGTAAGTTCCCAAGAAAATAGGTGAGCCACAAGGACTGCTTAATTACCAAATTTTCCTTCAACAGAACTCTCCTAGTCATGCACTATTATAATACCAATTTGAATGCAACATAATCAATACTTTGTATACTGACTTGTTTCTCATAAACAACCAGACTTGTAAACTGACTTGTTTCTCATAAACAATCAGATTCCTTCAAATTTTGCGTAAACCGACTTGTTTCTCATAAACAATCAGAAAACCAAAATTTTGATGTTTCAACTAAACATTTAGGAAATCACAATTAAATGTTTCAACTAAACATCTAATAAAATTCTTAACACTTAAGAACAAATAATTCATGCATCGCAACAATTAATAAAAACACATTTAAATTAATTAAGCATGCATAAACAATGAATTAATCTAGCATAGCCCTATAAATTTTATTTCCAGAAATTTATAGCATCCAGATTAAGACATAAACATCTCAGATTATAAACATAATCACAGATTAGCAGAAAAAATATGAAACTGATTCTGCCCAGATTGGCTAGTTATGTCGCGCGGCGCCATCAGCCAGTTGGCTAGATCTGTCGCGTGACATACCAAGCCCAACTACCAGATTTTCTCCTCGTGGCCAACTCTGTCGCACGACTTGAGTTGCCAGTTTGGCATATTTTCTGAATTTCAATCAATTCCAATCATAAAGCAATCAAATCAAGTAAACAACTTTTACAGATTTAATTCAGCATAATCAGAAGACGATTTTCACATTGTTTCACATAAACAATAAACATTCTACCACATACAAAACATGCAATAAGCATATAAACGATTTATATCTTGATTCTAGCATGTTAATTCAAACTTAACCATACGAACGGGACTCTGATACCACTGTTGGGTTTTATGGGTCCATGCGCAGCGGAATAAGCATCTAAATAACACAAAACCCAAGCCCTAAGATCCGTTCAATACGATTAAATTGAATTCCTATGGGATAGAATTTACCAACCTTTATTGCTTTTCGGTCTTGAGCTATCGAACAATTTATCGGTGTGATTTTGAATCACAATCTTTGTTTTTCAAAACCTTTGAACCTTCAGATTGCTTTGGACAATTTGAACTCTAGGCCTTGATCGTCGTACGAGTGAAGACCCTCTAGTAGTATCCACACGTTAGAATGAACCAAGAAAAGTTCTTGAGAATTGCTAGATTCTTAAACCTATGGAAGAAATATTGAGAAACCTTTTGGTGATTTTCTTTCTTGAAAATTCGGCTCGATTTCAGCTGTTTATAGACTTATATTTATACTACTTTAGTATTAGAGTTTGTGCCCTAATCAAATTAGGAAACAAGTGTAAACCGCCTCTGTGGCTTGTTGTGTCGCGCGGCTACACATGCCAGATGGCTAGTTTTGTCGCGCTACAGATCAAGTCATATCAGGAACTCTCACTCATTTCTTCCTTTGGTTTAACCAATTCATTCTAGATGTGTGTGACCCAATATGATTAAATTATGTTGGCAATGAGCTCGATCATATCGATTCTCATAAGACATAAGCGGACTCTAGCAAGCCATTATGTCTACCCAAATAATATAACGTAAGAGTTCACGTTTCCAATGGTACACTTCCATTTCTCCCTTTGTCTCACGATGTTATATTGAACACAAGTCATGTTCCATGTCAAATTGTATTTGTTCAATGCTTTCTCGATCTTCAGTATAATGATAATCCAATCGCATTGGGGTGTAGCCACACACTTTCCATCATTATCACTCATCAAGGGGCCCAAGCAAAACATCTCTCTTTCGAGGGACAAATTCCATCTTGACTTTTCATCCTTCCCATCATGAATCCGATCATGCCAAAGATAGCCTTTATAAATATCGTGTTAAGATATCGTTTGACTAAAATCAAACATGACTTTCATCATATGTAAGGTCATGATAATCTCAGGTCTAGGGACTAAATGAAGTGACCATATAAGATTTAATTATGACATTTGACCATGACATAAATCTCATACGGGTCAAGTCCAGTCACTTGTTCTCTAACAAGTACCCATAATTTCAATGTGCATCTCTATGCATATAATCATCATATGATTATCCATTGACAATTATACTAATTATTCTCTTGATAATCAGGGACGGAGATTATTACAATAAATATGCAAACTATATAATAATCAAATAATAAACTTAAACGATAAAGATGATACATAACGGTTCTCAGTTAAACATAACTAAAGCCTAGGGCTTTAGACCAACACCACATACATCTCATGTACTAGGATCAATAAGTCACCAACCCTCCCACTATTCTTAGTGTAGGGTGGTTTGGTCATTTTACCCAATAAACGAGATTCACATACCTCAAATGATTCATAATCATATGAGTCTAAATGTCCATATTAATGGAGTTTAGATATACGTTTCTCATTTATATGACCAAACCGGCAATGCCATATGAACGTGTTGTTCACATCATTCGGTTTAGATTTCTCACTTATATTATAGATATCTTCAATATTATTTTATTTCTTAACATCAATGATATGAAGATCAATAAATGATATATGCAATACAATAAGTCATATCATTAAATAAATATAAAACTTCTTATTCTCAATAAGAAAATTATATCCTTCATCATCCAAATAAGAAACGAAAATAATGCTCCTATTCAAATTCGGAATGTAGTAACACTTGTTCAAAACAAGTACTAGTCCACTAGGTAAAGTGACTTCATAAGTCCCTACGGCTAATGCAGCAACTCTTGCTCCATTCCCACGCATAGATTTAATTCACCTTCTTTGAGTAGCTTTCTATTCTTTATTCCTTGCACATTTAAACAAATGTGGGATTCATATCCGGTATCATATACCCAAGAACAAGAAGTCAAAAGGAAAATATCTATCATATAGATACCTAAAGTAGTAGCAATCATATTGCCCTTCTTCACCTTTTAGGCCTTCCTTATAAGCCTTGCAACTTTGCTTCCAATGACCAATCTCATTGCAACGGTAGCAAAATGCATTCTTTTGAGACACTTTGGGTTTAGCCTCTTCGGCTTTGGCAACTTTTGCCCTAGGTTTAGCAACCTTTGCTTTACCTTCTTTACCTTCCTTTTGAACCCCTTGCTTGTGGTAACCATTAACACAACATACCTCTCTTGCCTAGCCTGCACTTGGAACACTTCCTTTGTGCGCTGTGCTAGGACAAAAGCAGTTACCATGTGTTCAAGGTTCTTCATAAGAGCCTTTAAACATGGTGGCAAGTATAAGGCAAACAACATCGTTAGAATCATCATCATGATTCTAATGTTGCTCCTTATCTGCCCTTTGCAACAGTTGCAGCGGGGTCAGCAGGAACTGATTCGTCAAGAACGTACAATTTTGCTTAAGAACACTTCTTGAGCATCTGATCAAATCATAATAACTTGTACCGTTCTTTTCAAACTTGTCCTTCATAAGGACGAATCGCAATAACAAGGATTAATTATAGTTTAATGCTATTTTCACAATAAGATATACATACAATATGAACACATATAAGTATCAACACATTTACCATCTAAGAGACAAATAATGTATTTCACAAATACTCCCACTAAATTATACACCTTCAAATACAAGCATGTATCATATAATTATAGTGGGCTAAGATCCATATTTCACTTGATTTTGGTTTAACTGAGTCAATGCCCGAAATCAAGCTATTTAGGTAGAAACATCAATCATATCTCTATATGACTCTTAGATTTTTTATGAGATTTCCTTAGACATCATATGTCAAAAACATGTTTTTAAATTTCATCTATGCCTTGGGTCAAATCTCATTTGAAAGAACCAATTAAGTCAATACCTTTTTCAAACGTATGAGGCATGAAACGATGCACCTAACTGAGTCAAAACTACATCAACCATTATTTCATCTTGCTCACAAATTAAGATATAATGATGCACCTAACTGAGTCAAAACTACATCAAAATACCCTAAAATTTCACAAGTGTTCTAATCAAGGAATGTCATAAGACTTAAGTATTTAGAAGGTTTTACACATAACAAACATCGCATGGTTGCATATGAAACTTATGTGTACCTGGTCATGAACATGGGATTTTCATATAAAATCCTACTTTAGGATCATACCAATAATCATGTGATAAATAACAATTATTAATTACATAATTATTCCATTCTCAAAATATACAGATTCAAACAATAATGTTAATCATATTAAAATGAATATCAAATATTAAACAAACAATTTGTTTCAATTTGAGAATTTACTAATTTTTGTTTAATCAAATTAAACAGATCATTACCCATGTAAAAGATTAATCACATTAACCAATTATTAATCATGATCATGGCATATCGAATATACTTGTTTTCTCAAAACACCACACAAAAAATCATATATCTATTTCATATATAGCATGTAAAGCATTTAATCACATTAAATCTAGCATGCCAATTTTAACCTAATCATGATAAGATGCGGCTCTGATATCACTGTTGGGTTTTGGGGTTACAAACGCAGCGGAAGACTTAGAAATAACAAGCAAACCCCTAGCCCTTTCATCCGTCTAACATGAAGAGGAAAAACCATGAAATATAATTTACATACCTTAATGCGATTATGTTTGCTCAAAATGGATCTTCAAAGCGAAACTCAAAACAAGTCTCAAAAACTGTTGGTAAAGTTTTTGATCTTCTCCTTGTTCTTACTTGGTGATGAATCAACGATTGAAGTCTTCAAGCTTTTCGTGATAAAGTAATCACCCTCTATCGGTAATCCACGCGCGAACGGACCAAGAACACTTCTTGTTTGATTGCTAGATGATCCCCGATTATTGAAACACCTTTCAATAATCAATGGCTGTTTGGTAGAATGAATATATGGAATTTGATCTTTGATTCGTAATCAAAATCAACCAATTAGTGTTTCAAAAAATCTAATTTTTGTCCCTTATGGCTGGGACAAAAGGATTCTATTTATATTTGTTATAAATCCCTAACTTTTAGGGAAAAGAGTCATTTTTCCAAGCCAAAACGGGTTTCCAGCGCCGCCAGGACGAGTCATCCCGTAGGGGACGAGTCGTCCCCTAAATCCTGCAACCTGATTCATTTTTCCCATTGAAGGGGAATAGTTGGGCCAATTTGGGATGAGTCGTCCCCTCAGGGCACGAGTCATCCCATAGGGGACGAGTCGTCCCTTGAGCCCAGAATTCACCCCTTTAGCCATTTTTAATCCGTTCTTTTGTGTGTGACCCTTTAGGAATTATATTTTATGTTGGTAGTGAGTTGAAACATCAACCTCACAAGACATAAGTGACTTCTAGCAAATCATTATGTCCACCCAATTAATATAACATCAAAGCTTGATTCCTTGATAGATCAATGTCACAATCCCTTTGTCCACGATGTCCAATTGAACATGAGTCATGATCCATGTCAACTCACATGTTCAATGCTTTCTCGATTCCGAATATGTTGATAATCCAAGTGCATTTGATCTCTATCAAATCTCTTGAGTATGGCCATACATTTCATCAACATCATTCATCAAGGGGCCCAAGCAAACATCTCTTTCACACAGAGAAGGACAAATCCCATCTTGACTTATCATTCTTCCCTACATGAATCCAATCGTGCCAACATAGTCCTTATTGCTATTATATTAAAGATAGTGTTAGAATACATCAAACACAATGTTTATCATGTGGAAGACGATGATAATCTCAGGTACAAAGGATTCAATAACACGACTATCATGAGATTTATTCACAACAACTAGGAACGCAGTTCAATATAATAAACATGTAAACATATAATGAACCAAATAAAATTTCTCTATAATAAATGGTAAAGATGGTAGCATAACGCTATTGATTATCAATCACAATAATCACCAGCCTAGGGCATAACACCAAAACTAATATCCTTAAAGTCTGCAGGTTTGTCAATTTTAGGAATTAACACTATCACATTAGAAGAAAAACCATTGTGCATTTCTTGGCCACTAAAAAATTCTTTTGAGGCAGCTACCACATCTGGTTTAATTATAGACCAACACCCTTGGAAAAACTAACATGTGCAGCCACTGGCAGGTGCACTATCTTGATTTAGAGACTTTATAGCAATCCATATCTCCTCCTCGTCTGGAATAGCTTAAATCTGCATATTCATGTCTGAAGTGATTTTTGCCTACATATGATCAAACTAAGCTTCATCAACCTGGTGTTCAGTTGAAGTGAACAAGTTGGAATAATACAATACTACCAAATCTCCTATTTTCTGTTTATCTTCACACGAAGTTCCATCCAGTAATTTGATCTTTATCTTACTCATTCTTTTCCTCTCCTTAATACAAGCATGGAATAAACCATTGTTCCTATCACCCTCCTGAAGCCACATTTGCAAAGCTTTTTGTTGTAACATATCCATATTCCATTTTAAAACAGTGCTTAATTCTTTTCTAACAGTTTGTAAAGATTCCTCCAAATTTTTGCTACCTCCTTGATGCAAAGTGTCTTCCAACCTTATAACCTCATCTTGTAAAGAAGCCATCTTCTTCTTGATATCTCAAAACATATTCCAATTCCAACCTTTAAGAGCTCTCCTGAGATGATACAATTTTTTGTGTAAGGTTGCCATAGTTGATCCTTCTGTAACGATGTGTTGCCTTTTTCGCGGGAAAAATTCGATTTTTGCGTTTCTTTGAAAAACCAAATAAAACCGGAAAAAACGGAGTCGCCACGCCATTTTAATTTTGAAGGCCAAAACTTTGAAAAAAGCCCGAGATCAGAGATTTAGGTTCGGAGGTCATGTTACGCGTCGGGAAGGACGTTAGTGTGCACCCGACGCGCCTCGTAAAAACGAGTCTTCCAAGCTGAAAATCATTTGTGTGTGTGTGTGTGCATGTGTTTTGGCCAAAATAAGTTGAAACTGGAAAAAGTAAAAACTGGGATGTCTTTTTAAGACTTTAAACTGATCCCATGATTTTTTGGAGAATTTTTGGTTTGAGATTTGGTACTCAAAAAACCTTTTGAAGTTGAGAAGTCACTTCTGCCAGAAGAAAATGGCAGCAGACACCTGATTTTGAAATGGATTCAAGGGTCCTAAAACTTCATAATCTGGATGAACTCAGAGAATGAAAGTTTCTCTAGACTCCTTGAATAAACTTTGTGTGAAAGAAATTTCCATTTTTGAGAAGATTTGAGGGGTCAAAACCTTCTGGAAACCTCAGATATGAGATCTGGATTCCCAGAAGCTGATGAACTAGCCTCTGAAAGAAAAATTGAAAAGAGGAGTTTTACTCACCCAAAAAATAAGGTAAAAATATGTCTGGAAAGCTCTGGATGTTGGCTACAAAAAGTGTTTTGTAGTCAACACCAAATTCCAAGTTCATCTGTGTCCAAAAATTAAGACCATGGACTGAGGTCTGGGAAAATTGCTACTGGACAGCAACTTCCAAAGAAAGAAAATATGATTTTAAGGGGGGTTTTGCATCCATGCTTGTCCCCATTTCCCTAGGTTTTGGTTAGTGATCACTAGACATTTTAGTGGTGAATCAACTATACCAAACCATCCTTGGGGTACATTAGGACTAAGCATTTCATTTGCTTGGGGAGGATTTTACCCTTTGAAATCAAGAGTTAGTGCTTGAAAATGGTTTTTTTAGGGTTTTGAAAGTGCATTTTTGCAAGTAAGAAAGAAAAGCTTTGAAAATAATGTTGATCTTTGTAGAAGATCATCCATGGAGATGGTCTTCCATGGTGATCTTCTTAGATCTAGAGAAAGGAGATGAAAGAACTACATTTTGTAGTTTGAAGATGCATGCATGGATGAGATTTAGGGTTAGGAAGAAGAGGGTTTACCAATCTTCCTTGTGTTCTTGAGTGTTTGGCTTGAGTGTATGAGTGTTTAGGGCTTTAATATGAGAGTGAGGGGATGAGTATGAGTTGGGAAAGATTGGAAAGAAAAAGGTGACAATTCTTGAGAATTCTCACTGTTTTCTCTCTATATTTCGCCAGAACTTCGTTGCTATTGTGTTCTTCCTCTCTTTATTTTTGTGATTTGGAGGGCTCAATTTATAGCCCTCTGAAATGACAAACTCATCCGCGCGGATGGATCCGATCGCGTGCCTGTTCATTAAATGCGGCTTCGGGCTTTGGACAAGAGGAATAATCTTTTTGAAAATTCAAATTAACCGGTTATGTTTCCCGACCATTTCTATTTGTGGTTTTATTCCTTTTGTTTTACTTTTTGAGATTCTTTTTGAGGTTTAACCTTAAATAACAATGCCCATTTTACCCTCACTTTGTTAGAAAAGTTAGGATTGTTAGGAATTGTTAGAAATGTTATAACTTTCGTTAATTTTCTAACGAAAATTCTAACAAGCTCAAATTGGAGCACTTACAGTAGCCCCTCGGCGACGGCGCTTTCGAAGGAAGCGGGGTCGTCGATAAGGCTCCATATTTGGCGGGATGATCGAGTGATCGGGTGGCTGAACCTAGCGATAGGCTACCTACGTATCCCGAATGGGAATCAAGCCAGTCGTAGTTCGGGTCTTTGACCCTGGAGATGATGGCGTTTTAGGTGCCTCGAACCTGATGAGCGAGTTCTACAGTCGGTTGCTGGAGAGAAACTCTGCTGGGGATAAGAGATGACCATCTTCGGTCTGATGGCTATCCGCTCTGCTGGGGATAGGAATGACCATTTTCGGTCTCTGCTGGGGATGATTGCGATTTATCGCTTTCATAGTGATAGCGTCTTAGGTGCCTCGAACCTTGGAGATGGCGTTTTAGGTGCCTTGAACCTTGGAGATGGCGTTTTAGGTGCCTCAAACCTCGAAGATGGCGTTTTAGGTGCCTCGAACCTTGGAGATGGCGTTTTAGGTGCCTCGAACCTCGAAGATGGCATTTTAGGTGCCTCGAACCTTGATGATGATGGCTTTTTAGGCGCCTCGGACCTTAATGATGATGGCTTTTTAGGCGCCTCGGACCTTAATGATGATGGCTTTTTAGGCGCCTCGGACCTTAATGATGATGGCTTTTTAGGCGCCTCGGACCTTAATTTGAAATGGCCTTTCGGTGGACTTTGTCTGCTGCCGAAGGAGAGGGTGACCGTTTTGGTCGAGGGGCTGGACCTAATGATAGGCTACCTACGTATCCCTAGTGGGAATCAAGCCCTTTCGTAGTTCGAGTACTACTCGAGATTTCGTTGGCTTTTGGGATTCCGTTAACTTTGCTGGGGATTTCGTTAGCCTTTGCTGGGGAAAATCAGACGTATTCATCTGGGAAATCGGTCTTACGTTTGACCGCCGGAGATGATTTTGATGAAAGATACGGGATTCGTTATCTTTCTCAGGGCACTCGGTCTTACGTTTGACTGCCGGGGGTAATTTTGATGAAAGATACGGGATCTCGTTATCTTTCTCGGGTCACTCGGTCTTACGTTTGACTGCCGGGGGCAATTTTGATGAAAGATACGGGATCTCGTTATCTTTCTCAGGTTACTCGGTCTTACGTTTGACTGCCGGGGGCAATTTTGATGAAAGATGCGGGATCCGTTATCTTTCTCGGGGCACTCGGTCTTACGTTTGACTGCCGGGGGTAATTTTGATGAAAGATACGGGATCTCGTTATCTTTCTCGGGGCACTCGGTCTTACGTTTGGCTCAGGGAAGGTAATTTTGATGAAAGATACGGGATCTCGTTATCTTTCTCGGGGCAGCCTTCGGTCTTACGTTTGGCTATAGGGGTAATTTTGAAAGATACGGGATCTCGTTATCTTTCTCGGGCACTCGGTCTTACGTTTGGCTCAGGGGTAATTTTGATGAAAGATACGGGATCTCGTTATCTTTCTCGGGGCACTCGGTCTTACATTTGGCTTAGGGGTAATTTTGAAAGATACGGGATCTCGTTATCTTTCTCGGGGCACTCGGTCTTACGTTTCTTGCCGGGGTAATTTTGATGAAAGATACGGGATCTCGTTATCTTTCTCGGGGCACTCGGTCTTACGTTTGACTGCCGGGGGTAATTTTGATGAAAGATACGGGATCTCGTTATCTTTCTCGGGGCACTCGGTCTTACGTTTGACTGCCGGGGATAATTTTGATGAAAGATACGGGATCTCGTTATCTTTCTCGGGGCACTCGGTCTTACGTTTGACTGCCGGGAATGATTTTGATGAAAGATACGGGATCCGTTATCTTTCTCGGGGCACTCGGTCTTACGTTTTACTGCCGGGGGTAATTTTGATGAAAGATACGGGATCCGTTATCTTTCTCGGGGCACTCGGTCTTACGTTTGACTGCCGGGGGTAATTTTGATGAAAGACACGGGATCTCGTGATCTTTCTCGGGTCACTCGGTCTTACGTTTGACTGCCGGGGGTAATTTTGATGAAAGATACGGGATCTCGTTATCTTTCTCGGGGCACTCGGTCTTACGTTTGACTGTCGGGGGATGATCTTCTTGACAAGGGGCTGACTTTGGTTAACTTTGGTTAACTTTGTCAAGTTGGGGATTGAATTGCAGAGTCCTGAAATTTTAAGGGGCAAAAGGGTCATTTTGACCCTTGCAATCTCATCCGCGCGGATAGGGATGGAAAGTCAGGGGTATTAATTGGGCCAACGCCCTTCTTCTTCCTCAGTCCAATTTTTTGAGATTGTCGAGAGCAGAGAGAGAAAAACGAGGAGAGCAGCCATTTTTGGCCCTAGAAGCTTCAAAATTCCTCCGATTTTCTTGATTTTTCGAGCAATGGAACACGGGGAAGGCGCTTTTCAAGGCCAAGGACGTGGTCCGGTAGCGGAGAGGCGATTGGAGCTCGTCCGGATGAGGAGGCATTACAATCTTTCGCAATCGGTTGCGGAGGAGCATTACCCCGATGCTTGGCAACATTGGGCTTCGGATCCGCATCTCCGAACGGTATATTTCGAATCCTCTTGATCCTTTTGTCGATTTCTTGTTTGAAATTTTTGGATGATTTTTGAATTTTTTTTTTTGAATATTGAATATTGATATTGATGATATGCAATGTTGCAATGAATTTGTGAGTGTCCCAAAAATGTGCATTTTGCTTGGGAAAAAGAATTGGCATTTTTGCCACATTTTTTTTTTTAATTCGAGAATTGCATGTGAAAATTCGAAGAATTGTGATTTTTTTTTTTTTGAAATTGAATATTGCATGTTCTTGATGATGATGATTTTTTTTGAAATTGAATTTTGATATTGATGAATGATGATGCAATGCATGCATTTTGTTTGGAAAGAATGGGCATTTTGCCAATATGAGATGTATGCATGTTTAAGATTTTTTTTTTGAAAAGTGGGACGGATTTTTCCTCCCGTTGCATGTAAGATGGATGATATGCATGTATGCATTTTTTTTTGTTGAAAATGGGACGGAGTTTTTACTCGCGTAGGAATGCATCCTCTTTTTTTTTTTTGATGAATGCATTGGGACTTGCAAATTGTTTTCTTTCATGCGAGAAAAATGGGGCTATGCTCATTGTATGCTGTTATGCTGTCGAATTTTTTTTTTATGTAAATGCAAATGCAATCTTTTGACATTTTCTCTCTTTTTTTTTTTTACAGGGCGGAAACCGTTTTGTGACGGAGCAGCTGAACAAGATGAAGACTCGAGGATCGGTGGAGTCTGTGATTGACTTGTGGGATCGGCTTCCGGATGCGGGCCGAGGAGCTTTGCCGAGTCTGAGACAGATTGTTGTCGAGACGGGGCTCTGGGAGTTCGTCGAGTGCTTGAGGGGACTGGTCAAGTTCCCTAAGTGCAAGGGCTCGATGTTCGCTCCGGCGCGGCATTGGTGGGACGCGACCCACACCTTCCACTTCTTGGGGCGAGGCGGCCGTTACGCCTTCGACTATCTGCGATCACGGGTCTGTCCTCTTCAATGGACGCGGCATTGAGTGGGAGAGATGGCTACGCGATGCTGATCTGCAGGCTCTTCTTGGATTTTCCCCTATTCCCAAAAAGGGGATGGGGATGGAGTATGCCGTGGTCTTCGGCAAGATTGTGGAGACCATCGCGAGTTACGAGGCTGGGGAGGATAGGTTTAGTGCCGAAGCGATTGCTAGGTCCTTCCTCCGGTTTACCTTTCGAGCACGCTCTTTGGGCATGCCGAGGACGGCAGTCTTTGCCTTGAGGTCCTTGGAGGACATGGAGGCGGTTGGAGATATTTCTGGGAGGCCGGGTCAGGCTGTACTTCGCTCTTGATAGATACAATGGGAAGGCTGTGAGCTCCTACCTTGCTTCGAGTTTGCTCACGGAGGTATAAGCTCTCTTTTGCTTTCCCTCTTTCCTTTGAGCACGCACTTTTATTTGCGCTGGATTGATTGGATTTTTACCTTTCGCAGTATGGGCGTTGGAGTTTTTCCACGTCACGGTGTGGAGGCGGCCTCGAGGCGTACGTCGGGCGTATCCGACCATGTGCAGTCTTGGTCCAAGCATGCCCGGGAAAAGATAAGCTCCAGGGGCGACGACTCTCAGTACGCGGATTGCCTTCCTTTGACGGGAGGCCGAGACGGATGAGGGGATGATATTCTTCCCCAGGGATCGCTTTGAGGTAGCGGCTGAAGGCGCCGAGATACGGGCGGTGCAGCGGAGGATTTTGAGGGCACGACTTGCGACGCCTACTATGCAGGAGAGAGGGTGACGCGCCAGCATGGCGTGAACTCTCCTTTGAGGACACCGGTGGAGCCTCCCGCCGATATGATGCATCCGAGCGATCGGTCCGTGACCTGGGATGATTACCGAGCAGGTCAGCACTTCTCGGACTTCGTGGCGATCGAGCCATATGCGACGTTCGTCTTGAGGAGGCTGAGGATGCCTCAGGTTTTGGAGAGGGAGGGGCTTGGGATCCCGCGGTACCCTCGGACGGATTTTTCCTACATCCAGGATGGGGTCCGATTGAGGGTGCAGATCCCTCAGCCCGAGCGGCTTCCACGAGCTTTCCGGCCTCGTCCGGGTATGAAGGTATGGCTTCACCTTTTCCCCTTCTTTTCTTTCTTTTGTTTCATCATTTTTAGCATCACTTCCCTTTTTTTTTTTTGACGCTTTTGCTTTTGTGCAGTTTTCGGAGGTGGTCGTCGAGACACTGACGAAGCAAGTGATTGGAGCCAAAAGGTTCATACGGAGGATGGTTGCTTGCGGGGCACCTCAGGCTAGGGCACGGAGACCACCTGTGCCGGGAGGCTTCTCCTATTCCCTCAGAGACTTCTTCCGAGACCCCTCTTTCTCCTCTCATTGATCACCGCGCGGTGCCTTCGGATCACGTCATTCTTGGGGATCCGCGCAGGACACGTCTGGCGGCATGGTGGGTCGTCTCCGTATGTTCGGGAGTCGGACGCCTTCACCTTCGGGTACGACTTCTTCAGGGATCCGGGTTTACCCTATCGAGTGTGGGGTTGGTCCCAGAGCCTCTTTCTGGAGATGAGGACGATTCTGAGCCCGAGACTTTCAGGGCTCTGACGAGGCCGGGCCCGAGTCGCAAGAGGGGCCGGGGAGACATCGCGGCTGAGACTCCGATTGATTTTTTTTTTTTTGATTTTTTTTTTTTTTGATTTTTTTTTTTGAGATTTAGATTTGTACAGATTATGCACATTTTTTTTTTTTTGGATGTAATAATTTAGGATTTTATTTATGTTTGTTTGTTTTTTTTTGCACACTCTCTTTTTTTTTTGGAATGTAATAATTTAGGATTTTATTTTATGAATGCAATGCAATATGAACGCAAAGTGTTGCATGAGCCTTGGTTTTTTTTTTTTTTGCAAGGGTGTTTGGTATATGGATTTGGTTTGGGGAGGTTTTTGCACGGGTTGTTTCGAGCAACGGGACGGAATATTCCTCTTTTGGTGTAGAAACTTGGCTGTTGCAAAATTTTTGGGAAAGCAATCCCATCCGCGGATGGGACCGGCATCCCACGCTGTCCTTTAATTTTGGTCCAGACCTGGTCTTGCTTTATTTCAAATTCAAATATCTTCTTCAACCTCCAGTCACCATTTTCGGGAGGAAGAGAGAAAAACCATGGAAAGCCTTAGAAAAGCTCCTCAAAATTGTCCCAAGAGTCCCAAATGTCATTTTTCAACAAGTTCAAGGATTGGTCCCGGAAATTATGCATGAGAGAAGGTCTTTCTTTGAAGAACGGTTACAAGGTACGATGCTTGTGGTCTCTCAAAGAATTTGTTCCCGGATTATGACCTCTTAAGGGCTTCTTCTTCGTTTTGGGATACTAGAAGGCATGTCTTTTGCCTTTCCTTCAACGAGATTGTTCGACTGGAAGAATTTCGGGCCTTGCTTGGAGGTCCTGAGGTGGAGGAGATAGCAATTCCTTGGTCCGGAGGAGCTTCTTTTGTTGACAAGTTGTGCAACCTTCTTCATCTTTCCGGAGGAAGCACGAGGCATGATCCGCGGTCCCGACCATTTCGATATTTCCGGTCTTCCGCGACAGATTTAGGGGCCTAGGCTTGGTGGATGACGCCTATTGGGATGCCTTTGCACTTTGCATGTTCGGCACTTTGTTCATGGTTTATTCCTTTGGGATCCGTCATCGAGCTTTCTGATGTTATTGTTCAGTGCCGCTGGGCAGAGATGTCATTCCTTTGATCTTGGGGGAGACCTTCCATGCTCTCAACAGATTAGCTCAGGGAGATCCATATGCATGGGGGCAGCCCCGTTTCTCTTGACCCCGCGGGCCGATGGAGCGTTCTTTGGGGGTTCTTCGGGAAACCTCTGATATGATCGGGCCTCGACTTTTGCCGAGAGGCGTTGTTGAGATTTTGATGATCGTGGCTCGTGGGAGCGTGATGGCGGGTCGCAGGCTGAAGATATCGGATGGTCGGTGCCTCATTGGCGGGTGGAGACTCGTAGAGTGCTTCGTGGACGGGTCCCATGTGGTTATGCTTAGGGGCTTTCTCGCCCAGCTTTCTACATTCCGCCTCGGTCCCGAGACAGCTTTGGCTTGGAGTAGGTTCCTTTGGAGGGTTTTGATGATATAGCCACCAGGGTGGTGGCTCCTGTTTCCATGGACGATCCCTCGGTGTTTCCATTTCTTTCCGAGTATGGAGGTACGATGCCTTTCCTCCTCGGGTCATTCTCGGGCGTCCGAGACCGTGTTCACGACCACTTGGTACTGGATTGGTATGAGGGGCATCTCGGGAGAGACTCGGGTGGCTATTTTGAGACGGCGTGAGGCCATTGTAGGTGCGGAGGACCGATCAAGCTTCGAGAGGAGGAGGGCCGAGGCGAGGGCCAACCCTCATGGCCGGAGCGGGACGCGCTGTGACCGACTATGAGGCTTACGTCAAGAGACAGAGGAGAGGAGGGCTCCTATGCTACCAGCCTAGGCTGGGGAGATGAGGATGACGCTAGGGCTACTAAGGCCCCGACAGAGGCTGGTTTGATAGACCCCGTCCCTATACCGTAGCTTGGTAGGAGGAATACCGACATTTTTCCGGCTCGAAGAGAAAGACTCGGAGGGAAGAAGAAGGGAGAGGCCAAGACGAGTGGCTTGGAGTGACTACGAGATTTCCAAGTATCCCTTTCTTGTCATGACGTACACATTAGTTTGATTATGTATCTTAGTTTTCTTTAGCCGGTTGCCGGTGTAGGAATGAATCGGGCTTAGACTCATCAAAGAGCTTTTAACTTGTAATGAATATTTGAATTGCTTTAGAGTTTTGGAGACGCTTTCATGGTCTCGATCAATTGTATTGATGCCAAAGTATGGCTTTTATTTGTGCTTTAGACCGAACCGTTTCCGGCTGCCTACGTTCCCCTCATTTTGAGGAGCTCTGGTCTTCGTAGTTCAACCCGGTGAACTCTCTTTGTTTTTTGGTGCAACCTCGTTTTTTACCTAGGTCGCCCTTTTCGGGTTTCTAACCTAGTTGGGTATTACTCTTTTAGCACTCTTTTTTTTTTGGTCTTTTTTTTTTTTTTTTTTTTTTGTGCAACCTGTTTTTTACCTAGGCCGCCCTTCTCGGTTTCTAACCTAGTTGGGTATTACTCTTTTAGCACTCTTTTTTTTTTTTTTTTTTTTTGTTGTTTTTTTTTTTGGTCTTTTTTTTGGTGCAACCCCGTTTTTTTTACCTAGGTACGCCCTTTCGGTTTCTAACCTAGTTGGTATTACTCTTTTAGCACTCTTTTTTTTGTTTTTTTTTTACGCGTAGTATCTGCGCCAGCCTTGTCACCATTCACCGGGTGTACAAGGGATTCCCGTCGAGGTCCGGCAAGTTGCATGGCGCCTCCGAAGAAGATCTTCGGACGACATAGCCCGACCCATACAGGCTCCCATTTGCCGAGAGGGTTGATATACTGACCGGGGCTTTTCTTTTAGAACGAGATCACCTTCTCGGATCTCCCGATGCTTTACTTTCTTTTGTCGAAGGCTCTGGTCATTCTTCCTTGGTAGGCCCGGATGTGTTCCATGGCCTTCGCCGGACGCTTCGTCCGCAGTAGGCCGGCTCATGTGGCGACTCGGGAGCCATTCGACCTCGTTGATTTGGCTTTCCAGCGGTAGCATACGGAGCGAGGTATTTCCACTCGATTGGGAGTACGGCTTCCATTCCGTATGTGAGGGCAAAAGGTGTTTCCCGTTGCCGTTCGACCGATGTGTAAGAGCCCCAGAGTGCTGTGTGTAACTTCTGCCAATCTCTACCTTGGGCGGCCCATTTTCCTGGGATGATATTTTCCAGTCTTGTTCTTTGCGCTTCGACGGCTCCGTTGGTTTTGGGGCTGTAGGGTGATGACTTGTGACGGGTTATTCGGCCCCGCGCAACTCCGTCACATTCCCCTTCAAGTGGGATCCATTATCTCAAATGATTTCGGGCGCAACCCGTATCGGCACATGATGTTTTCTTTGATGGAGAGGGCAACTTTCTTCGAGTTGAGGATTTTGTAGGACTTTGCGAGCATCCTTTCCAATTCCCTTCGAAGAAATGACCAATCTCGCGTCTCTTTTAGGTTCTTCCAGTTCCCAAATTCACATTCGTCAAAATCTCTTTCGCCTGGGGCTCGATTTTCCTCTTTAGGACTGACAACCCGCTTAAAGATTTTTTTTTTTTGTTGTTTGATTTTTTTGTTTAATGTGTCTCGCTTCTTTATCTAGTGAATCGTTATTAACTGTTTTTAGATTATTAGTTAATTCATCATTAGTTAAAGTGGCAATTAAGGGATACTCGTAAAGGTTCATCATTTCATTGAAGACGAAGGGAATACAACGTTGGCTGCACTCGTAGTCTTCAGCGTGAGGCCGTCTGACGACTCGAGAGACTCGAACTCAACAATGAGAGACTCTGAGGACTTTACAAAGGTTGACACGAAAGGACTGGGGACCAATCCAAGCTTGGTGATCATTTCCTCCTTGGTCGCGGACGGGCCCGAGAGAGTTTCCCAATTCTTTAGCGGCATCGCTGCTGGTGGCTTCACAACTCGGGAAAGGCATGGCCTCTCGTGCTCCCTCTTCTGGCCGTTACTATCATCTCTTTGTCTCGAACTTAATCAACTGTGTTTGGCATCCGAAAACCGAGCATGTGGATGTAGGGATCTTCCTCACCCCGGGGACTTCCGTTTCGTCACAATCCGATCGCTCAATCCAGATGTAAGGACGCATTGCGTCTCGGTGAGCCACTAGAAAAATCTCATGTCCCATACTCGAGCGGAAAGGCTTGGCAGTAGTTCAAGAAGGAGGACGTCCCACACGACGTTCATAGATTCGAGCCGAGTCCGTCTGTTTGCCGACTTTTATCATGAAACCTCTCTCGCAGGCCAAGGAATGGGTTTGCACATCGACAAATCTGTGATTGAGGATCGGGGACTTGTGTGCCTCGTATCACGGCGTGTGTTCGCATTTCCGCGCACGCCTCCAAGTGTTGGAAATAGCAATTGAATTTGATGAATCGAACTTCTTCTGAGTCCGCTCGCTTGAGTGTGTCGACATAGTTGGCATTGCCGGATTCCAAAGGATGCCGGCGAGACTTGCCTCTTGAAGGATGTAGCCCGGTGTTTGACTCGTGGGCGTTCTTGGCTATTGTTTCGCTTCGTTTCCTATGAGGAAACCGTCACCCCTTATGACTTCGAGGTCTCCCTGCTGATGAATTTGACGCATTGGTGGAGAGTGGAGGCTATGGCTTTCATGTGATGCAACCAAGGGCGCCCTAGTAGGGCCGTGAACTCTGAGGGGATATCCATTACATGGAACTTCGCGGCACCATTTGGGTTTCGCACTGTAGTTCCAGAGTCACCGTCCCTGAATGGGACGAGACGAACCGTCGTAGGCTTTGACAGTCCGGGTAGATGGGATCACGCGCCTTTCATTTATGCGGAGGGCCCTCATCATGCCGAGGGGAAGGACATTTACCGATGATCCATTGTCCACTAATACCCCAGGGAGTGACATGGTGTTGAGCCGAATAGTGATGTACAAAGCTTCATTGTGTTGGGAGACATCTCTTGGCAAATCTTCATCGCGAAGGTGATCATACTCCCATATAGGTGAGGATCATAGATTTGGTCCTTGTCTCGGGATGGAGAGTCATCAAGTCGGTTACTTCGTGCCTTTTTCTTGCGAGGCGTAGCCGCCTGCCCCTGGGTTATACCGATGCCTTTTGTGGCGGTTGCCATCTCCACAACATGTTGATTGAGTGGGAGCGCCGTGATCGGCGTCGGTTTTTCTTCATCGGTGGATACTGAGCCGGACAACCGAACTTGGCTACACCCCAGGGGGGTTGGACTTCGTTTCCGCAGCACTGCATATCCGAAGGTCTCAATTCCGTCGTCGGCAAGGTTTTTCTGCTCTTTTACCCCTTTTTGCTTTGGGAAGACTGACCGAGTAGAGTACATAATAATCAAATCCCCTGCATGGCTCCCCGAGCGTTCCCACACCGTTATCACCGGCCTCGAACCTCTCCTTCAATTTTTGCCGGGAAGAAATTTTCTTTTCTTAGGAGGACGGTCCTCGTGTATCCAGTCTTGATAGTCCCTTTCAAGGCGACAAGCCACAAATATCCCACCAAATGTGTTCCACTACCGGTGGCGGATTTGGGACCTCAGTTGAGCGGTGCCGGAATGACTTTGAGTGGAACCGGTCCGAGGACCGGGCTCGCCTGGGTAGCGAGTGATCGGACTCCGGATAATGAGAGATATTGAGGTCCCGGGGAACGGGCATATGTTTGTCCTTCAAGGTAGCCCCCGCTGGGATATTGTTAAGGTCCCAAAGTGGCGTGTGGCCTCTTCAATCCAGGCTGTCGTCCGCTCGGGCGTTCTTCCAGGGCTTTGATGGCCGACCATATTTCTTCGATCGTTCCTCGATTTTCATCACTCAGCCGATATTTGTGGGATCATCACCTTGAGAGGGGACAACCGACAAGATACCGAACTCTTTCGTCCCCCGATCGTCGTTTGGGGGCCAGCTGCCTCGTAAGTCGGCGGCGCAGAGTCCCTGGCGGTGGAAACATAGGAATCTTGGGGTAGCATCTTGCGTATCTGGGATCAAGTAAGAAGAGGAGGAGAACCCTTTTCTCGTCTTTGCGGTAAAAGTGCCATCGGAATTGAGACCGATAGTCAAACCATGACTTGCGACTACCCCCGCAGGTCATCATCAATTTGAGCCTCATGCCGAAGTCTCATTTGCTCTACCAACTGGATCCACATCGGGTCCTGCTCGAGGGATTCTGGGAGGATCTGAGCAACGTTATCCCCATCATTACCCGATGCGGACATTCTGAAACCCGAGTCGGAACAAATGGCGAAGCCGACGATGCGCTTGACTCTTCCCTAACCGATCAACTAGTGACAGGTGTCTGAAACCAAGCTTTGTGCGGAGTCATGGGGAAAGGACACGAAGGTTCGATGTCTCGGGAATGGAAAGAGGGTAGGTGTTTGGGGTTTAGCTCATGCAACATGCGCTTATTTGTTCACGTTTACTTAAAACACGTTTTATTAACCTAATCGGTTGGAAAAGATTGCTCTTCTTTTTCGCAAACTACTCGATTCTCGGATCGCTGGGCCCCGTCACTACGTCTATAAGCCCCTCGTATTCCACACCGCATTTCGACCTCCCAGGGGTGGACAGGCCGGGCGAGGGTCCTATAGGGCAAGCGGGTCCCACCGACCGAAAGAAAACGATCCTAGAAGTCGGCGGGTAATCGAGTCTTAACGAGCATTCGATGTAAATTACGGGACAAAGCCGACGTCGAGTCAAGATCGTGTCCGAGGGCTCGACGAAAAGTCGGCATGATTTGGACCGATAAATGTCCGCTATCGATCTTGACTTATCGTCGCTTAAGCCGTAATTAGGCATGGAATAACCGTTAATCCTTGATGACTCGGTCAATGCTGGGAGTCGTGTATAATTTGTGCGCCGAGCCGAAGTCAAGGCGCCGGTCAATATCTTGGTCAAAGTCGGCGGCGGAAAACCGGCAACTTGGCTGATTAGCGATCGATTAGGGGACCCGAGAGATATTGAGTCGGTATGCCGACAAAGGCTTGAAAGGAAAGGTCTATACACGGACGGGGCATGACACGACCAGACTAAAAACCAACCGGGTCTCTGACAAAGTGTGTCACGGACAAGTGCATGGTCGACACGAGGCTCCATGGGATGTTTGGGTAGTCCCGTGCTCATCCGAGAGGCGTACTAAGACCAAACGGACCGCGACAAGGATTTCCCCGGGTTAGGGACGTAGTGTGCAGTGTACGGTCACGTGCGCATAGTGTGCAAGCAGTCTATATTCTTTTTTTGAGTAAAATAGAGATTTTTTTATGTGTATTAAAAATGTGATGCATGATTTTTTGGAAATTTTCTTTTTTGAAAATCTTTTTTTTTTTTTTGAATTTTTTTTATGAGCACATAAGCACGTAAGCATGAAAATTCCGACAGTTAGGGACATTATTCCGATACCAAAATTTTGACTTTCTCCGAGGCGGCCAAAACAACATGAAAACGTGCAAAAATCAACACACACACAAAAATGATTTTCGAAACCGGACGGAAGCTTGACCCTCAAAAGCTTTTTTTTTTTAAAACGGTGATACCGGTACGTGGGATTGTTAGACCACAATTTATCCCCGACTCGTGTTAGGAGGCGATAACGGGAAATTTAGTGGTTTCCAACAATATACCGAATACCATTTTTTTATTGAAAAGCTTAGTCCCCAGCGGAGTCGCCCCTGTCACGATGTGTTGCCTTTTTCGCGGGAAAATTCGATTTTTGCGTTTCTTTGAAAAACCAAATAAAATCGGAAAAAACGGAGTCGCCACGCCATTTTAATTTTGAAGGGCAAAACTTTGAAAAAAGCCCGAGATCAGAGATTTAGGTTCGGAGGTCATGTTACGCGTCGGGAAGGACGTTAGTGTGCACCCGACGCGCCTCGTAAAACGAGTCTTCCAAGCTGAAAATCATTTGTGTGTGTGTGTGTGTGTTTTTGGCCAAAATAAGTTGAAACTGGAAAAAGTAAAAACTGGGATGTCTTTTAAGACTTTAAACTGATCCCATGATTTTTGGAGAATTTTTGGTTTGAGATTTGGTACTCAAAAAACCTTTTGAAGTTGAGAAGTCACTTCTGCCAGAAGAAAATGGCAGCAGACACCTGATTTTGAAATGGATTCAAGGGTCCTAAAACTTCATAATCTGGATGAACTCAGAGAATGAAAGTTTCTCTAGACTCCTTGAATAAACTTTGTGTGAAAGAAATTTCCATTTTTGAGAAGATTTGAGGGGTCAAAACCTTCTGGAAACCTCAGATATGAGATCTGGATTCCCAGAAGCTGATGAACTAGCCTCTGAAAGAAAAATTGAAAAGAGGAGTTTTACTCACCCAAAAAATAAGGTAAAAATATGTCTGGAAAGATCTGGATGTTGGCTACAAAAAGTGTTTTGTAGTCAACACCAAATTCCAAGTTCATCTGTGTCCAAAAATTAAGACCATGGACTGAGGTCTGGGAAAATTGCTACTGGACAGCAACTTCCAAAGAAAGAAAATATGATTTTAAGGGGGGTTTTGCATCCATGCTTGTCCCCATTTCCCTAGGTTTTGGTTAGTGATCACTAGACATTTTAGTGGTGAATCAACTATACCAAACCATCCTTGGGGTACATTAGGACTAAGCATTTCATTTGCTTGGGGAGGGGGATTTTACCCTTTGAAATCAAGAGTTAGTGCTTGAAAATGGTTTTTTTAGGGTTTTGAAAGTGCATTTTTGCAAGTAAGAAAGAAAAGCTTTGAAAATAATGTTGATCTTTGTAGAAGATCATCCATGGAGATGGTCTTCCATGGTGATCTTCTTAGATCTAGAGAAAGGAGATGAAAGAACTACATTTTGTAGTTTGAAGATGCATGCATGGATGAGATTTAGGGTTAGGAAGAAGAGGGTTTACCAATCTTCCTTGTGTTCTTGAGTGTTTGGCTTGAGTGTATGAGTGTTTAGGGCTTTAATATGAGAGTGAGGGGATGAGTATGAGTTGGGAAAGATTGGAAAGAAAAAGGTGACAATTCTTGAGAATTCTCACTGTTTTCTCTCTATATTTCGCCAGAACTTCGTTGCTATTGTGTTCTTCCTCTCTTTATTTTTGTGACTGGAGGGCTCAATTTATAGCCCTCCTGAAATGACAAACTCATCCGCGCGGATGGATCCAGTCGCGTGCACTGTTCATTAAATGCAGCTTCAGGCTTTGGACAAGAGGAATAATCTTTTTGAAATTTCAAATTAACAGGTTTGTTGTTCCTGACCATTTCTATTTGTGGTTTTATTCCTTTTGTTTTACTTTTTGAGATTCTTTTTGAGGTTTAACCTTAAATAACAATGCCCATTTTACCCTCACTTTGTTAGAAAAGTTAGGATTGTTAGGAATTGTTAGAAATGTTATAACTTTCGTTAATTTTCTAACGAAAATTCTAACAAGCTCAAATTGGAGTACTTACACCTTCCAGTTGGACAGAGTTCCAAATCTGTGAAACAAAGTGTTGTAGAGTAGGGTGCTCTAACCACATTTTTTGGAATGTGAACACACTCTTAGCTTTTGGAATATATGTCATCTCCAATAATAAAGGAGCATGGTCTGAGGCAATTCTTGTCAAATGACGACTCTAAGTTGCCCATGTTTAGCTACAAAATTCCCATTGACTAAAACTTTGTCTAACCTTTGCCATATTCTGCTTAAATCATCACGGTCATTGCATCAAGTAAACCTGCTACTTTCATGACCCACATCATTTAAGCCAGCTGCTGTTATGAACCTGTTGAACTCATCAATAGCCCCAAAATCCCATCCATTGCCTCCCCCTTTCTCATCAGGATGTGTGATATGACATTGAAATCACCCCCACAACCCAAGGATCTTGATTACTATGCTGAAACTGTAATAAATCTTCCCATAAAACCCTCATCTCCATTCTTTCCGCACTAGCATACACTATGCTAATCAAGACTGTCATTTCTGAACCTACAGACACCTTTACTGTCATATATTGTTTTGTAATCTGAACCACATCCAAGGTAATACCATCTTGCCATAATAACCAAATATACACATTTGTAGGATTTCCATGAGTAAAAATCTTGAATTTCAGCTTCTTTGCTACTTTTACCAACTTCCTTCCAACTCCGTTTGGTTCCAAAATGGCTACCACCCAAGGCTTGTGTTGTTGAATCAATAAAGTCAAATAATCCATTGTACTATTATTATTCACCCCTACTGCATTCCATATGATGACAGTCATTGATAGAAAATTTATTACTTACCCTTGCCTCTTGATCTGCCCTTCTTTGATTGATAAGTAGATCTGCTCTTTTTCTTTTTTTCCTTTCCCCTACCTCATAGGTCTCCCTTTTATAGCTTCCTTATTGTTTCTTATGACAGGTAACTGATACTCTTCATCATCTTCCTCTTTGTTAGTTTTTTGTTCCTCTGTGCTATAACTATACTCCTCAGAAAACCATAATCCACTTTTTTGTTACTTTCTTTCCTCAATGTACTAGTTTCCCCCTCTTCTGACAATAAACCAAAGGTATTACTAGTGTGGCATGAAGCTGATTTATTGAGAGTACAGATTGGCAATTCTTCCTTCCTGTGCATCCCCTCCTTAGTTCTTTCCAGCTCCCCATTATTAGAAGTGTAGCAGTTTGTACCTTCCTCTTCATTTACCTTGGTTTTTTCAGAGTTTACAACCAATTTCTCCCTGCCTTCCTCTTGATCTTTGTTGCTTTCCATATCCTTTCCTATATCACATGTCTCATTCCCTGCCTACTTTAGCTTCTCTTCTTCCATGTTTATCAATATATTTGGGTTTGAGTAGTTGCCTTGCACCCTTACCTGTTTTGTTAATCTCTCCACTACCTCATCAAGCCTTTTTTTCTTCTAACATCACTTCAACTGAATCTTCTTTATCCAATTTTCAATGTGATCATCTTTCCTTTCTTCTTCAGAAATTCTTTTCAGCAGTTTCATTTGCTTGCCTTCTAATTGAACACTTTTGCTCCTTCCTTCTATCTGTTTTCCTTTCCCTGGACCTTCCCTTGTGCTTTTAGTTTCTTCCAAACTTATTTTGCTTGTTGATGCTCCTGTATCCTCTATTTTGCTCACTTTAGTCCACACTTGTTTGGCTTTATAATTATCTTGTACCCCTATTCTCACTCATTGGTGTTTTCCCATTTGCCTTCTCTTGTAATTCCACCTTCCTTCCAGTTTTAACAGCTTGATGTCTTCCATTATCCTTCCTACATATGCCAACATAGTGACCAAGCAAACCAAAGTCTGTGCAATATGCAATGTTCCCTTCTTATTGAACTTTCTGTCAAAAACCATTATCTTTAGATTCACCAATCCAAATTTCAGATTCTAGAGTCTTGGATACATCCACTTCCACACATAATTTAGCATAAAGCTGATTAGTGAGCCCCAATGTCCTATTATCAACTCTCATCAACTCTCAAAAACTTTCCCAATTCATTACCAATACATTCTAGGAGAGCACCATTATAAAATGCCTAAGGAATGCTTGGAAGTCTAATTCATACTTCTATAACTGGATTTTCCACATTTAGATTGAAATTTGGGGTCCATCTGAATGCCCTTTACATGCATTTATTGATGACATGTGATTCCTTAGACAGGGCAAGTCTCAAATCATCTTCGCAGCCAATGTAAACACCAACATGCTTTGGATCAATAAGGCTAACTACAAATTCACCATTTAACTTCCAATTATGTCTAATATGCTCATGAATCTGATGTAAATTGGGCCTACCTGCTCCTTATTTATTATTTATCTTGCTTTTCGGATACACTTCCTTACCTATTGGATGCACGTCCTATCTGAGCGACTTAGACCTAGGTGACACACCGACTCGGGACATATAAGTAAATTCAAAGGATCGATCTTAAACATACAAATCTTAACATACAAACAAGATCTTAAACATACAAACAAAATAAGAGATGGTTGAATAGATGGTTGAATACGTCAACAAACGACAATAATTAAAAAATTAATCAACGAAAATATTAAGAATAACAATAGAAGAATACTCACTTTGTTTGTTTGATAATGATTTGTATTGATTGATGGTTTTAAATAGTAGTTGATGGTTACAGAGATGTTTGAGAGAAATTGTTTGGGGAAATATAAAATTTAACCTGCCTACTCTAAAGATGAAAATCCTTTTATATACCCCACGGATTCCAAAATTTATACAATCTAATTTAGATTTTGGTAGGGCCGCCTAATGTTTTGCATTTTTCTTCTTTTGTAGGGGCCACTTTGTCGGATACTAGAAGATGCTCTTTGATTTTTGTCAAGTGCCGATAAGTGAAAAGTGGATGCTCTTGCTTTTGCTGAGTGGATGCTCTTATTTTTTCTGAAAGGCACTTACTTTCCAGCAAGATGCTTCTTTACTTTCGTCTTTTGCTTTTTCTCTTTTGGCTTTTTCTCTTTAGTCTTTGTCGTGATTTTTGTCTGATTGTTGAAGTGTCCTTTGTTTCTATAGATCAAGATCTGTTTGTGAGAATAAATCATCATTGGGTATTGTATCTCCGTCATTCGTTGATGATGAGCTGCCTTGCTCGCTGAGCTGGAGCATTAATTTCTCTAGATCAACTGGATTTGTACATTAGGCCATTTGGGTCATGATTTGTTGCTTTTTGATAAGAAATTCTTCGTTCTTTTGTGATTGTTTTAGAGGAGTTACTTTGCAGAATTTCGGCTTTTGTTCAAAGTATTTTGTCACTGCGTCAGGACCACATTCGAAAATATCTGTTTTTTCCCACCATTTGTTTTGTATTTTCAGACCCGAATGGGTAGTATGGTTTTTTGTACGCACACACACTTTTGTTCTTTACTCTCACAACAACTTATTTGTATGCATTCACACATTTATTCTTCCTTTAGACCAAATTCTGTCATAAAAATCCAAAGAACTTGAAAATTATGACAAAATAAGGCCCAAATGGGAGATTGAGCTATATGCTCTGGATATATATTTTTTGTTGACCATTGGTCATATGATTTTTGTACACACTCTGGGACAATTGTTTTTTCCAATCCAAAGGACTTCCACCAATGATGGAACCAAAATGGAGTTGGATAAGAGAATTGGGGACTGAAGAAGAAGAAATAAGAGAAAAAAAAGATTTGTTTTGTTTAAAAAATGCCCTTGACCAGGCTAAAACATAATCCCAATAATTAAATCGGGTTGAATTATTAGGAAAAAGTAGATCTTTTGCTTCATTGGGTTTTTGACCCCAATCAGAAACCAAAAGAAATTTTAAAATTTTTACTTTACAATATCTTATTTTGGAGACATCAAAATGATTTGTTGAATATTGAAAAGTGGCAGATTTTGTTTAAGTTAAGATTTTTTCGTAATAGATTTGTGATATTGAAAAATTGTTTGGAAGATAGTTAGGTGAACTTGGTAAAATGAATTCGGAGATTTGGTAAGGGTGCCAGTTTATGTTCATTTCAAAATATTCTTGTTCCAAGACACAAATAAAATCTTCATGAGTCTTGTACGAATAACAAGCATGTGGTGTTTGTTTTGGAAAAGAACTGGGAGTAATTTGTCTGGTGTTTGTTTGGGATGGTTGTGGTTGCGGATTTTCTGGATTGAGAACTTTTTTGTATGTGGTCAATTTTTGTGAAGAGCTGGAAGAAGATGTAGGTTCCTTTGTAAGTAGAGGATAAAATGGTTTTGCTTACGAAGATAAGATGATGGCAAATCTATTTTCTACCTTTGGTGTTTTGTCAGGGATAAAATTGGGAAGTCTTGCCAATGGTTTTGAGAAATGTAAGAGGCTTTTATTGGTCTGTTATTTTTTCTCTTTGTTCTTTATTGAGGAACCTGTAATCATTCTATTCTCTAGACAAAGATATTAGTTTGTAAACATATCATTTTGCTGCAAATACCCAGGGTAATCATTAGCTATACATTTTGAAATCCGTTTTAGAGAAGAAATTTCTCCTTTAATAAAGGGTGCAAAGGGACGGTAAAAACTGTTTCCTAAAAGTTCTTCTAGGTCATAAATATGAAATTTAATTTTTGTTAGTTTGTGTAGAGGTACCTTTTTGTGGATATTTTTGCATTCCTTTAGTAAATTATCTGACTTTTGTAAACAATAATTTAAATTGTTTAAATGAATAATATTTTTATTGATTACTATGTTCCATATTGGTTCTTGTTCAGATTGTGATATTCTAATGGTTTCTAAATTAAGTTTTTCCATTTCCTTGGAGAAACTCTCTTGTTAAAAAATCAGGGATAGAATTTTCATTTCCTGCAAAGTAGATTATTTCAAAGTCAAAGATTGATAGTAAAGTTTGCCATCTGGCAAAAATCTGTTTTGCAGCTAAGTTTTTAACATCTTTTTGTAAAACATCTTTTGCAGCTTCGCAATCGACTTTTATTATAAATTTTTGGTTAAGTAAATTATCTTGACACTTTGTTATACATAAAACTATGAAGAGAATTTCTTTCTTTATTGTTGAAGAGTTAGATTGGGTAGTATCCATATTCCTAAATAGTATTTAACTATGTGATCATTTTCATTTATTTGTTGAGTTAATATCCCTCCATAACCAGTTTCGGAAGCATCTGTGCTAACAATTTTTGGTGCCTTTAAATCACAAATTGTTAAGATGGGTAGTCTCTTGACATGGGTTTTAATCTGTTTTACTATTTTTGTGTGTTCATCTGTCCATGGTTTTGGATTTGTTTTCAATCTATCAAATAATGGTTTACAAATTTGTCTTAGCTTTGGAAAGAAATCGGCTATATAGTTTAATGATCCTAAAAATCTTTGTAATTGGTTTTTATCTAATATTTTATCAGAGAATTTGTCCTCAAATTCTATCGATCTTTGAATTGGAATAATTGTATTGTTCGTTATTTCATATCCCAAAAATCTTATTTTTGTTTGATATAATTTTATTTTGGCTTTTGAAAGAACTAGTCCATTTCTTATCATTGTTTTATAAAAAATATCTAAATGTTTTTGGTATTGTGTTAAGTTTGTACTAAAAACTACAACATCATCTACGTAGGTGATAATAAACGTATATTGATTAAATATTTCATTGATGATTTTTTTGGAATTCACTTGGAGCATTTTTTAGTCCAAATGACATCACATTCCATTCATATTGACCAAATGGTACTGTGAAAGCTATTTTATACTTATCCTCCTCTGATATTTGTATTTGCCAAAATTCTGATTTCATATCAAATTTGGAGAATATTGTGGCATCGTGCAATCTTTTTAGTAAGTCTTGTTTGTTTGGGATTGGATATCTAATCCATTTTAATGCTGTATTCAAAGATTTGTAATTTATGACTAGTCTTGGTGCTCCTCTTTCTATTTCCGCATTTTTAGAGACATAAAAAGTTGAACATGACCAAGGGAATTTGATTTTTCTTATTAATTTTTGTTGAGTAAGTCCTTTATATCTTTTTTTTTGCAATATTCTAGAAGTTCTTGGTTCATTTGTATAGGCCTCGCCTTTGTTGGGATTGTTTTTTCGTTAAAGTCTTTTTCGTATGGTAATGTTACTACATTTTTCTTTCGTTCCCAAAATGTTGTGGGTAAATCTGAACATAAATCTTTTTCAAATTTATCCAATGTTTTTGAAATTATGTTTTTGTATTCTTGGAGTTGCAATTTTTCTTCTATTTTGGTATTTAATAGATCTTGTTTAAGAAATCTAATTTGTTCTTGTAAAGTATTTATTTTAGTTACATTTGTTTTTTGTAAATTGTTTACATCATGGTTTGAGACGGGGTACAAAAATTTAAAAATTATTTGTTGTCCCAATATTCTTGTTTTTACTCCTTGTTTAGAAACTGAAAAAGGATATAACATTTGTAAAAAAGGATTTCCAAGTATAACTTTTGTATTTAGGTTTTTTACCAGCGTTAGGCTTGTCTTGAAACAAATATTGTTATTACATATGTGTGCTTCTGATATTTTATACTTTACTTGTAATTTTGATGAATTGGCTGCGGAAAGACTTTGTTTTGTTTTAACAAAATATTTTGAGGGAATTATTCCTTGTTCTACGCAATCTATATATATAATATTAAAGCAGAAGAAATTCCAAGCTCCACAGCGTGCCACGTGGCAAGCTCTTATTCGCCGATATTTTGCAGTTAGGTCCTTAAAATTTTTCTATTTATGCAAATTTTTAGCATTTTGGTCCTTAAGATTCTTTAATTTTAGCCAATTTTTTGCATTTTAGTCCATAATATTAGTACCATTTTAGCCAATTCACATTTTTTTACATTTTGAAACCCTAACCAAATTTCGACGCCGGAAAAGGAAAATAGTCTTTCTCCTTTACCGTTAATGCCGTCATCTGAAAGCGCTCAAAATTCAATCATCTCCACCAATTGACAAAATCTCCCATAATTATAAAGCCCCACAATTCATCCCCAACTCAAAAGCCCTTTTTGATCGCTTTTCTCATTATCAATTCAACCCTCATAAACCCTAATTTCATCAATTTTTTCATTGTCATGATCCGTATTACTCTTTGCAAATACCTAATATAGTGACAATTTTGATTCGCCAAACATGTTCAATTCGACGACAAACAGTAATTCGATAATGTCTTCGTCTTCTACTGCCGGAAACAACCCTCAATCGCCTGGATTGAAGACTTATTTCAAAACGCCGGAAGGACGGTACAAGTTGAAGTACGAGCAGACTCATCCGGCTGGTCTCCTTCATTATGCACACGGGAAATTTGTCACTCAGGTGAGGTACTCCTTTTTATTCGAGGGATTTTATCTGGTAAAATTTGCCCTAATTTTGAGAAACATCATATTTCTTTGTCTCGGGCATGATTGAGTTTCTGTTTGTAATTATTTAGTTTTATTGTTAGTTGACCTAGAAATTGATTTAGATAGTTTGGTGTATTAATTTGGTAAGATGAAATTACCTGTTTCGTCCACCTTTGATTTTTTGAGGGAGTTCTCATTCTGAAAAGCCAAGATTGAAAATATAGAATCATTATAGCAAAAGTGTTAGTTGTATTCCAGTATGATTTTTTTATAAGCGAGTCGTGAAGATAGAATGTTATTGAGTAGAAGTATAGTTTGCAAAATTAGACTCTTTGGTTTAACGTCCTTTTAAGGAAAGTAGGACGGTTTTTGAGGAATCTATTACGTATGGAATATAGGAATCAAGTTGTGCTTTTGATATTTTGGGATTCAGAACAAGCTGACAGTGAGCGGATTGGATGAATGATGATGCGAGAATGTGGATTATTTCTAGGTTACCTAATCCTCTCATAGGTAACCTAGAAATTGCCTTATATAAGTTGTTGAGTTTTCTATGTGATTGGGTAGATGTAGATTGGATTTTATCTCTCCATATCGTGAAGTTCATTTAAAGGATCACAAGATTTTGGGAGAAACTAGTTTCTCCTTAAGTTATAGAAAGTCCTGTTTTATTAACTGTTCCTAAATATTCGCTAACTACTTGCAAGTAGAAAAAAAATGGACTTTTTATAATTTATGGAGAAACTAGTTTCTCCCAAAACTTGCTCTTAAAGGATAAAGAAGGCTTTACTTTGTTATAGTATTGTATCTAGCAGCTGGTGTTTTGGCTATTGACAAATTCCTGTAAGTACTATTTGAGGTGTAATTGGTGGTTTTTGTGCAGAAAGAATGTAGGAAATATGGTGGCTGGGCTGTGGTGAGATGGGCATTTTGTAACATGATTATGTTAAAGAGGCAAAGGAGCAATAGTTTTCCAGAGCTCATTGCCATTTTTTGGAGCGCCCTCTTCAGTTTACGCCTAAAGTTTTTATGCTGCAATTTATTGAATCAGTACAATATATGGGATCTTCTGTAATTTTGGTTACAATCTAAATGTTGACAGGACCTGGACGGATGAAGTATTAGTACATACTCCCCCTGTCCCACCCAATTTAGGATTTTTATTCAATTTAATCATACTTTGATCAATAATTTAAATAAATAATAGTTATCCTATTCATAAGGAAAATAAGTTTTACATGCGGACCCCAAAGTTCACAAACTGGTCTTGGTCATTTTACACAGTCCGACTTCAACCATTAGAATTTCCAGGAAACCAATTAACTACATAGTATAAATTTGTGGGTCATTTAAGAAACATGGACATAGTATGTAATTTTCATGTTCTCAATCTTATAATAATGAATGCCCATTTCTAATATTGAGAGACATATTGAATATTTCATGACACGTAAACAATTTTGATAGCAAATATGTAGATAAACAATTTTAATAGCAAATATTCTAAGTCAAGGAAGAACCGTGTTGGGTTATGGAGCCTAAATGAGATCAAGGAAGAAAAGGAAAAGGCCGATGTGAGTGAGCGCCCCAGGGTTTACATTGACATTGACAAAAGGAGGTGTTAAAAATGTTAGCACATATGGTAACAAGTGTTATGTTAAAAAGTGTCAACGTAAATTTTTAAAAGTGTCGATACATCTATATAATATATTATAGTAGAAGAAAATGTTATTCATACAGCTCGCCACGTGGCTTTATGACGTGGAAATCCATGTGGCATTATATAATAGGCTTATTTTGGTTTGCATGGATTTGAATTCAAATATTAATAAATTAACTAATAATTCTAAAATTAAAAAAAATCAAATTTTTAACTAATTCCCTGAAAAAAAGAAATCTGCCCATATGCCTTATTCAAATTTTATTCTTTTTTTTATTTATGACTATAAATAAAATTATATATATATATATATATATATATATATATATATATATATATATATATATATATATATATATATATATATATATATATATATATATATATATATAATTGTAATTTAATGTGTTTCATGCATTTAATTTAAAACATTATTATTGCGGTCCATATATAAAACAAAATAACATAAATAATTAAAATAATACATATTGGGGATGGAGGTTATACCCTTGATATAAGTTAAAATGAAGTAAAATTATTTGAAATATAGGCACGAAATTAATATTAGTGTGGTAACTCCAGTTTATGCTATCTAAGAATGATAAGATCATTTGAAATTAGTGGGGGGGGGGCAAAATCAAATGGCGAGAGTTGTATTAGTACTCCCCCCATTCATGAATGTCTAATTAATTTTTAAATTTTCTTTTATCAAGAGTAATTTTGAACATTTATTTTGAAACAGAGATAATATTTTATTATTTTTGGTGCAACAGGTAGTTTTAAGATATTTTGTAGTAGTTAAAAGTTTAGATAAGATCGTATTTTATAACTTTATCACAAAATCTTATGAAATCTAAGTAAAATTCAAATCATTGGATTTAAATCTTCGCAAGTTTAAAATCTTGGTAAGTTTAAAATTTAAGTAAGAGCCATAAGATATACATGATGCTTATCACAAATTTTCAATACATTTGATAACTCAAATTGTTGATCAGGTCATCCGATTTATACCATGGTTTATCATAAAAAAAAATAAAGTCAAATCTTGATCCTTCTGAGACTTTCTCAAATTCATTTGAAAAATCATCTTTTAGAATATTTAGTGACCACTGATTCCTCTAATCCACAAGGAAAATTATTCATTGTATTTATCACGAAAAAAATGCTATTAAGAGATAATATAGCTAATTATTTAATAATAATTGAGTAATTGTAACTAAATTGCACCATGTATACGATTTTTGAGGGAAAAAATTATCTTCAGAATTTTTGAGAATGCAAATATAAAATATTCATAATAACTAGATTGGAAGATTGAATTGTAATTTGTAAGTTCTCACTATCTTCTTTATAGGCATTTAGCTAATATTGGCATGCTTGTGAAAGTACAAGTTACATGAGTGGTGAATACTTTTAAATATGAAAATTTTAAAAGTAAATATTGCTTTGACATGTGGGGGATGAAAAATTAATAAACAAAATAAAAATTAATCAAAATTTCAATTTTTATCAAATCTAATATTATCATCAAAATGTATATTTTTAAAGTCTGATTTTTTATTTTGCATACACTTTGTATAAATAAGCGATGAAGTCCTGCAAATAATTCCCAATTGGGATCATTGCCTACAGATTCTATGATATTTATACATAAGACTAAATTTGGTGTACATCCTTGAAGTTTGAAATAATGTTGTGATAAAGTGATAAAGAGTCTAGGGAAAAATTAAGGGAGGGACTATTGCCCTATATAAAAATCTACTAATACACTACATTTACTAATTAAAAATAATTAATTATAATTATGCTACAATTTCCCTTGAAATACTTATCTTGCTTAATGATTATCTTTTATTAGCCAACTAATTTCCTAATTTTCCTATTCAACTCACCTTTTAGATTATTTTAGATTGTTAATTTTTTATCTTTATTTTATTCATAATAAAAATTAAATTACAAATGATCTATTACTGTTTATTTAGTTTTTTATTCAAAATGATTTTTATTTTACACAATAGTAAAAATATTTATCTATGTTCCAAGGTTCACAACATAATATTTTGTATTTTAAATCTATCAGCCCAGATTATTTATAGTTGCACCAGTTATTTTTATATTTAAAATATATACTAATATATATAGAGTTATATTCCAACCGTAGTAATTAATTTGTAATATATATATATATATATATATATATATATATATATATATATATATATATATATATATATATATATATATATATATAGTAATATTCCAACCATAGTAATTAATTCTTTAGTCTACAATAAAAATTAACTTCAGAATTTTTAATTCAAAATCTAAAGTGGGTTCATTAGAAAATCTGTCAATTTGGTTCTTTGTTTCAAAATGAATTTGAAGTGAAAGACTAATATTATTATTTTGATTGATAACATTTTTGTAATAATTGTTGCGTGGGAGTATTTAGTAATGTTGCGGGGTGAATAACAAATCTCTTTTTAATTTTCTTTTAGTTATTATGTACTATATATAAATTTAATTTACAAAGTATACATGTTATTCAAGTACATTATATGTGATTCTTTTATGTAGACTATAAGACTAATCTCGTGAAATAACGGAGGATAATCTATATATCTATATAATATATTAAAACAAAAGAAAATCGAATGCACACATCCTGCCAAAAAAATCACATGAAATTTCACGTGGCGTCTTTTCATTCATCAGCCATGCTATTTAAGTCTATCTTTTATCTAATTTTAATTTTAAAAAATGAATTAGCTTTAAATTCGAAATTTGAATTCCAAACATGCCTTTTTAGTTATTCAGTAACCATATATACACAATTTGACAATTATATGAGTCCTACTAATCTATACAAGGAAATGTATACACAATTGCAATATATATCACCTAACAATTGAAAATTTTAATTCCAATCAGATTTAAATAACAGATAAAGATTTTCAATTGGACGGAATGTTGGATAAAATTTAGCAGATTCCTCTGCCTCCATTCTCGGGTAAGTTAAATTATAAAATCAGAGAAACATACGACTGGTGAGGCGACTGGATAAAGAGAAAAGAGCCTATGAAACTTTCTGGATCGCTTTAAGTTGCAAACAGAATTTGAAAAAAATAAATATTTAGAACACAAGAAAAGTAACTCAAATCAGGAATTTGAATTTTAATCAGTTTAAAAATAAATTACACGGCAGATTTTTAAGAGATTCACCCGAATTTTAATACAAACATCCCTTTGTGACGATCCAGTCACCACATATACACAATTACATGAGTCCTACTGATCTATGCAAGCAAGAAAATATATACACAATTACAATATATATCACCTAACAATCATAAATTTGAATTTCAATCAGATTTAAAAATAAATTACACGGCAGATTTTTAGGAGATTCACTCGGATTTAATCCAAACATCCCTTAAACAAACCTACCTTTATATTTCCTTCTTTTTCCTCACGAAAGTACCCGCCTCCCTCTTTCTTTTTCTCCTGCAGATATATTCAAGTCATCTTAAGGTAAATCTTTTTTTATATACTCCATTCTTTTTCGTCTGCAAATCTGTTCTTCTTCATCTTCTTATCTCATGTGACGCATCCAGGAAATTCAATTCCTTATTTTTTCATTGACTCCAACTTTTGCATATATCGGTGAAAAGCAAGAGAAATATGGAATCTGAGTGAAACATGACTGATTTGTTGTACCGTAGAAGAGAAAATGGGAGTATGTATAAATATCTAGAAAAATACGAAGGGGATATGATATCTGCATTCATAAAGTCTTACAATAAGCCTTCAGTTTCTTATCCTTAGTTTAATATATTTATTTATTAAAGGAAACAATTGATCAATTACTTTGTCATTTGCGGTAATTTCAAATTCTTCCTTTTATTTCTATTCCAATTTTTGTTTCCAGATGTTCCATGTGTATTCTTATAAACAGGCCTAATGAATTGATTTAACTTTCATTCTATATTAGATACTGTATTTGTATAACAGATTGAGCCACTTTACAATTCTTGAAAGTAGTCTTTCCTAATGGATTGATTAAATTTTCAACGGAATCCATTTTCAGTGTCATGTTTCAAATAAAAGTCAAACTCACAACTTCTAATACTAATCATTAACCTCTTTCATTGCGTTCATTTTTTTTCTCACATAGATTTCTGATTCACTTTCTTTTTGAGCAAGGATATTTTGATCAAGTTAATTCTAAATTTTATTTTTCTTTCACTTACATTCATTTCTTCATTTTCTTTACCTTTCAGTATTTGTGTTGCATATTCCTTTCTATTTCATTTCTTATTTTTATGTTAAAATTGCTTTTGAACTACAAAACAAATTGTAATCATAATTAATTATAAAATATAATGAAATAGATATTTATTTAGTTATACTTTTTTCATCTTCTTCTTTCCTATCTATTTCTATTGTAAGCTGATTACCATAAATAAATTCTGATTTTTCTTTTTGATTCATTAATCAATTGGTTATAGAGTTTATATGCAACATGAAATTGGGGTAGCCAGGATATTGGCTTGAATGGAAAGTACAGAGAAATGCAAAATGGATTGATAACAACCTATATATAGAGGATTCATAAGGGTAGTGTGCATATATGTTAAGCTGGCTACTAAAGTTGATCCACAAACAGATCATTTAGTATCAAAAGGATCCAAGTTTTATTTTTTTGTGTTTACTGATATATTGTTTACGTTATATTATGGTATATTTATTTTATCATCTATCTGTGGGAACTGCAAAGATTTGCTTGGCTGATAAATTCTTTGAAAAACAGACATAGTAGCATAAACCCAAATAGTTATAATATCTCTTGCAAGTAATGGCTAAGATTACATGTTACTTGGTATCAGGTAATATGGTAAAAAAAGACTTACAAGAAAAATATGTACCCTACAGCATGTTGGCTGCAAGCTATCCCATTTAATATAGGATTTAAAGCGCCAACATTTAAAAAGAATAAGGAAAACCTCAGTGGTTTCAATACTTGAGTTCACACTGACATGCTTATATTAATTTTCTATGTAAGAATAGAATCCTTATAGTTACACCAAAATTCAGTCAATATCATTAAACACTTCCAACTTGATTATTCAACATGATCCAACACAAAACCAGGTCAGAACATTTCCAACATGATCCAACACCGGCAATATAATGACTCATGAATAACTCTTTAACTGCGGATAATAGACACTGTTCAGTTAATCAAATGTGTTTGAGGGTCATATCTACTTGATTTAATAATTGATATGGTCCTAAATGAGCTCATATTGTTATTCTAAAAGGTTTTTCCTTTCATTGTCTAATTTAATACTTCAGATTCATAGGGGTCTTGGCTGTAAAAACAATCCATTGGCTTTTGATTTTTTTTGCTTTGTTATAATTGATATCAAGCTGAGCAACTTCATGAAAAAGTGCTATAATTATTAGAAGCTAGGGATTAATGCAATTTGTCGTTTAATTCGACAAAAACATAGGGTTTGATCACATATTTGATATTCCTTGCACTATATAGCTAGATTGTATCGAGCTCAGAGAATCGCTTGCACGCAATGTTCATTGTTTTACAGTATAATCAGATTTCGTTATTGTTTTCTTAAGTACCGAGAGATATTAACTTCATTTTGAAAATGCCTTCCAACTGTTGCTTGAGGTATTTGTGTATTTAAACCACTAACCAATTAAGCTTTGGTTTCTAACTCACAAGTCAACATCACACATATTTGGTACATCCATTAGGACTTGAAATTCGTAGCATCGATCCTAAAGTTTATATGATTACTCCTTTACGGTGAGGGTGTCTTGGTTGATATTTCTGGTTTTTATGGATATTAAGTAGCATGTGAGCGCTGGTGAGTGTTGGGGGCACTTATTTGTGTACATTTGGAGGTTATATTACTCACTCCATTCCGAAATGATAGTCTCATTTACCTTTTTTTTTGTCCCTAAAAGATAGTCTTTTTTCAAAATTGATAGGTTAAAATAATTGAACTTTGAAATTTACCCATCAAGGAAGAAAAGGGAGAAATAGAGGGGAGGGTTAGAGCTAACCAATGAAGAAGAGGGGAAGAAATAGAGTAATGAAGTGATAATCAAACACTTATAAGTTTTAAATTTCTGCTATTTTCAACTACTAAACCATGTCGATCTGTGGCAACTGTGACTGTGCTGGCAAGGCTCAGTACGTGTAAGTGACAGGCTGACTGCCTACTGTTCTATCCATGCTCTGCTATATAATTCTTCTGTATCTAACAGCCTAGAAACTTATATTCCATGCAGGAAGAAAGGAAACAACTATGGCATTAACATTGTCGAGACTGACAAGAGGTAACAACTCATTAGATCACTGTACACACACACAATCATGTTAAGGTGTTCATAGGTACGAAATTACCTGGAAAAGGGTTGTTAAGATCTTGATTACTTTGTGCAGCTATGTCGAGACAGTTGTGATGGATGTTGCAGCAACTGAGCACGATGGAAAGTAGAAGTGTGAAGCCAACTGCAGCTGCACCACCTGCACATGCAGCCATTAAACAAACAAAAACAGCGCAATATTTGTGGTGTCCTTAGCAATATAATTATATTGTGAAATAATTTATGTCTTTGATAAGTGTTCGTGTTATTGTCACATTTGTCTGACGTGCTAGTATGTCATTGTGTCAACTGTTTCCTTCACAAGTCTGTGACAGCCGCATCTGCAGATGTGTTATTTTTAAGGAATACTAAAGTTATTGTGATTTAAATTGCTTTCTTTTGATCTACAAATTTTCAAAAGGCCTCATGGAATTTTTAAACTATAATTACTTAATGTCAACAACAAATTACACTTCTAAAAATGTAGGAGTATAACATTCGATAGGACACAAATTTTTGTATAAGATAATCGATTTGTGTAAGAATGTTATAAGAAATCCAATTGTTAAATTAAATTGGATCATTGACCTTAAACAAAACAAATTTAGGTCATGATAATTTTTAGTTGCGATTTGTTAATATTTTAATTGGGGTTAGTCGAACGAGTTAAAAATATGAGATTTGCATGTTTAATTCGTCATGTGCATTACACATAACTAATTAAAAGAAAGAGGTTATTAGTCGGATAATTAATCTACTAGGAATTAATCGAAATTATGTAAATCAAGTGTACATTTTTAATTCAATTAAATGTTGCACATTATTTTTTTATTAACTTGATTGAATTTTGATAAAAAATTTGTGTAAGTGAGGGACAATGGCAGGCCAAAAATGAAAGGTAACTCTGCACGCCAAAAAGTGGACCACAAGATTTGGCTCACCGTATCTCGCATGAAAGATGGCTAAAGAAAAGTGCCTTTAATAATTAGCCTTAATATTCCCGTCGAATTTCGACGGGTTACTCACTAGTTTAAGTCAGCGCCAGAGTCTAACATAGATATTCCTTGGTATTCGAAATCTTTGATTTTCATATTTATAGTGACATACCATTTTTGAAATCTGACTTTAGTTAGTGTATATATACTTTCCTCCATAGAAGAATTTGTTTCTGAATCTGAGGAAGGATTTGTATTTTTTGCAAAGGAATTCTGGAAATGTTTATCTAAATCTTCCTCTTTGGATTTGGATGTTTCTCCTTTATAAGTTGAGTGTATTTGATTTTTAATTTCTTGTAATGCTAACCTTGTTTATACTTCTTTTTGTGTCATTTGTAATTCTAAGTTGCTCTTTTTTAATAATTTTATTTCTTGTTTTATTTCTTTAGTTGCATTTTGTAAATCAACTGAAAAAATTTGTTTCTTTTTATCTAGAAACATTTTTATGACATCTTCATATTGAGATGGTGAAGATGTTTCTTGTTTTTCTTAATTAATGGTTTTTGCTAATTGTTTTAAGAATTTTCTTTTTATTGTTGGTTCTTTTATTTCTTTAATTTTATCTAATATCTCATCATATTGTTCTAACATATTAATCCTTTTGTTACACATGCATACTTCATTGTTGCAGGATTGACATTCTTCGCTATATGTATTGGATGAGTGTTCTGTTGAGCTAGAATAATTGTCTTCGGTAGATAGATCGAGATTGTCTATTTTATGTAATATTTGGTTTTTTTTTTTTTTTAAGGTTATTACAAATATGTTGTATTTGTCTTTTTGCTGGACAGTTTTTTGCTTTATGTCCTGGCTTTTTACATAGAAAGCATCTTATTTCTATTTATTAAAGGTTTTAAAAGGTCTTTAATGTTTTTTATTATTGTATCCTTTTTTTGTAATTTTCTTCTATTCTTATTGTAATATTCAAGGGGATCTTGTTGGCATTTCCTAAAATTTATTTTTTTATGTTTTCTTCTGTAAGTATTATTTTTGTAATATATAGTATAGTATTGTTCATATCTTTTCTTTTTATGTGGAGATTGTAATTTACCGAAACCAAATTGTTCACACCAGTGTCCCAATTCTTTTCGGGTTTGTGTACTTTCCTTTTTTAATTTGTTACTTAGTTTTTGATCTTGACATAAATATATTATCAAATGAAATTTCTTGGAATACTCGGTTTTTAACAAATTGGAAACCTCCCCTAATTTCAAACTCGAAAATTTACAAAAGAAATAGTCATTCCTCAATACTCTAACAATCAAACCATGAGCTTATTTTCAAATCCTCAATTATAGTTCAAGTTGCTATTAAACCATTAACAATGGAAGGATTAAACACAAGTATACAAATAGCTTTAAGAAATGCAAGACATTTAAATTATATAGACTCTCCAATAGGAATAATTGAAACAAGTTTAACAAATGAACCAATTCATTTTAATACTTACCCTAATTTCACAATATCCTTGACAGATCCACATATTATGAAAATATTTACTTTAGACATTTTAACACATAATTATCATATGCAAAAATGATCTCATATTTATGAAATATTTTATAGACTATATTTCAAAGTAATGAACACTGGACTTTGTCCAAATGCATTTAACAAAGTTAAAACACCAGGAGACACTGTCTTTTGGGAAATTGATAACACAAAAGCCAATATAACAATTCCAAAAGCAATTAAATGGAGTGATGTCACTCTACCTGAAAAATGGACTTATCCGTCCAAAACAGTACCAAGTATAAAACATAAGCAAACTACTGAATTAGAACAAGTTATACAATACGAAGATGGATTCGTAGACTTAAAATTTAAAAGAACACAATCTTTAAATAGAAATACAAATTCTAATTTTAAAATACCATCTAGAAAATCAACATCAGGAAGATATGAATTCCAACAAAAAAGTAAACATGAAGATAGTCCCTCACAAAATGAAACAATTTTCGAAACTGAAGCAGATATTCCATATCAACCTAACAATACAGGAATAAATAGGGAAGGAATTTATGTCCATCCTTATGAAGAAAGTTAATTCTCAGCAAACATAAATATGATAAGAAAGGAATTTATTCTAAATAAAAATATTTTAAGAAATAATTTTAGAAATGAAGAAAATGAAGAAAAATAGTTTTTTTTTCCAAATATATGACAAAAAAGAACAAAAACTAATTAAAGAAAAATATTATGAATTTTGGGAATTACAAGAAGTTCATATACCATTTTTGGCTTCTTAAAAGATGATTATTTATATAAAATCACAACAATAGAAAAAAATGGTACAAAGTAGGACCAGATCTTTTGTCAAGTCATGACCATTATGAAAGTGAAAAACCACCTCTAGAACCAGCTTATTTTTGTAAGAATGGTTTAAACAATAGTATGTTACCAATAGTACATCCTGATCAATTAAATGAAGAAACGAGAAAAATAATCAAAAATTTACATCTACAAAATAATTGGACCAACCTAGCTCTACACACTATTGGACAACAAATAGATAGGGTTTAAGGAAAAATAGATAATGCTACAAGCAGAATAGCATTAATAAAATGTGAGATAGATGATATAGAAGTAACAGCTTTTCCTACACCTATTAATACAAAACAAAAAGCAGAAAACAAATCCCAGAGATTTACAAAATATTCAGAATTATATAATATGACACCATCAAATAGAAAAGAAAAAGGAACAACATTTAAAAAATACATACCACCTCCCCAAAATCCTTTCGAGGTAACATAAATTAAACCAAATTTACATAAATCTTTAACTGATTTAATGGAAAAAATAAAAAATCATCTACAAGTAAAAGAAGAATCAGGTATGAGTAGAAGTAGGAATAAAAATATAGGAATATTAACAAAATATAACGACAAAATCTCAGATTCAGACTCCCCTCTTACTTATGATGAATATGACACATCAAATGATGAATTAAGTAAACAAGAATATGAGAGTAAAACGATACAGATTCAAGTCATAAAGAAAATTTATTAATTACAAAAGAGAACCAGATGACCTAGAAATAATAGCAAATCCAATAAAGTCTTATAATGCAAAGGATATTTATGAATGGAACATTGATGGACTAAGTGAAATGGAAATTATAAACATAACAAAGAAATGATAATTGTAGAAAATATTTACAAAACTACAAATATAACAAAAAGACAAGTCGTAAAAAATATAATTCTGGGATTTACTGGCCAACTAAGAACTTGGTGGGACAAATTATTAGGAAATAAAATAATAAAAAATATTTTAAATGCTATAAAACAAATGAACAAGGACAACCAATAATAGATGAAAATGGAAATCCTTTACAAGCTCAACTAATAAATCTAATATTCAATATTACAAGAAATTAAAAATCAAATACACTCAACTTATAACGGAGAAACTTCCAAATCCAAAGAGGAAGTTTTAGATAAACATTTTCAGAATCCCTTTACAAAAAAATAAACCATTCCTCAGATTCAGAAACAAATTCTTCTAAAGAGGAAAGTATATATACACTAACTAAAGTCAGATTTTAGAAATGGTATGTCACTATGAATATGAAAATCCAAGATTTCAAATACCAAGGAATAGCTATGTTAGACTCTGGCGCTGACTTAAATTGCGTAGAATAAGGAATAATTCCCTCAAAATATTTTGTTAAAACAAAACAAAGTCTTTCGGCAGCCAATTCATCAAAATTACAAGTAAAGTATAAAATACCAGAAGCACACGTATGTAATAACAATATTTGTTTCAAGACGAGCCTAATGCTGGCAAAAAACCTAAATACAAAATTTATACTTGGAAATCATTTTTTACAAATACTATATCATTTTACAGTTTCTAAACTAGGAGTAGAAACAAAAATATTGGGACAACAAATAATTTTTAAATTTGTGTACCTCGTCTCAAACCATGATGTAAACAATTTACAAAAAACAAATATATCTAAAATAAATACTTTACAAGAACAGAATATATTTCTTAAATAAGATCTATTAAATACCAAAATAGAAGAAAAATTGCAACTCCAATAATACAAAAACATAATCTCAAAACATTGGATAAAATTGAAAAAGATTTATGTTCAGATTTACCCACAGCGTTTTGGGAACGAAAGAAACATGTAGTAACATTACCATACGAAAAAGACTTTAACGAAAAAACAATCCCAACAAAGGCAAGGCCTATACAAATGAACCAATAACTTTTAGAATATTGCAAAAAAGAAATAAAGGACTTACTCTACAAAAAATTAATAAGAAAAAGCAAATCCCCTTGGTCATGTTCAGCTTTTTATGTCTCTAAAAATGCGAAAATTAAAAGAGGAGCACCAAGACTAGTCATAAATTACAAACCTTTGAATACAGCATTAAAATGGATTAGATATCCAATCCCAAACAAACAAGACTTACTAAAAAGATTACACGATGCCACAATTTTCTCCAAATTTGATATGAAATCAGGATTTTGGCAAATACAAATATCAGAGGAGGATAAGTATAAAACAGCTTTCACAGTACCATTTGGTCAATATGAATGGAATATGATGCCGTTTGGACTAAAAAATGCTCCAAGTGAATTCCAAAAAATCATGAATGAAATATTTAATCAATATACGTTTATTATCACCTACATAGATGATGTTCTAGTTTTTAGTAAAAACTTAACACAACACCAAAAAACATTTAGATATTTTTTATAAAACAAGTATAAGAAATGGACTAGTTCTTTCAAAAGCCAAAATAAAATTATATCAGACAAAAATAAGATTTTTGGGATATGAAATAACAAATAATACAATTATTCCAATTCAAAGATCGATAGAATTTATAGACAAATTTCCTGATAAAATATTAGATAAAAACCAATTACAAAGATATTTAGGATCATTAAACTATATAGCCGATTTCCTTTCAAAGCTAAGACAAATTTGTAAACCATTATATGATAGATTGAAAACAAATCCAAAACCATGGACAAATGAACACACAAAAATAGTAAAACAGATTAAAACCCATGTCAAGAGACTACACATTTCCACAATAAAGAAAGAAATTCTCTCCATAGTTTTATGTATAACAAAGTTTCAAGATGATTTACTTAACCAAAAATTTATAGTCAAAGTCGATTGCAAAGCAACAAAAGATGTTTTACAAAAAGATGTTAAAAACTTAGCTGCAAAACAGATTTTTGCCAGATGGCAATCTTTACTATCAATCTTTGACTTTGAAATAATTCACATTACAGGAAAAGACAATTCTATCCCTGATTTTTTAACAAGAGAATTTCTCCAAAGAAATGGAAAAACTTAATTCAAAAACCATTAGAATATCACAATCTGAACAAGAACCAATATTAAACATAGTAATCAATAAAAATATTATTCATTTAAACAATTTAAATTATTGTTTACAAAAGTCAGATATTTTACTAAAAGAATGCAAAAATATCCACTATAAGGTACCTCGTCACAAACTAACGAAAATTAAATTCCATATTTATGGCCTTGAAGTACTTTTAGAATACAGTTTTTCACGTCCCTTTGAACTCTTTAATAAAGGAGAAATTTCTTCTCTAAAACGGATTTCAAAATTTATAGCTAATGATTAACCAAGGTATTTGAAGCAAAATGATATATTTCCACAATAATATATTTGTCTACAGAATGATTACAGGTTCCTCGATAAAGAGCAAAGAGAAAAAAGAACAGACCAATAAAAGCCTCTTACATTTCTCAAAACCATTGGCAAGACTTCCCAATTTTATCCCTGACAAAATACCAAAGGTAGAAAATAGATTTGCCATCTTATCGTCAGAAGCAAAACAATTGTATCCTCCACTTAAAAAGGAACCTACATCTTCTTCCAGCTCTTCACAAAAATTGACCACCACTACTAGAAACTGACCATTTACCAACGGAAATATCCGTCGGTAATTGTCCATTTCCGTCGGTAAATGGTCGTTACCGATGGATTTCGTCTGTCGGATTCCGTCGGTAAAAAGTGGTTGGTAATACCGGCGGACCAATTCCGACGGTAATTCCGGTGGGCCGTCCGTCGGTAAACCAAAATAATTCGCCGGAAACTGTCCGTCGACAAGGAAGTACGTCGGCCGATCGGCGGAGTGATGCCGGAGAGTTACCGACGGACATGTCCTTCGGAAATCGTAAGATTTATCGGCGGATCGTCTCTCGGAAATCATATAGAATTACCGGCGGATTAGGGTCCATCAGTAATGACAATAAATTATCGGCGACCCGTCCGTCGGTAATGGTATTGATATATTTTTTTTATTTACCGACGGAAATTTTCGTCGGTAATCTGTCCAGATTTAAAAAAAAATTATGTTTTATTTGTAAACCACCTGTAAAAGGCTGTAACCTGTTCAAACAACCTATTTTAAACAAATCCCAACAATTACAAACAAACACAAACAACATGTTTTGCTTGAACATCAAATAAAGTACAAGTATCTAACAACAACCATCCAAATCAAGCGAAACAGGAAAGGGGAAAGGGGAAAGGGGAAAGGGGAAAAGGGAAAGGGAAAGGGAAAGGAGAAAGGGGGAAAGGTGAAAGGTAAAGGGAAAGGGAAAGGGAAGGGAAACTACATATGTTTGTTTGATTACATGTCAAATAAAATTCAAGTTTAACGACCACGACCACGAGCGCTACCGCTACCGCTACCGCTACCACTACCGCTACCGCTACCGCTACCACCACTTCGCCTAAGGTATTGACTGACTGATGAGGCAGAGTCATTACCGCTAGTAGGTTGCTGTGGTTGCAAATTCATGGTGGCCATGTATTGTTGCATGCGCTGCTCAAACTGGCTTTGCACGCGCTCCTCCAACTGGCTTTGCACAAGTTCTCGCTCTTCCCGAAGACGTTCCTCCAACATGCTCTGCACCTGGCTCTGTATCTGCTTCATTTCCCTTTGAACCTCTCTCTGAACTCGATCATCGAAAGCCTCTTGATCCACATGCTGACTGCCGGAGGAAGAAGAAGAAAAGTACTGCGTAGTAGGGCTGCGGAATGGCATGTTAAAATACCCAGCACCATGTCCTCCGAATCCAGGCAAGCGATCTCCCTTTGGTTGCTTGTCTCGGAGGACAATGGCCGTCCAAAGCTTTTCACGAAAGGTGGGCCGCTCGGTGCTCTCAGGCTCCATACTTCCTTCTTCAATAGCCTCGTCACTAGCACGCCTATCATACTCTTCCTGGGAAAAAAAATATTATACACTACGTTAGAAAATAATATTTCTTTAACTAAATAATTTATAATTTACTAATTGAAAATACTATTAACACTTACATAAAGGCTCTGGTAATAAGGGTTAACCCATTGTAGCCCTGAGCCAGGAGCCTCCGCAGTATGCGTAGCCATAAACACAGCAGCTGCATCAGCCTGATCATCTCCGTGTTTCTTTCGCTTAACATATAAAAAAATTAAAACTTCAAAATTTCATCAAATAATAACAATATATGAATCAAATAGAGTATTGCTTAATTTACAAACAGATAGTAAATTAAGTAAGTTTACCATTCGGGACCAAGTCTCGCTGAAGTTAATCGATCCTCCTGTGTGCACACTCCCCCGCCCCTCTTGTGAGTTCCTATTATTCTTTGCTATTTCTGAATTTTTTTTAAATTTTCACTTGTCAAATAGGCTTCCCACTGCTCCCATGCACTATTCGAGAAATTAGCTGGAGGCAAACCATCCTTTTGCCACTTTTTTTCATGTCATATACTTTACTAGCGTATCGCTTAGCAACTAATTGCTTGAAAGCCTTCTCTATTTGAATGTCGGAGCACCCGGGGCATGAATATATGTGCTACAAAAATAGTAAAAGTATTTAAATAAACAGGGACTAAAATAGTTGTTGCTAATTAATTATTAAGCGTAAATTAGAACATAAAGATGAACAGGGGACTGGTCTACAAACTTTACAAAGGAAAGAGAATTGAGTAATTTTACCCGAAACTGGCTATACCAGATATCATACACATCTTTTGATATTGATTTTGGTGTGGAATAAAATTCCTCAAAAGTATACCCACTAAATAAATCCCCAAACCATCGAGCAGGGTCTCGACAACCACCATGTATAAACCTATTAAGATATTAATTAAAAAACAATATATCAATATATATACAAATAAAAAGACAATAGAATCAATGTATAGCTTTTAAATGTAACATAGAAGTAATATAAATAATGAGTTGACATTTAAATATATGACATTTACAATTAAATAATACTTACTGGCCATTGGGAGAGATAGAAATTTCCATTTTTCCTTTCTCATCAATATTTGTGTCCAAAATAACCCGCCCGGATTGTTCACTAGTCTCCCTAACAGGAACACTAGAGCTATCAATATCTGGACTGATCACATCATCATCACTACGTCTAGAACCAGAAACAGTGCCCCTCCCTCCCGTCCTTGGTGAAACAAGACGATGCAAAAAACTCGCAACCTTCCCTCTCTTTGAACGATTGCCACCTTGATCAGACATATCTAAACTAGAATATAAAATATGTCGATAGAAAATGAATCAAGTAGAACAAAATTTACATAGTAGAAAGCATTCATTTAGACTCCAATAATAAAATGTAAACATTATATACAAAACATTATCTGAATTAAGACTAAACTGATTCATTCACTATCAATCTTGATCAGTATCACTACAAAATTTAAATAGTAGCAAGCCTTCATTTAGACTACAATTATAAAATGTAAACATTATATACAAAACATTATCTGAATTAAAACAAAATTGATTCATTCACTATCAATCTTGATCAGTATCACTACAAAATTCAATTTCTTCTTCACTAGTTTCCTCGTCGTCGTCTTCTTCCCCATCTTCATCATCGGACCCAGATATATACCCTTTTCCTTCCTCATCCTCCACATCGTCATACTCGATTTCATTGAAAGTGACTTCCTCCCCTAGTGGACGGGTGTTTTCGGCCATTAATGCTTCATCCTCAATATTATCATTCAAGGAAATAATCGGAGGTATAGGCATTTCCTCTTCCTGATAACAATCATTTAATGATGAATCAATATTTGAAGTAGAAGTTTTTGCACGCAATGGTATATCAAAAGTGCTTCTTGCTTTGGTTTTCCATACGGCCCACCATCCGCTAGACTCTCTTCGTCGACGGGGGTAGGGGGTCATATATGCCTGTTGTGCTTGAGATGCAAGAATGAACACATCATCACCATTATGCCTAGAAGAATGCTTTAAGTCAACGAGATCAAAAGTTCCATGTTTGATAATGCCTCGCTCAGCGTCCCGCCACTCACAATTGAAAAGAACTACAGAATTTCCAAAAAAGTACTCCAATTCAATAACTTCTTTCAATACGCCATAATAATCGAGATTTCCTTTGAGATTGACCCCGCTATTCCAAGTTGATTTCGTTTGGCCATATTCTTTGGTGTGGAATACGTAGCCATTGACAAAATATCCCTTATATACATTCACTTTTAAGGACGGACCGTGTGCTAATGCTTGTAATCTCGCAGCTTTTGCATCTCCACAGTTGTTCAAAATCTAAATAAAAACACATAGATAGTAAAAAACTCATACTTCAAATTCTATTAAAAACATTGAATTAATGAATTGGCATTTACATAATTATTAAACCAGGAGGTAAATTCGTTGTCTGTCCTTATTGAAATCAATTCAAGTGCAATGTCTCCAGCCTGTACTTCGAACATACTACATTCAAGGAGAACATAAAGTTGCTTAGTTCATATTAAAGTTATTAGGATTAACATTACTTAATACAAAATGAAGAATGCTTACTTCAAGTAGTCCTGGACCTCAGCACAGTTAAGGAGAATATAGAGTTTAGCCGCTTCTAATTATTTTTTGCTTAGCATGTGCGTGCACTTTCTATTGCCAAGAAATCGACTAGGTGAAGAAAAAACTGAAATTTTTCCATCAGGATCAATGGCTCCCCCATCATAATTGCGTCCCACTTTAGTGAATCTTGTCTCAATATCGGGGTGAAAATATGTTGAAACAAACGACACAATTTCATCGACAATCACTGATTCAGATATAGATGCCTCAACTTTTGCTCTATTCCTCATCTTCTTTTTCAAACTCTCCAAAAATCGTTCAAATGGATACATCCATCTGTACTGAACAGGTCTTCCAACTCTAGCTTCATAAGCTAGGTGAATTGGTAAATACTCCATTGAATCAAAGAAAGATGGCGGAAATATCTTGCCAAGCTTTCATATTGTCACCACAATGCTCTCTTCGAGTCTTCTCATATCCTCAACACGAAGAGTGCTGGAAGTCAATGCTCTGAAGAATTCACTCAATTCTGTTAGGGCAACCCATATTTCATTAGGGAGAATGTCCCTAAATGCAATGGTTAGCAACCTATCCAATAATACGTGACAATCATGACTTTTCAACCCATGTACCGTCCCTTCTTTCACATTCACATAGTTGCCAATATTAGATGCATACCCATCAGGAAGTTTCAAATCTTTCAACCATTGCAGAACACGTTGCTTATCCTCTCTTGACAGAACAAAGGGAGCAACTGGTTTGAAATCTTTTCCATTAACTTTAACAATGTTGAGATCTTTACGATTGCAAATCGCTTCAAGGTCTAGCCGACACTTGTCTGTGTCCTTCGTTGAGGCCTTAAAACCCATAACTGTATTGAAAATATTGTCAAACACATTTTTTTTCAATATGCATGACATCAAGGTTATGTCTTATCAAGTTCATCTTCCAATAAGGTAACTCTCAAAATATACTCTTTTTGATCCAGTTATGGTCTTTACCAAATCCGACTGGTCTATCATTTGAAAACAACTTTCCCCACCCGATATCAGACACCTCAGACACCTGCTTAAAAATATCCTTGCCACTCAGACGAGGAGGGGGGCCCCGATGCTCAACTCTATTTTTGATAAAAGCATTCTTCTGTTTACGAAATGGATGGTCACTAGGAAGAAACCGTCTGTGGCAATCAAATCAACACTGCTTCTAGTAATGCTGAAGTGTAAATGCATCTGTATTTTCCATACAATACGGACAGGCCAATCTCCCATGTGTGCTCCATCCCGACATCATACCATAAGCAGGAAAGTCATTAATTGTCCACATCACTACAACCCTCATGTTAAAATTTTGCAACTTGAAAGCATCCCATGTCTGGACACCATCATTCCACAGCTGTTTGAGTTCATCCATCAGAGGTCGAAGATACACATCAATGTTTTTGCCTGGATTCGAAGGCCCGGGAATGAACAAACTCAAATACATATAAGGATCAGTCATACATAACCACGGGGGAAGATTATACACTGTGACTATAACATGCCAACATGAATAAGATTTTGCCCCTGGTCCAAATGGAGAAAACCCATCCGTACATATCCCCAGCCTTATATTTCTAGGATCCGTAGCAAAATCAGGGTAAGTGGCATCAAAATGTTTCCATGCTTCACCGTCAGAAGGATGAGTCATCACACCCTCTTCACAAGGACACTCTTTGTTCCAACGCATGGCTTCTGAGATTTATTTCAATGCGTAAATTCGTTGCAACCTGGGAATTAGCGGCATATAACGCAACTGCGCCCGAGGCACATTTTTCTTGTGCTTGGCACTACCACGACGTGGTGACTTATACCTCCTAAGTCCACATATTGAACATGAATTGAGGCCCTCATTTTCCTTATAAAAAAGCATGCACTGATTCATGCAAGCATCAATTTTAACATACCCAAGACCGATCTGCCCCACCAACTTTTTTGTCTTATAAAAATTGTGAACCATATTATTTTCTTCGAGTAGCATCCGTTGTCCCCATGACATGATACGATCGTAAGTATGCTGGCTCATATTTGTATCAGCCTTGATAGTTAGAAGCTCAGTCACTTGCTCTAACACTGTAGCCTTTGCACCAGGATGAATTTTCTCATTTGCAGAGTCCATTAAATCCATAAACTTCTTTGCAAAAGGATTTGGTGCCTCTGTTAGATTAGGGTTCCAATCAAACTCTGGGCCAGCCGCATTTCGAACCATATCATCCAAACCCACAGACGACTCCTCTTCATCAATCAAATGTTCAGGTTCCCTTGGCGGACCACGTGATACAGTAGGATGATTGCGAACACTTGTTTCAACCACATAACGCTCCCCGTGCGCTACCCATACCTTGTAACCATCAACAAACCCTGCCTCCAAAACATGTTTCTTTACCCATCCAACACTCAGATATTTTCTATTCTTACACTTTTTACAAGGACACCTAATCTTATCATCACGCATGCACTGGGGATGCGCTCTAGCAAACTCCACGAAATGTTCTAAACCTTCTAAGAATTGAGGTCTGACACCCCTTCTACCGGGATTACTACGATTATCCATCCAACTACGATCTTCTCCAGATATAATTAACTCCTGCATTTCATAATATATTAACAGTTTAGATGTAATTAACGCATTACAATTTCCTAAATTTGGATTACAAACTTAAAAGCAACAAGACACTTCATTTAGGTTTAGAATTGGGGTTGGCTTCTATCGCACACATCTATCACATTTTTTAAATTATTAATATTTTGAATAATTTTAAATATTAATATTTAATTCTTTGTTGTAAAGTATATCATTCCCTAGGATGAAAGGACAATTCATGTCTATTAGGTTTAGAATTGGGGTTGGGTTCTATCCCATCCCGAAATATATGATTATATGAATTGCAAATATCACTTCATCTACTTGCTTTATAATCGAAAATCAAGAAATTTCGGCAGCATAACCCCATGGTCTCCAAGTGCACGACGTAGACTAGGTCAATCAAACATTATCGATTAGAATCGACAGTATGTAATAACTATGTCTAGTATACACTCAGAGAACAATTGCAATATGAATGCAACCGAAATATCTCAACTATCGACTATTCAATAATGAATTAATACACACATCTATCATATTTTTTAAATTATTATTATTGTGAATAATTTTAAATATTAATTCTTTGTTGTAAAATATATAATTTTACAATGATGAATTAAATTAACATTTATAAACAAGATGAGAGTCGTTCTCATCCACAACTATCAAAACCCTATCTCATCTTAGACCAAGAAAGACAGAGCAAACAAGTTCTCGACTGTTTGAGCAAAGGATTTTCTGTTTAATAAGAAATTTTTTCAGTTTCACTGTCCTCTTCTCTCTAAGGATCTCAAACATCACAGCCATGTTTGTGACAGTGCCTGTTTTACTCTTCATTGGTGTTATACGGTCACAAGTAAAAACAAGGTAACAGTATAACACCAGTGAAGAGAAAACAGACACTGTCACAAACTTCGCTGTGATGTTTGAGATCCTGAGATACAATACGGACAGTGAAACTGGAGAAACTATTATTAAACAAAAAATCCTTTGTTCAAACAGTTGTAAGTGCTCCAATTTGAGTTGTTAGTATTTCCGTTAGAAAACTAACGAAAGCCTTCACATTCTTAACCTAAATCTTAACTTTTCTAACAAAACCTAACTTTTCTAACAAAGCAAGGGTAAGTTGGGGATTGCTATTTAGAGTTAAACAAGGTAAAGAATCTCACAAAAGAGAAAAATTCGAAAATGGAAATCTGTAAAACACAGCTGGTTGCTTGTTTGAATAAAATATTCCTCTTGTCCAAAGCCTGGAGCAGCATTTAATGAACAGTGCACGCTGTCATTCTCATCCGCGTGGATGCTTTTGAATTTTTCAGAGGCCTATAAATAGAGCCCCTCAGTCTCAGAAAAACCATGAACAAAAAGGAATAACAACTCACTCACACAGCACCTTGGCAAAAATATTGTAGAAAACAGTGGGAATTCCTTTGAATTGCCACCTTTTTCTTAATCATTTTTCCAAATCTCACTCACCAAACACTCACTAAATTCAAGTCTCAAACACAAACACAAGGAAGATAGGATACCACCATTGGTAAACCCTCCTTCTCCTTACCTTAAACCTCCCTCATTCATGCATGCATCTCATACTTCAAAGATGTAACTTGTTCTTGCCCTAGCTAGATCCAAGAGGATCACCATGGAAGTTCATCTCCATGGATGATCTTCTATAAGGATCAACATTCCTTCCAAATTGTTTTACTTTTTTGAAAGCATTTTCTTAACCTAAAATCAATTTTCATACATAAAATCTTGATTTCAAGTTAAATCTCCCCCATCCCAAGCAAATGAAGTGCTTTAAGTCCTAATGTACCCTAAGGATGGCTTGATATAGTAGATCACCACTAAACAAGTTTAGTGATCACTAATCAAATCCTAAGGAAATGGGGACAAGCATGGATGCAAAACCCCCTTTAAATCACATTTTCCTTCTTGAGAATGTTGCTGTCCAGTAGCCTTTCTCTAAGACCTCTGTCCATTGTCTAATTTTTTGGACACAGAAAAACTTGGAATTTGGTGTTGACTACAAAATACTTTTTGTAGCCAACATCCATAGGATTCCATAAATATTTTTACTTTATTTTTTTCGTGAGTATAACTCCCTTTTTCAAATTATTTTCCAAAAGTCAGTTTAGCAGTCTCTGGAAATCCAGATTTCACATCTGTGATTTCCAGAGGGTTTTGGTCCCTCAAATCATCTCCAATCATCAAAATATTCTTCAGTCACCTTATTTAAGATGTTTTGAACAACTTTCATTCTCTGACTTTCCCCAGATTCTAAAGTTTTAAAGCTCTTAAATTCATCTCAAAACCAAGTGTCCACTGCCTTTTTCATTCTAGCAGAATTGATTTTCAACTTCAAGGAGTCTTTTGAGTACCAAAACTCAACCCTAAAATCATACCAACAATCATGGGACTTGTTTAATGTCTTACAAGGAGTTTTCAATTTTTAGTTTTCTCAGTTTGCACTTATTTTAACTAAAAACACACACACGCACACACGCACACACAAATGGTTTCAAATTAGGAAGACTCGTTTTACGAGGTATTCCGGGTGAACCCTAACGTTCTTCCCGGAGTGTAACGTGACCTCCGAACCCAAATCTCTAATCTCGGGCATTTTTCAAAGTTTTGACCCTTAAAATAAAAATGACGTGGCGACTCCCGTTTTTTAATGATTTTCAAAAAGAAAAATCGCGGCGGGGCACATTCATCACAGTAGCGACTCCGCTGGGGAAATAAAAATAGGCTTTATCTTAAAAAAAATGGTATTTGGTATATGGGTGGAAACCATTAAGTTTCCTGTACCGCTCCCTAACCCGGGGCTTGGGATAAATTATGGTCTAACAAAGCCACGTACCAGTATCATGGTTTTTTTTTTTTTTTGTAAAAAAAGAAAAGCTTTTGTGGGTTAAACTTCCGTCCCGACATTTGAAACCATTTGTATTGTGTGTGTGTTTGTTTTGCACATTTCATGTTGTTTTGACTGTCCCGGAAGAATCGATATTTTGACTGTCGGAATCATTTTCTTAACTGTTTGAATTTTTGTGCCTATGTGCTTATGTGTTTATTTTCTTTCAAAAAAAAATTCAAAAAAAAAATTCAAAGAAAATTCAAAAAAAATTCAAAAAAATAAAAAAAAAATTCAAAAAAAAAAATTAAAAAAAAAAAAAAAATTAAAAAAAAAAAAGATTTTCAAAAAAAAAAGATTTTTTTTAAAAAAAATCAATTTTTGCATGCATCATCCTTTTTAAGACACATAAAAATTTCTATTTTACTCAGAAAAAGAAGATAGACTGCTTGCACACTACGCGCACTTGGCCTTACACTGCACACTACGTCCTTAATCCGGGGAAATCCCAGTAGCAGCCCGTTTGGCCTTATTACGCCTCTCGGTGCGAGCACGGGACTACCCAAACATCCCTTGGAGCCTCGTGTCGACCATGCACTTGTCCGTGACACACTTTGTCCGAGACCCGGTTGGTTTTTAGTCTGGTCCGTGTCATGCCCTGTCTGTGTATACACCTTTCCTGTCAAGCCTTAGTCGGCATACCAAGTCAATATCTTTCGGGGACCCTAATCAGTCGAAGTCATGCCGGTTTTCCACCGTGAACTTTGACCAGATATTGACTGGCGCCTTGACTTTGACTTTGACTGGCACAACTTATGCACCGACTCCCGGCATGACACTGAGTCATCAAGGATTAATGATTATTCCATGTCTAATTACGGCCTAACTAACGACGGGTCAAGATCAATTATGGACATTTATCAGTCCGAGCCATGCCGACTTTTCGTCGAGCCCTCCGGACATGATCTTGACCTTTGACGTCATCTTTGTCCGTAATTTACATCGAATGCTCATTAAGACTAGATTACCCGCCAGACTTTAGGATCATTTTTCTTTTCGGTCGGTGGGACCTGCTTGCCCTACGGAACCCTTGTTCGAGGTTACAGGTTGAGGGTCCGCAGGCGTAGTGATGGGGCCCACTGATCCAGGAATCAGAGTAGTTTGCGAAAAAGAAGAGCAATCTTTTCCAACCGATTAGTTTAATAAAATACGTTTTAAGTAAACAAGAACAAATAACTGCATGTTGCATGAGCCCTAAGCCCAAACACCTACCCTCCTTCACTCCGAAACATCTGAACCCTCGTGTCTTTCCCCCCACCATTGCTCCTCACAAAGCTTGGTTTCAGGCGCCGGGTCACCGTTTGATCAGTTGGGAAGAGTCAAGCGCATCATCAGCTTCACCATTTGTTCCGACTCCGGGTTTCAGAATGTCTGCATCAGCTGGTAATGATGGGGACAACATCACTCCGCCTCCCGGGACCCCTCAAACAACCGCAAAGGTGGAATCCGTTAGCGTAACAAATGAGATTGCGACAGGAAGCACAGATTAATAGCCTTATGGAAGCCATCCGGAGCCATGGTTTGGCCGCCAGTCTCAATCCCGATGGCACCTTCACCGTGGAAGAAGAAGAGGACCCCAATCCCACTCTTAGTCGCCCTGATTACTCCAGGATGCCACCACCCACCTCCTATGGTACTACTACCAGAACCCATGCTCCTCGATCTTCGGGTCACCTGGCTCCCCCCTACGTACTATCGGATCCATGCAACCCGACGGGCGAACCAACTCGCATTTCCTCGGTGGGGACAAAATCGATACGGGAATGTCTTCTCACGGTTGGGGATATCTCGAATGCCACAAAGCAAATTGGGATCCCGTCTCGGTTCGGAAACGACCAAGCCGGACCTTCACAATGCTAGCGGTTCGAATGCCGCGGCAACGGTTTGGGTTGCCTCCACGGTTCGGTTCGGGTGGCAACGTGAGCCCCTCCTCGAATGATGCCGGTCACTGCTCCTAGCACAGCTCCTACAAACCCATTTCTCACTCAGGGACCAATGGGCCATCAAGCCCCTAATCCGGTTTCATCGTAATCCCTCGACCGCAATACCCTCTCGGCTACACACCTCGCCACGCCGGCATACAGTTCAACAACCAGGGACAACAGCCCGCACCTATGCCTACCTATGAATCTCAACTCGGAAAACCAAGCTAACCGGCTACATCAGGCCTGCCTCCACCCACTCTGCCGGTTGAAAGTCAACAAGCCGCAAGGTTCTATCCCTGTGCCCAGGCTCCTACTCACGCTCCCCAAGGTAATTCAGGCCAAGGACAGGTTTTTACCTATGTCCCCGGATCGGCCATTCCCTCCACCTCGCCCGCCGCCGGTGGTAGCTCCTCACTCTAGCTCGCCACCGGTCCGAATGCCATGGCTCCACCACAAGACCCTAACTCCGGCCTGGTTCATGGAGCAGCACAAGGAAATGAAAGCGCAGATTGCCGAATTGACTGCTAAGAAATCTGCCTTCCGGCCTACGGACCCGGACTCCATTATTCCCCTGCCCCACAAGTTTGTAATGCCTAATCTGGACCTGTTTGATGGGACTGCATGCCCGAAAACTCATCTGGACACATATACCTTGGCAATGAAGGCCAAAGGGTGCACCAATCGCCAGTGGCCGACTACTTCAGCCTCTCTTTGAAATCTAGTGCTCTAAAATAGTTCTTCCGCTTAAAACCCGAGGCCAGTGCTACATGGGATCAGATCACCAGTGCCTTTACAGAGAAGTACAAAGCTAATTTGGAATGGGAAACAAATAGGGTTGACTTGCAGACAACCGTGCAGCATCCCGATGAGAATGTTGGGGATTTCTACAAGCGGTGGAATCTGAAACTCAGTGAGATTGCCATCCCTCCTTCTGAAGAGGAACAGTTGGACATCTTCCAGTCGTGCCTGAAATCACATTTGAGAACCTCCCTCAGCCACTTCCCCTACTCAGACTTGCGCACTATGGTTAACTCCGCGGCTAAGTTTGAAAAGGCTTACAATCAACAGTCGGCTGCTGCTCTTGTTTACAGATACAGAGCTCCTCCCTCCAACACGGTTCCTGCTCCTGTTAAAGGTAAAGAGGTGATCAACTACGTAGGGCAGGAATGTAATAATGCAACTCCTTTTGCTCCCAGGAAACCAGCTGAGCTCAAGCCTCGGGTCATAAACCTCGAAAGCTTCGGAATGCCTCTGAACGACATCTTTAGAGGATTGGTGAAAGAAGGCTTGCTGCGGCCTTTGGAAAATTTCCAACCCAGGAATCCGAATGCTCCCGTGGATACTTCTAAGTTCTGCGCTTTTCATCAAGCCCACGGACATCTAACAGATAACTGCTTTACTCTGAAAAAGGCAATCCAGGGACTGATAGAGCAAGGAAAGTTGGAAGGCCCCGAGGGACCTAATACAGTCAAAAATCCCTTCCCAAGAAATCAAAACCAGGTGAACATGATTGAAGCCGGAGAACCTTCGCATGCCCAGGAGGATGCGAAAACTGATGAAGATCTCCAAATACCCATGGCCAACCTTGTCGAGGATCCTGAATTCGGATTCCCCCTCAGCCTTGAGGATGGTGAACAAACCAACCCTCCTTGGTCTCATGTTAGAAATTTCTTGCAAGAATACGAAGCCCGCTACTTCTCGGAGGAAGGGAAAACCAATGCTGAATAACTGGGGCTGTTCCAGTCAAATCATGAGAAAACCATTTACACGAGATGGTTAGAGCAGTCAAGGAAGATTGAGCAAGAAAGTTTCAGGCGGGCGCCTGTGCTGGGGCTTATCAGCAAAGAGGCCGAAGAACACCTGGAGTTAGTACACTTTTGCAAGTTGGTTTTGGGAGAAGCCGAATACGATCCCGAGAACAATGAAAATGAAGAATCAGAGGAGGAGGATTGCTTCTATATCCTTCCCGGAGTCAAGTACGTGCCGCCCCCTCTCACTCTTCCCCCTCAGTTTCTGGGAGGAGAAGCGGAGTCGCAATTGCCGCTTCCGGCAATGGGGGAATATGACAATTTCTGCGGCTGCACGCACCCATCTTCCCCTAACAGATTTGACCGGCGTTCTCTCTCAGCCGAAATCCCAGTAGTATGGGAAGATGATTCTAATGACAGTGATGACAGTGATGATGATGACGACGAGAGCGAAGAGTCAACTGAGGCCCAAGATCCGGAATCAATCTGGAACAATCATACCGGAAATGATATCATGGAAGCCGGACATAATGGTTGGTTGCCAGCAAGCGACGATGAAAAGCCGCCAGAAAATACGGGCCCCTACGAAGTACTCCTCGTAAGATGCACTTGTGGTCAGTGCCCGGATACTCAAGAGGATGAAGGACAATAAAGCCCACTTACAGATCCATACATATCCAAAATCCTAGAGCACAATGTTCCCTACAAGGACCTAGCAGGCGAATGGAGAAGGTTCATTGAAGCACTGGTCGAAAAGGGAGGTTTTCAGCAACCGGAAGACGATGAATTCGTAAACGTCATCGGTTCCTTTTCTTCCTTCCCTAAAACAGACGGCATCACAACTGTAAGGGTCACTGCCGAGCCGCTTGAACACACCGAGTGCATGGAGTCACTAAAAAGGGTTATTGATCTAAATGTCTCCCCAGTCGCCTTCATACCCATGGACCCACATAAAGCTTTCTTAATTGCTCCTGTACCCGAAAGTGGACCCCGGGTACTCCTCATTTGGACCCAGATCTACCGAGTTGTTACGTCAAACTATGAAGGGGAGCGTTGTCTATCCTTTACTTGTGGTTGCCCTGCTTGCAAGGGCGAAAGAAAGAAGATGTATGATGAGATGGAGACTGATAGCCGTAATATTGAGGAAACTTCGGAAGACGATTTTGAAACCGAAGACATGAAAGCCATGAATTTTCCTGGGGCTGAACACGTGGATGTCATAGAATTCAACACTGTCTACCATGCTTTGGGGAAAGGGTTTTCAGACACTCGATCTAAGAGGATAGTTGAAGATCTGTTAGAGAGAGGGAAACTGACTCCCATCCTCCCCAATGAGAAAGTAACCATGGTCAGATCAAATCCGCCCCGAAACAAAGTAACAATCCTTGTCAGGGTTACCCAAGAAGAGGTCACCTTCCCCGAATGTATTTCAGCTCTCACAGAAGTCCTGAAAACCGGCATGATACCCGATGCTCCTCCCACGCAAAATGCTATAATCGTCTCCAGCTCTGAGTATTACAGAAAGGAACCAGAGTTGCTGCACTATACCGGAGATGAAATCGAAAAGCCGCCGAGCCCTGAGGATAGCAATTCATGTTGTATGATAACTATGGACAAGGCAGGCTATGAAGGAAAATCGGAGGACGCCCTAGCTCTGTGGGCCATCCAGGGGACAACAACACAATCCCGGGTTCAAAAGCCTGTGACATGGGAAGCAGTTTTAAAAGCTGCCCAGAAGGAGCCAAGATGCTCAAGCTCACCCTCACCGTTGCTAGACTCCGTCGAACCAGGGGCCGATAGCCAAAAAGGCTCCCCGTTGACCTTGGCAAGCATTGAAGAAATCTAGTCAAGAAGCGATCGATGAGGAAGTCAACCCGTTGACCCGATCCGGCAGATCTACCAGGGAACCCCAAGACAGATAAGAAGGTAGCGGATCAAGCACCAAGGGAAGACCGTCTCCCCTATGCCAAGACAAACAAACTCCCGACCCCGAGAAGGAGGATCCCGTGCTCACCCAGCTTGAAGCAAACTCGTGCCAACATCTCTTTGTGGTCCCCGCTTACCTCATCATACCCCCACAAGCTAAAGCCGGAAGAAAGCCCGGCCCGCACGCCGGTCCCTATTGATGCTACTCCCGATGATGTGGTGCAGCTTGATTGGGAATATCCACTACGGAAACATAATCACTTTCACGTACCTCGATCTCCCTCGCCTCGGAGCCGATCATAACGAGCCCCTCTTCATCACAAACCAACTGGATGAACGGCGTCTTCCCGAGTTTTAGTTGACAATGGGTCCGGGATGAATATCCTCCCGCTAAGATCATGAGTCCGCTCGACATCAAATCCACGCATTTAAAGCCTTCCTCCCTCACGCCAAAGCTTATGACTCTACATCCCGCACAAGATTGGGGTTGCTACTTTGAACCTATGGTTTGGCAAGAAGATGATACCGTGGAATTTCAAGTTATAGATATCCCGATCACCTTTAATGCCCTCGGGAAGACCCCGGCCGCACCAAGTTAAGGGGGTTGCCTCGAGCCTCCATCGTTGTGTGAAGTTTGTTTCTGATGGGGATTTGACAACCATTTATGGAGACCTAGTCACTTTGGAGGGCACCGATACGGGTGGGATACCTATTCTGGAGATCAAACATGACGAGGAAGGTCTCATGCTAACAGCTTCACTGGTCGAGCCTCCCAAAGCCCAAGTTTTTAACATAGATTCGACGATCACTGGACAAGATCCCTCCGCCTTGAAGATGATGAGAAGAATGAGCTACCCGCCCGGTCTCGGCCGGGGAAGCATCAAGAAGGAACTCACAAAGTTATTGAGGTGAAAGGACGTAAAACTCGCCACGGCCCGGGATATGAGGCCACCTCGGTAGACACCGCGAAAGAAAAGGAGATTGCCCGAAAAGGGGAGAAGCCGCCACAGAAGCGGTCCCGATCAACGGCCCTAAACCTCTCCCTTTCACCCCTCATTTGGATGACTACTTTGTAAAAGGTCCGACACAAGCAGGTAGCGCCTACCAAAGAGCCTACTCCGGCAGAGGGATGGATGAAGTTACAGCATGACCTTAACAAGCTCAGAGGAACTAAGGCAAATCCGGTTCGTAGACTATTTTTGGATCTACCCAAGATACCTGGGGCTACCACTACCATGGAGAGCAAGTACACTTTCAAAGGCATTCCAAGCCTAGTAGAGCAGTTCGAGAAGCTTGCCACTGTGGTCCCAACTGTCCAAGAAGGCCCAAAGCCTGAGTTCGAGCTGACAATGCCGAAAGCCAAAGCCACAGAAGTCTTTTCAGATGATTGGGATGGCCCGATTATGCAGCAGTTATTCGGAGAAGAGGTCCAGGTGCCAGATCTGATCGACTTCGGATCAGTCAAAGAGATGATAGCAATGATTGAGAAAGGAGAACAGCGCAAATCCCGAGTCATGAGGCCCCTGACAGCAATGCCATTGAAGAATTGGGAAACTCTCTCAGGCCCGTCCGCGACCAAGGAGGAAATGATCACAAAGCTTGGATTGGTTCCCCGTCCCCTTGTGTCAACCTATGTCAAAGTCGTCCGAGTCTCTCATTATTGAGTTCAAGTCTCTCGAGTCGTCCGAGGGCCTTACGCCTAAAGACCGAGGTTGTAGCAAACGCTGTATTTCCTTTCGTTCTCAATGAAATGATGAACCTTTCTGAGTATCCCTTGATTGCCACTTTAACTAATGATAAATTAACTAATAACCTAAAAACAGTTAATAATGATTCATTAGAAGCAGACACATTAAATGAACAATATATTAAAGAAATCTTTAAGCAGGTTGTTCGGAAAGAGGAAAATCGAGCCCAAGCTGCCGAAGAGGTTTTGACGAGTGTGAACTTGGGAACTGCAGAAGAGCCTAAAGAGACGCAGATTGGTAGTTTCTTTGAAGGGACTGAAAAGGATACTCTGATTGAGCTGCTGAGAGAATTCGCGGATATAAAGAAATACCTAGCCTCGACCCTTCCATAGTTGAACACCGGATACCGCTCGACCCGGAAGCCAAGACCTACAAAGTTCTCAATTCAAAGAAAGTAGCCCTCTTCATCAAAGAGAACATCATATGCAGATACGGGTTGCCGGCCGAAATCATTTCAGATAATGGATCCCACTTTGAAGGGGAATGTGACAGGATGCTGGCAGAATTCGGAATAACCCGTCACAAGTCATCTCCCTACAGGCCCCAAACTAACGGAGCCGTTGAAGCAGCAAACAAGACCTTGGAAAACATCATCCGGAAAATGGCCGTCCGAGGCAGAGATTGGCCTGACGAGCTGCACCTTGCTCTCTGGGGATACATAACATCCGTCAGAATGGCAACCGGGGAAACACTGTTTGCTCTTACCTACGAAATGGAAGCCGTGCTCCCAATCAAGCTAGAAATCCCCTCACTCCAGGTACTGTTGGAAAGTCAGATCAACGAGGTCGAATGGCTCCAGAGTCTCCATGATGAATTGGCCTTGCTAGATGAACGCCGATTGAGAGCCATGGAACGTATCCGAGCTTACCAAGGAAGGATGGCCAGAGCCTTCGATAAGAAAGTAAAACATCGGGAGATCAGGGAAGGTGACCTCGTTTTGAAAGAGAAGCCCCCAGTCCGCATCAACCCGCTTGGCAAATGGGAACCTGTCTGGGTCGGACCATATGTCGTCCAGAAAGTCTTCTCCGGAGGGGCCATGCAACTTGAAGATCTCGACGGAAATCCTTTCGTACACCCAGTGAATGGCAACAAGCTGCGCAGATACTACGCATAAAACACTGAGTCAAAAAAAAAAACAAAAAAACCAACAAAAAAATTCAAAAAAAAAAAAAGTGCTAAAAGAGTAATACCCAACTAGGTTGAAGACCCGAAAAGGGCGGCCTAGGTAAAAACAGGTTGCACCAAAAAAACCAACAAAAAAAAAAACAAAAAAGAGTGCTAAAAGAGTAATACCCAACTAGGTTGAAAACCCGAAAAGGGCGGCCTAGGTAAAAACAGGTTGCACCAAAAAAAAAAAAACAACAAAAAAAAACAAAAACAAATTAACCGGGTCGAACTACGGAGACCTGAGCCCTTTAGTCCAAGGGAACGTAGGCAAATGGAAACGGTTCGGTCTAAAACACAAATAAAAGTCATACTTTGTTATCAATACATTGATCAAGCCATGAAGGCGTTTCAAAAAACTCAAGCAATTCACATATTCATTACGCTTAAAAACTTTTGATGAGTCTAAGCTCGGTTCACTCCTACGACTTACAACCCGCTAAAAGAAACTAAGATACATAATAACTAATGTGTCTCAAGCTACGACAAGAAAGGGATACTCGGAAACCTCAAAGTCACTCCAAGCCACTCGCATCGGCTTCTCCCCTCTTCTTTCCTCCTCTTCGGGTCTTCTTCCTCTCGCACAGAAAAATGTCGCCTTCCTCCTACCAAGCTCGTGTAGGGACAGGTCTATCAAACCCGCGTCCGTCGTGGCCTTAGTAGCCCTAGCCTCGTCTCTCATCACCCGCACTCGAGCCGGCAACATAGGAATCCGCCCCTCCCCGTCTCTTGACATAAGACTCGTAGCCGTCACGGCATCCTCGCTCCTATCATGAGGGCCGCCCTCGCCTCGCCCTCCTCCTCTCGAAACCGTCATGTCCTCCGCCCCAACAATGGCCTCACGCCATCTCAAAATAGCCACCCGAGTCTCCCCAAATGCCTCTCGTACTCAATCCAAGTACCAAGTGGTCAAAATACATGCCCTGACGCCCGAGGATAACCCTAGGAGGAAAATACCTCCATGCTCGGGAAAGAAATGGGAATATCAAGGATCATCCATCGAAGCGTAAGCCACCACCCCGGTAGCTATATCCTCAAAATCCTCCAAAGGAGTCTCGCTCCAAGCCAAACCGCCGCCGAACCGTAGCCGGAATATAAAACCGGACCGAGAAAGCCCCGAAGCATAATCACATGAGAACCATCCCGAAGCACTCTCCGAGTCTCTACCCGCCAATGAGGTACCAACCATCGATATCCGCAGCCCGCGACAAGCCATCCAATACTCCCATGAGCCCCGATCATCAAGATCCACAAGAACCCCTCTCCCGGCAAAAGTCCAAGGTTTCACCGCATCGAAGTTTCGCGAAGGACCTCGTGCGCTCCATCGCCCACATAGTCAAAAGAAACGGGCCGCCCCCGTGCATATACCGCCTCCCGGTAGCCAACCCGTCAAGAGCATGAAGGGTCTCTCCCAGATCAAGCGGCACAACATCCCGGCCCAAACGGCAACAGACAACCACATCCAAAGAAAGCCCGATGACAAATCCCAAAAGAGTAAACCATAAACAAGGTACCAAACATGCAGAGTGCAAAAGCATCCCAATAGGCATCATCAATCAAGCCTAAACCCCTAAATCTATCAGGAAGACCAGAAATGTCAAAATGATCAGGACCATGGATCATACCTTGTGCTTCCTCCGGAGAAAGATGAAGAAGGTTGCACAACTTGTCAATAAAAGAGGCTCCTCCGGGCAAAGGAATCGCAATCTCCTCCACCTCGGGACCACCAAGCAAAGCCCAAAATTCTTCAACAGTCGGGACCATTTCATTGTAAGAAAAGCAAAAGACATGCCTCCTTGTATCCCAAAATGAAGAAGAAGCCCTCAAAAGATCATAATCCGGAACCAATTCTTTGAGAGACCACAAGCATCGTATCTTGTACCTTTCTTCAAAGAATGACCTTCTCTCGTGCATAATCTCTCGGGACCACTCCTTGAACTTGTTGAAGAAAGAAATTTGAGATTCTTGGGACAATTTGGATGGATTTCTCATGCTCACAATTTTCTCCATGGATTTTCTCTCCTTCTCCCCGAAAATGGCTGTTTGAATGGGCAGTTGCAGTGGTTGTTTGAATTAAAAGAGGGAAAACCAGATCTGAAGCAAAAATTAAATGCCAGTGTCAGATTCCAAGCCTGTTCGCGCGGATACAATTGTCACCATCAGAAAAAAATCTGCAGCAGTTTAAACTGCTGCACCACGGAGGAATATTTCATCCCGGCCGCTCGAAACCTGTGCAAAGCCTGTCCAAACAGTTCATATACCAAACATCCACACCCTCGCCAAAAAACCGGGCTCATGCAACATCGCATTCATAAAAAAAATAAAGAAATCTTAGATTATTACATTCCAATAAAAAAAAGTGTGCATAAAAAATAAACTGTGTCTGTCAAAATAAGTACAGTCCCAGAATCAACCAAAAATCATCAATCAGAATCCTCAGTGGCTGGCGCTTTCCCCCGGTCCCTCTTGCGACTCGGGCCCGCCTCCTCAGTAGTCATAAATATCTCGGGCTCGGGATTATCATCCTCGTCTCCAGAGGGAGGCTCGCCTGGATCAACCGGCACGCCATGATAAGGCAAGCCGAGATCCGCAAAGAAATCATATCCGAACGTGAACGCATCGGATCCCTGGCCATGCGAAGATGATCCACCGTGGCGCCAAACATGTCCCTGTCCATGCAAATCCCCGAGAATGACGTGGTCCAGAGGCAACTCCATGCCAGGATCTATGAGATGAGAAAGAGGAGTCTCGGTAGAATGCTCGGAAGGAATAGGGGAAGTCTCCCGCTCTACAGCGCCGCCGCGCCTGTCTCGCTCTCGCCCGAGCAGCCCCTAATGTGTAACCATACCTCCTAAGGAACCTCGCCCCAATCACCTCCGCTTCGTCGCCCTTTCTCCACCACCACAGCCGGGAACTGTACAGAAACAAAAGCGTCAGAAATGATTGATGCGAAAAAAAAAGGAGACAGAAGTAGTAAAAAGCCGTACCTTCATATCCGAATGAGGCCGAAAAGCTCGTGGGACCCGCTCAGGGATAGGGATCTGCACTCTCAATCTAACCCCATCCTGGACATACAAAAAGTTCGATCGAGGGTACCGCACAACCTCCTCCCCCTCTCTCTCAAGCACCTGAGGCATCCTCGCCCTCCTCAAGATAAATTGCGAATAATCCTCGCCCGTCACAAACCTCGAGAAGTGCTGGCCACCTCGATAATCACCCCAGGTCTCCGAACTCTCAGTCGGATGCATCATGTCAGCAGGAGGCTCCATCGGTGCCATCAGAGGCGCACCCTCGCCATGTTGACGCGTCACCCTCTCCCCCAAGTAATATGCATCACAGGTCAAACCCCTCAAAATCCTTCGCTCCACAGTCCACCTCTCTGCACCCTTCAGCTGCTCCACCTCGAAGCGGCCCCAGGGGTAGAACCTCATCCCCTCATCCGTCTCAGCTCTCATCAAAGGAAGGCAATCCTTGTACTTGAGGGTCGTGCGCCCCCTGGAACCTATCTTCTCCCGAGCATGCTTGGTCCAGGAGAGCATAGCCGGATATGCCCCGATGTGCTCTGCCGGCTGCCGCCACATCGTGACATGAAAGAACTCCAGAGCCCATACCTGCGAAAGGTAAAAATCACATCAATTAAGTGCGGAAAGAAACAATGCGTGCTTAAAGAAAAGAGAAAAAGCAAAAGCTTATACCTCCAGAGGGAACTCAAAACATGTGAGGGAACTCACAGCCTTCCGGCTGTACCTGTCTAGAGCAAAGTATAGCTCTGCCAGCCCGGCCTCCCCCCAAGCTACCTCTCCAGCCATCTCCACGTCAGTCAATGTCTGCAACAGGGCAAATACCGTCGTCCCCTCGGCGTGTCCAAAAAGTGTGCTCGAAAAAGCAAACCACAGAAAAGCCCTAGCAATCTGCACAGCAGCCACTCTCTCATCACCAGTCTCATAACTCTCAATGCTCTCCACGATCTTCCCGTGGACCACAGCATACTCCATCCCCATCCCCTTTTTGGGAATGGGGGTAAAGCCTAAAAGGTCCTGCAACTCCCGGTCGCTGTAGCCATCTCTCCACTCAATGCTCCGTCCTTTAAAGGACAGGCCCGTGATCGCAGCATAATCAGAAGGTGTGACCGTAGCCTCACCCCAGAAGAAATGAAATGTGTGGGTCATGTCCCACCAATGCTGCGCCAAAGCAAAAATCAAGCCCTTACTCTTGGGGAACTTGAGCAACCCCCTCAGACACTCGATGAACTCATACAACCCAGTCCCAATGACGATCTGTCTCGGACTCATCAAATCTCCTCTGCCCAAGACTGGAAGCCGATCCCACAGGCCGATCACAGCCTCCACTGATCCCCGAGTCTTCAGCTTATTCAGCTGCTCCGTCACAAAACGATCTCCACCCTGCAATTGAAAGAAAAACAAAAATGTCAAAAAAAAAAATTTGCATACACATGCATCATAGACATAAAGTTTTGAAGAAAATTCGGCAGCATAACGGCATATAATGGACTCATCCCCATATTTCTCGCACAAAAGAAAAGATTTTTCAACAATCACCATTCATCATTCATTCATAATGTCAATGACAAGGAGTCAACAGGAGCAAAATCCTATCCCATTTTTCATAAAATAGCACAAATAAGCAGTTTTCCAAAAAAAAATGCATACATTCATATCATTTATAAAAACATATCTCATTGCTAAAATCCTACATGCAACAAAAAAAAAAGTCCGTCCCGGATTCGGGCAAATTTTCGTCATCTCATATTTCAATAAAAAAAAAAAAAAAAAAAATTGGCAAATCGCCCATACTTTTTTCAAACAAAATGCATATTTTGATTACCCATATACTTAGTGCAACATGCAAATCATCAAAGTCCAAAATTCAATGCCAAGAACACAATTTTCGGATTAAAAAAAAAAAAAAAAAAGAAAAATCACAAAAATCAATTTCAAACGAAAATCGACAAAGGAAATGAAGAAATTCGAAGCATACCGTGCGAAGACTCGGATCAGTGGACCAGGGTTGCCACGCATCGGGATATGGCTCCTCCGCAATCGATTGCGAAAGTGAGTAATGCCTCCTCATCCTCACAAGTTCTAATCGCCTCTCCGCAACCGGGCCGCGTCCTTGACCTTGAATAGCAACTCCTCCGTGTTCCATTGCTCGAAAATCGAAGAAAATCGGAAGATTTCGAAGCTCCTAGGCCAACAATGGCGGATTTCGCCTTTCTCTCTCGTCCTCTCTCGTAAACTGCAATGAAGGAGAAGGAGAAAAGCCTCGGCATTTTAAAAACCAGTCTGGGTTACGTTCATGTCCGCGCGGACAGGAATGAAGAGCCAAAAAGACTATTTTGCCCTTTAAAATTCCAGGACTCTGCAGTTTAGTCCTAAACTTAACGGAGGATAACCAAAGTCTACCTAGGTTAGTCCCCTTCCAAAAGAACTCAACGGCAGTAAAACGTAAGTCCGATTTCTCCAGCGAAAGTTAACGGAATCCCGTTTCTTTCCTCATTTTCATCAACGGCAGTAAAACGTAAGTCCGATTTCTCCAGCGAAAGATAACGGAATCCCGTTTCTTTCCTCATTATCATCAACGGCAGTAAAACGTAAGTCCGATTTCCCCAACGAAAGATAACGGAATCCCGTTTCTTTCCTCATTATCATCAACGGCAGTAAAACGTAAGTCCGATTTCTCCAACGAAAGTTAACGGAATCCCGTTTCTTTCCTCATTATCGTCAACGGCAGTAAAACGTAAGTCCGATTTCTCCAGCAAAAGATAACGGAATCCCGTTTCTTTCCTCATTTTCATCAACGGCACTAAAACGTAAGTCCGATTCCTCCAGCAAAAGATAACGGAATCCCATTTCTTTCCTCATTATCATCAACGGCAGTAAAACGTAAGTCCGATTTCCCCAATGAAAGCTAACGGAATCCCGTTTCTTTCCTCATTATCATCAACGACAGTAAAATGTAAGTCCGATTTCCCCAACGAAAGCTAACGGAATCCCGTTTCTTTCCTCATTATCATCAACAGCAGTAAAACGTAAGTCCGATTTCTTCAACGAAAGTTAACGGAATCCCGTTCCCAGCAGCTTTCGAACTACGATTGGCTTGATTCCTCTTAAGGATACGTAGGTAGCCTACCATAGGTCCAGCCACTCGACCAAAATGGTCACCTTTTTTCGGCAACAAACATAAGACCGGCCTCTTTAAATGAAGTCCACCAAAGGACCATCATCAAGGTTTGAGGCACCTAAAACGCCATCATCTTCAAGGTCTGACGCACCTAAAATGCCATCATCCAGGTCTGAGGCACCTAAAATGCCATCATCATCAAGGTCCGAGGCACCTAAAACGCCATCATCAAGGTCTGAGGCACCTAAAATGCCATTATCAAGGTCTGAGGCACCTAAAACGCCATCATCAAGGTTTGAGGCACCTAAAATGCCATCATCATCAAGGTTTGAGGCACCTAAAACGCCATCTTCAAGGTCTGAGCCACCTAAAATGCCATCATCAAGGTCTGAGGCACCTAAAACGCCATTATTACCAGGTTGACGCCTCAAAATAGTCATTCCAGGGTCAACATCGAAAGACCCGAACTACGACTGGCTTGATTCCTCTTAAGGATACGTAGGTAGCCTACCATAGGTCCAGCCATTCGACCAAAATGGTCATCCCCTTTTCCGGCAGCAAACATAAGACCGGCCCCTTCAAATGAAGTCCACCAAAGGACCATCAATCCCAAATCTTTAAGGTTCGAGGCACCTAAAACGCCATCATCATCTAGGTTCGAGGCACCTAAAATGCCATCATCAAGGTCCGAGGCACCTAAAACGCCATCATCAAGGTCCGAGGCACCTAAAACGCCATCATCAAGGTTTAAGGCACCTAAAACGCCATCATCTTCAAGGTTCGAGGCACCTAAAACGCCATCTTCAAGGTCTGAGGCACCTAAAATGCCAGCATTACCAGGTTGACGCCTCAAAATAGTCATTCCAGGGTCAACATCGAAAGACCCGAACTACGACCGGCTTGATTCCTCTTAAGGATACGTAGGTAGCCTATCATTAGGTTCAGCCATCAGACCAAAATGGTCATTCCTTTCCCCAGCGGTGCGGATCTACAACTCTAGCCATCAGACCAAAATGGTCATGTCCTATCCCCAGTAGAGTTTCTTTCAGCAATCGACTGCAGAACTCGCTCACCAGGTTGACATCCTAAAACAGTCACTCCAGGGTCAAAGACCCGAACTACGACTGGCTTGATTCCTCTTAAAGATATGTAGGTAGCCTATCACCAGATCCAGCCATCCGACCACTTTAGTCACCCCTTGTCAAATATGGAGCCTTACTCTTATCGACGACCCCGTTTCCTTCGAAAGCGCCGTTGCCGAGGGGCTACTGTAAGTGCTCCAATTTGAGTTGTTAGTATTTTCGTTAGAAAACTAACGAAAGCCTTCACATTCTTAACCTAAATCTTAACCTTTCTAACAAAACCTAACTTTTCTAACAAAGCAAGGGTAAGTTGGGGATTGCTATTTAGAGTTAAACAAGGTAAAGAATCTCACAAAAGAGAAAAATTCAAAAATGGAAATCTGTAAAACACAGCTGGTTGCTTGTTTGAATAAAATATTCCTCTTATCCAAAGCTTGGAGCAGCATTTAATGAACAGTGCACGCTGTCATTCTCATCCGCGCGGATGCTTTTGAATTTTTCAGAGGCCTATAAATAGAGCCCCTCAGTCTCAGAAAAACCATGAACAAAAGGAACAACAACTCACTCACACAGCACCTTGGCAAAAATATTGTAGAAAACAGTGGGAATTCCTTTGAATTGCCACCTTTTTCTTAATCATTTTCCCAAATCTCACTCACCAAACACTCACTAAATTCAAGTCTCAAACACAAACACAAGGAATATAGGATACCACCATTAGTAAACCCTCCTTCTCCTTACCTTAAACCTCCCTCATCCATTCATGCATCTCATACTTCAAAGATGTAACTTGTTCTTGCCCTAGATCCAAGAGGATCACCATGGAAGTTCATCTCCATGGATGATCTTCTATAAGGATCAACATTCCTTCCAAATTGTTTTACTTTTTTGAAAGCATTTTCTTAACCTAAAATCAATTTTCATACATAAAATCTTGATTTCAAGTTAAATCTCCCCCATCCCAAGCAAATGAAGTGCTTTAAGTCCTAATGTATCCTAAAGATGGCTTGATATAGTAGATCACCACTAAACAAGTTTAGTGATCAATAATAAAAGCCTAAGGAAATGGGGACAAGCATGGATGCAAAACCCCCTTTAAATCACATTTTCCTTCTTGAGAATGTTGCTGTCCAGTAGCCTTTCTCTAAGACCTCTGTCCATTGTCTAATTTTTTGGACACAGAAAAACTTGGAATTTGGTGTTTACTACAAAATACTTTTTGTAGCCAAAATCCATAGGATTCCATACATATTTTTATTCTATTTTTTGCTTGATTATAACTCCCTTTTTCAAATTATTTTCCAAAAGTCAGTTTAGCAGTCTCTGGAAATCCAGATTTCACATCTGTAGTCACCTTATATAAGATGTTTTGAACAACTTTCATTCTCTGACTTTCACCAGATTCTGAATTTTTAAAGCTCTTAAATTCATCTCAAAACGAAGTGTCCACTGCCTTTTTCATTCTGGCAGAATTGATTTTCAACTTCAAGGAGTCTTTTGAGTACCAAAACTCAACCCTAAAATCATACCAAAAATCATGGGACTTGTTTAATGTCTTACAAGGAGTTCTCAATTTTTAGTTTTCTCAGTTTGCACTTATTTTAACTAAAAACACACACACACACAAATGGTTTCAAATTAAGAAGACTCGTTTTACGAGGCATTCCGGGTGAACCCTAACGTTCTTCCCGGAGTGTAACGTGACCTCCGAACCCAAATCTCTAATCTCGGGCATTTTTCAATGTTTTGGCCCTTAAAATAAAAATGGCGTGGCGACTCCCGTTTTTTAATGATTTTCAAAAAGAAAAATCGCGGCGGGGCACATTCATCACAACAGTCGAGAACTTATTTGCTCTATCTTTCTTGGTCAAAGATGGACGGATTTTGATAGCTGTGGATGAGAAAGGCTCTCATCTTGTTTATATTTTAAGATGCAACCACAATATCCTATAAGGGTGCCACTAAGAGTTTTCTTCCTTTTTTTAGACAATGATTAGGAGTCTAATTCTTTAACAATACTTCCATCCAAGTTTTCTTAATTTTAGACATTCACCCCCTCCCCCTTTGACTTTACACAAGCCATCTAATACAAATTAAGAGTAAACAGTTGACTGCTTGATCAAAAAGTGTGATCCGACCTAAGGTGCATCTAGGGTGCCAGGATTGATATCATGCGATCAAACGTAGGCAACATACATCACTGTCTGCGATGCAGTCAATCGCCCCAAAATAGGATCTAGAACTAGTGAGGTAGTGTGCGGTTGAATATGTTACATTATTGAGACATACACCCCCTCCCCCTTTGACTTTACACAAGCCATCTAATACAAATTAAGAGAAAACAATTGACTGCTTAATCAAACATAGAGAAATGTGTTTCAACCGTCACAAAACATAATTATTCCATTTTCGATATTGTGTTTGTACCCAAAATAAAGAAACATACCTAGCAGTAAACAATCAACAGTTCAGAACATGGGTCACAATTTAAAATGAAAATAAAATGACCAGCCACCATAAAATATGCATTTCGGACTACACTCTTCTTCACTAGATCCATAAACTCTGCTAATTACAAATTAACAACGTAAATACAGTAACCATTTACTGCTTTGACCCTATATGTTTAAAAATAATAATCAAATCTATTCTACTAAATGATGTATTAATTTATGAGGAATGTAAAGGGCACAAATATATTTAAAATGCGTTGTTTTCTCATTTTAATCTCAATCATTAAATTGAATCAATTGTCAATATTGACCAAGAAATTTAGGATAGACAAAAGGGTTTCAAATTAAAGTTTTTTTTTTCAAAAAAAAAAAAAATTGGATTTTATATTTTATTAATGATAGATTAAATTTTAAGGCTACATCAATTCAATTGACCTATTAATAAATTAGCATAACATATGTTCTTAAACAAGATTCGAACTATACTACTAGAATTAAAGGATCTGCATCTACTTAATCTTTAAGCAATACTTGAGAAAGTGCAGGAACCTGTTTGTAAAGGACAGCGGAAGCGAGTGAAAACTTGAAACCCGGTTCACTTCTCTTTCTCTGGATTAACGGCTGGAAAAGTTGAACTCCGGTGAAGGCGGGGATCAGGAAGCTACTGTCTCTTTCTTCAAACCAATCCACTTTTCTATGTAGCAACTTCTACACGGAGAAGGTAACTCTTATACAGTTATCAAAGGATAGAGAGAGAGAGAGAGATAGAGAGAGAGAGAGAGAGAGAGAGAAAGAGAGTGAGAGAGAGAAATCGAGTGAGAGAGAGAAAGCGATTGAGAGAGAAAGCGATTGAGAGAGAAAGCGAGTGAAAGAGAGATTACTAACCGAGGAGAGCGTCGACCTGTGACGGCGAACGGCGGCGAACAGAGAGGCGACGACGTTGGATCAGACCAAGGGTTTCAGCAATTTGCCTATTTAATTTGAAGGCGTAAATGGCCGAGGAAGGGGGAGGGTTTTTATTTATAGGGCTTGTTACCGACGGACGACGTCCGTCTGTATTACCGGCGGACTCTATCCGTCGGTATTACCGACGGAATTAAAAGCATTACCGACGGATTGAACGAAAATTTAAAAAAAAATCCCGGCAAATATAATTTAAATTCCATCGGTAAGTGGGTTTTTTCCGTCGGTAAATGCCCTGTTTCTAGTAGTGCACATACAAAAAAGGTCTCAATCCAGAAAACCCGCAACCACAACCATCCCAAACAAACACCGGACAAATTACTCCAGTTTTTTTCAAAAACTAGTCTAACACCCGTGCGTTAAACGCACGACATGATACTTTGACAAAAAAAATTTAAACTAATCAAAGGAATTACATATAACTATGAAAAATAATTTAAGAAAATAAATTTTAAAGGCAACTAATTCAAAAAATATATAATATCATTATTACCATAATAGTTTTAAAGATTTTGAAAAAAATCTTTGCACACAACATTTAGTTTAAATATTTTCAATTCATAAACACAGCATGAGCATGTTTGAAATATAAATGTTTCCATGAAAAACTAAGAGTCAACAGAGACGGAAGTAAAGTATTCTGAGATTCGCCTACACGCACAAAAAAAGAGGCATAAAACAGTTGAAAATTGATTTTTTATCATATTGCAACTCAATTCATATAACTGAACACTCATACTTGCGGCATTAAACAAAGTGCTAATGTCTTACCAGAATATCTATATCACCATAGGTTTCTTGTACCCAATCACAAAACTCATTGATTGATGAATGATCTATCACATCAAGCTGATGGAAGACCACATTCAAGCCTCCTTCTTGTAACACCTTTGCTACTTCCTCGCTAACAGCAGTCTCCCTTGAAGTGAGGATGACTGTCACTCCATGCAGTGCAAGTTGGTGCACAATCTCAAATCCAATTCCTCTGTTCACGCCAGTTACCACAGCAATAGTGGACCACCACCTAAATGTTTTCCACAATACTTACATTCAAAGTTCAAAGAATGCCAAGGAAAACAAAAATTGTAATAGGACATAAACTATCAAAAATCCATGCTCAACATATGCGACATGCTTATTGACACTATCAAGAAAAAAACTACTTTGGTGAAAGATTTGGATATTCAACTTAACAGGAGTCCATTCCCATTTATTTTTCATTTATTTGAAGGGCAAAAAGTGCATCTTTTTTTCTAGAAAAACATGGGGTTGAAATGTGCAGCTGTTTAGAATAATATTTAAAGGGGTGGGTGTGGAATTTTTAGAACGTTCAGGGGATCAATTGACCCCCCTTGCCACCCCCTCCCTCTGACCCTGCTTCAATAATAAATGATACATAGAGTAATTAAGAAATTTGATGTGTGTTTATGCAAGGATGCAAGACTAAGAAATTTTGATATGTCACCCCTATGCAGGGGATGCAAGACTTACATCCATCCTAAGTGTTCTGTTCCTATTGCTTAATATCCTAAACATATCATTGCTCACTTGTGTAAAAAAAAGCTCATAGTTGTGAAAGGCTAGCGCCTCTCTCGCCCGACTCGCCTTTTTGGCGCCTTTAGGGGTCAATCGCCTTTAGGGGATCTGATATGCCCCCACAAAGCGATTAAATCTAACGGAGTAACAGATTTTAAGAGGCCAGTAGCACAAAGATAGGCAGGCAGCCAACCATAGTGATGGAACATGATTCATCCCAATGATTAAATCTTACGGAGTAACAGATTTTTAAGTCTATTGACCCAACAAATAAAAACCCATGCTTTTCGAGTAAATAAAGCACAAAAAAATGCAATAACATCTATACAAAACACACTAAAAAAAATAGAAACCTATCACTTGGGATGCAACGTATTCCGAAGAAATAATAATCTGAGATAAACATATGAACAAAAAATTGTAACGTTAATCACAACATTGGATAATTGAAAGGTAAGTATTAATAGAGCAAGGAAGAGACCTTCAGCGAGTTGTCTAGTAGTGTGGGACTTGTTAGATGTGGAATTTTCAAGGTAAACAACCCCCAATGGTTCTTTATTTTGGGTGGATAACTCCTGCAAATGAAAAAATACAAACCCTGATAAGATACACAAATGAGAAGTTTTGAAAAGAAGGGGATTGAAAAAATCATTTAACTTGTAACACCAAAAGTAATTTATCCCTTTCAGATTTGACAATAGCTAACGCTTGAAACTAACGACATCGTAAAAAATTAAGTATAAAAAAACATGAACTAATACGTACCTGAAATTACCCGGATTTCGCGCGCGGTGAAAGGTGGTTGTCTTTCGCGGGGTTGGTGTTTGAGACCTCGCTTTCGGGAAGGAGAGAAGTCGCCACACGGTTTTGTATTTTGAGCCCAAACGTTGAAAAACGGCTTTAGTGAAAATGGTGTCGTTTTTATTGGTTGCAAAAACTTTGGAAAAGGCTTTAAAAAGGGGTGTCATTTTTATTGGTAGCAAAAACGAGGAAAAACTTTTTTGAGTACCAGAGATTGTTAGGTTCGGAGGTCACGTTACGTTTCGGGAAGAGTATTTTGAGATCACCCGAAATGCCTCGTATGACGAGTCTTTCTACCTTTCTCGAAAATGTGCGCGTATGTGTGGGTGTGTGTGTGTGTTTGCATTTTGAAAATGGGGGCTTGAATGACAAGCTTAATCTTGGTTTGAATGTCAAACGTTGATTATGTGATTCTTTTTGGAAAATGCGAGAAACGTCAGTTTTGGAGTTTTTTTAGGAAAAATTGACACGAGTGATGATTTTGAACTTTTAACTTAAGTGTCAAATGTTGACTTTTAAGAAAAGAGCGTTTGAATGTCAAACGTCGGATTTTGAGTTTGAAGATGATCGTTTGGATGCCAAACATCATTTCGCTCGTTTTTGAAAGAGAGTTCGAATGTCGAACTCCGGTTTTGAACCGGGCATGTCATTGTTAGCGATTTTACGTGAAAAAAAACATTAAATGAATATGCGATCAATGAATCATTTTGCGACTCGGACTTTGATAAGTAAATACTAACACGAGCCAAACGGCTCGGACTTGTAAATGACAATATTTAAAGTGCGGTATCGACGGAATCAAACGACCCGGATTTTAAAAGTGCGTTAAGTAAATAGCATTCAACGGATCAAACGATCCAGACCGTTAAATGACTATCACAAACCAAACGGTTCGTACTATAAAGTTGCGTAAAGTAAATGACGTTCAACGGATCAAACGATCCGGAATTGTAAATGACATTAAAAGTAACGGAATGGGGGCGGAACGCCGTTTTAAACCGAGAATACATCTCTTACGGGAAGAGAAGAGGATCCGGGACTAAAACGTATCAAACCCCATTGACGGTGATGTCTACATTTCAACAACATTCGACCGAAACGGTTGTAGCGACTGGCACGTAAATCGAGACGGAATGAGTGTTTAGGGAGAGAGAGAGTGTTACCTATGGCTAGGGGTTGACTCTTTTGACCCGGGAGGCATATACGGGATACGATTTAGTATTTGGAATGGTGTTTTGAGGTGGTTTGGCTTGTATTTGGTTGAAATACAGAGTTTTCACGCAAAACGAGGCAAAACGGGGCTCGAGAGAGGGAGAAACTGGTTTGGGCCGTGGCTGTGGAGAGAAAATGGTAAGTTTTTTCTTTTTTTTTTGAAATGTTGACAGCCCTCTGTATTTATAGGGTAAAATTGCAAAAGAGTCCGGATGGACTTAACCTGAATTCAGGGGGTTTTGTGGTATTTTTGAAATTGGAGGGACTTGCTGGCTTTTCTGTTTTGCCTGCAAAAGAGTCCGGACGGACTGGGACTGCAGCCCAGGGGTATTTTGGTCTTTTCACACTGAAATCTGATTGATGTTGACTGGAGGGTCGTGGCATGCATGCCACGTGCCCCTGTGACTCACTTGGTTATGGGTTTTCGTGTCATTATTCCCGGTTTTGTCCGTTTTTTTAAATAACTGTCCGGAAAATGTCCGAAACGCCCCCGAAAAGTGCCGAAAAGTGCATTTTTCAGGAGAAGCTGTACTTTTACGTGTGACGACGTGTGTTGAGTACGCTTCGACATTGGGATGCACGGGGCAGTCCCGGGACATCTCATTGGCTTGGGAACGGGGAGCTTAACGGGTTCCGGTTAACCTGGAGCGGGCCAGTTAACAGATTCCGGATAACTTCTAACGAATTTTGACGATCCGGATTTGGGTACTTACAGTTAGCCCTTCAGCGATGTCACTTTCGAAGGAAGTGGGGTCGTTGAAAAAAGATAAGGATCCAAATCGGGGGATGCCTTACTTTGAAAGACCTGGGCGGTCAGCTGGCTGGACCCTTAGCAAAAGGATTTCTACGTATCTCAAGCGGGAATCAAGCAGATCGTAGTTCGTAGGTGCAAGGAGCCGCGCGTGGGGACCTTGACCTGAGCGTGACTGTTTTGAGGCGTCTAAACCTGAATGGAGACTATTGTGAGGCGACTGAACCTAAGATTAATGAAACTTTTGAGGGCGTGTGGCGCCTCAGACCGAGATTGCTGAAACTTACGAGGGCGTGTGGCACCTCAGATCGAGATTACTGAAACTTTCGAGGGCGTGTGGCACCTCAGACCGAGATTAATTGAAACATACGAGGGCGTGTGGCGCCTCAGACCGGAGTTACTGAAACATACAAGGGCGTGTGGCACCTTAGACCGATTTTGCTGAAACATACGAGGGCGTGTGGCGCCTCAGACCGAGAATACTGAAACTTTCGAGGGCGTGTGGCGCCTCAGACTGAGATTACTTAAAACATACGAGGGCGTGTGGCACCTCAGATCGGAGTTACGAGGATGCGTTTGTCCTGAGATGGAGGCATTCGTGCCTTGGGTGCTAGACTTATGATGATGGCCAGGTTTATCCGCTGGGGATAGGGTGGAAATGACGGGACTGGTTGTGTTAAACTGGCGTTATTAACAACATGGAAGGATTGACGTTCTAAAGACGGGGTTAGGAACGGGATGTGGTCTCGAGAGAGACTGACACATTGCTGGGGAAAAGCGTCCAGAGTTCTGATGGGGAAGTTAGAAAATGAGGGGATTGATTGACGTTTCTTCTTAGACGGGTGGTCTTAGGATCCTGCTGGGGAAGTAAATGTTCACTTGCTAGAGTGAAAAGGTATTCGGACTTACGAGGATGGCCGAAGAGGGATTGTTGTGCGGGCTTACCTTGATGGCCGCTGAGGGGGAATGGTCGGGCTTACGACTGGCGGCCGGGGAGATGAACGTTGGTGAAAACTAATGGGAATTTTGACGTCGGGAGACGGATTTGTGATTTAACGTGCGAAGACGGGACTGAGCGTTTGAATGTCAAACGTTGGTTTGGGGCGGAAATGAGCGTTTGAATGTCAAACCTTGATTTGAGACGGAAATGAGCGTTTGAATGTCAAACGTCGATTTGGGACGGACATGAGCGTTTGAATGTCAAACGTCGATTCGGGACGAAAATGAGCGTTTGAATGACAAACGTCGATTTGGAACGGAAATGAGAGTTTGAATGTCAAACGTCGATTTGGGACGGAAATGAGCATTTGAATGTCAAACGTCGATTTGGAACGGACATGAGCGTTTGAATGTCAAACGTCAATTCGGGACATAAATGAGGGTTTGAATGTCAAACGTCGATTCGAGACGGAAATGAGCGTTTGAATGTCAAACGTCGATTCGGGACGGAAATGAGCGTTTGAATGTCAAATGTCGATTTGGAACGGAAATGAGCGTTTGAATGTCAAACGTCGATTCGGGACGGAAATGAGCGTTTGAATGTCAAACGTCGATTTGGGACGGACATGAGCGTTTGAATGTCAAACGTCGATTTGGAACGGAAATGAGCGTTTGAATGTCAAACGTCGATTTGAGACGGAAATGAGCATTTGAATGTCAAACATCGATTTGGGACAGACATGAGCGTTTGAATGTCAAACGTCGATTTGGAGCAGAAATGAGCGTTTGAGTGTCAAGCGTCGATTCAGGACGGAAATGAGCGTTTGAATGTCAAACGTCAATTTGGGATTTAACGTCTGGGGACGAACGTTAGTGAAAACTAACTGGAAATTTAACGTCGGGAGACGGGAATGTGATTTAACGTCCGAAGATGGTTTGAAATTTAACGTCTGGAGACGAAACGTTAGCGAAAACTAACTGAAAATTTAACGTCTGGAGACGGGAATGTGATTTAACGTCCGAAGACGGGACTGAGCGTTTGAATGTCAAACGTCGGTTTGGGGAGGAAATGAGCGTTTGAATGTCAAATGCCGACTTGAGATTTAACATCTGGAGATGAACGTTAGTAAAAACTAACTGAAAATTTAACGTCTGGAGACGAACGTTAGTGAAAACTAACTGGAAATTTAACGTCGGGAGACGAATGTGATTTAACGTCTAAAGACGGTTTGAAATTTAACGTCTGGAGATGAAACGTTAGTGAAAACTAACTGAAAATTTAACATCGGGAGACGTAAATGTTAGCGAGAAACTAACGGGACTTGACCTCGGGGGAGGGGTGATAGAAATGTCTAACTTGGGGAAATTTTACACTTTTGGGGGCCAAAAGGGGTAAAATTGAAATTGCGAGAAGCTGAGGGGCCAAATTGGCAAGGAATCTTTTCAGCTACAAAAGTGTCCGCCCGGACTTAACCTGAATTTGACCAGGTTCAAATCAGCAACAGGCGGACGCAAACTTGTTCATTTCCACCATTTTTTCAGGCGAGGAAGAGAGAAAATGAGAGAAAAATTCTTCCCATTTTGCGAGTTTTGTTCAAATTTTCGAGGGAAAATCAACATGGATGCCGGCTTGGGACCAATGGCTCGCCATAGGAGAACCGACAATGAAAGAACGAGGTTGGTGAGGACCATTCGAACCACCGCTCTTCCCGTGGATCCAACGGAGTTTTATCCAGCTCGGGACACTCACAAATCCATGGGAGGGATCGAAAGACAGGTAAACTTCCTCTAAATTCGGTTAATTTCAAGAATGTGCATTCTTTAAATTTTAGGAATTTGACTAGAAATGAGTTAGGGTTCTTGGTGCCCGAAATGGGGCTTTTGACTTTGCTATGTTCCTTTGTCGAAATTGACTAGAGTGTAGTTCAATTGACGTTATGGGCAGATGACATAAAAATTTTGGTTGCAAAATTTCATTCCTAGAGGTGTTTTCCGAAATTAAAGTACGTTTAATCCGGGACGGAGTAATTTTTCGAAATGTTCGAAATGTTTTGAAATTTCCGAATTCGACGGAGTTTTCGAGAGGTTTTGAAAGTTCCGAATTCGACGGATTTTTCAAAATGTTTTGAAAGTTCCGGGTTCGACGGAGTTTTCGAAAGGTTTTGAAAGTTTCGGGTTCGACGGAGTTTTCGAAATGTTTTGAAAGTTCTGGGTTCGACGGAGTTTTCGGAATGTTTTGAAAGTTCCGGGTTTGACGGATTTTTTGGAATGTTTTGAAAGTTCCAGGTTCGACGGAGTTTTCGAAATTTTATGAAAGTTCCGGATTCGACGGAGTTTTCGAAATGTTTTGAAAGTTCCGAATTCGACGAAGTTTTCGAAATGTTTTGAAAGTTCTGGGTTCGACGGAGTTTTCGAAATGTTTTGAACTTTTTTGGGATTTTGGACCGTTAATATTCCAACTGGGATGGACATATTTTAGGAAAATGAACCGTTAATAAACGGGTTTTTGAAACTGAATTGTTTCTGTATTTCATTATTTTGATATGCGTTTGTGCACTCTGTTGATGTCGCTTCTGTATTAACGTATTTTTGTCGTATTTACCTGCAGGGGCGAGGGACAGTTGACGTTCGCAACTTGAAGAGCAGGGGAGCCTTCAAGGCAGTTAGAGCACTGTGGGAGATACTCCCAGACGAGGCTCGGGACGGAGAGAGGAGTCCACAGCAGTTTGTGGTTGACTCCAGTTTGGCTGGGTTCTTCAGCGCAGTAGCCGCGGTGGCTTCGACGCAGAGGGCGAGGGTCTTGTATGTTGCCCTGAGCGAGTACTGGTGGGACACGACTGTAAGTACCCAAATCTGGCTCATGCCTTCCGGTTAAGTTTCCCGGCATTTCCCCGGACTTTCCTAAAGTTCAGGAGCAATTTGGGAACTGTTCCGAACCTTCCGAGGGGTGAAGGAATTACTTGGAATTAAAAAACCACATTTTCCTTTGGTATAAAAACCCTTCTAGAAGGGCCACCTTGCATGATTCTAGAAAGGTGCTGAGTCATAGTGGATAATGTCGCACGGCTGCATTAGGCCAAAACTCCAAGCCGCACGGCTTCATTAGCTTTTCCCAGAGTGCCTATAAATAGAGGCCTCCTCTACCCATTTTGATATACAGTTTTCAGCACTGAAACTCTGCCAAAATACCACTACGAAAATACAGAGAGTGAAGAGTGCCAAAAACCACCTCCCTCCTCCTTAAAACCTCCAAAAGTTGGTCCCTTCCCTAGGCAAACTTCAAAGAGAAAGAGGTCACCACCATTGGTAACCTCTCATCCCCTTTATCTTGCATTATACTTGTATATATGTGATATATTTGCTCCTTGCTTTACATATTACTATATATTTGCTTGGGACTTGATATATTGTCATTAAAGATCATATCTTTAAGCATGTAAATCATATCCCCCCCCCTTTTTGCATCCTTTGCATTAAAGTAGCATCTTTTGCTCCTAAAATGATATCTTTATGCATCCTTTGCACCTAAAACCTTTTTTTTACATAAAAGTTGCATCCTTTGCACTTGAAACTTCATTTTTACACATAAAGATGCATCATTTGCATTAAAGATCATTTCTTTACATCAAACAAAGCATCCTTTGCAAACAAATAGCATCCTTTGCATATAAAATGTCATATTTTCATTAAAAATGTCATTTTTATCCTAAACATGCATTCCCTAGTCCCCATTGGTATTTGGAGCATCTCTTGGAACGAGATGGTGTAAAGGTCCTATCTTTACATCATTTCTTCCACCTAAAGATGCCATAGACGGATTCTCCTTTAGAAAAGGATGAACCTTAGCCACATATCTCCGATCATCACTTGAGACAAGCATAAATGCCCCGAAAGAGTCCGAATCGTCTCAAGATGTAGGATTGATAGGCAAAGGTCATTCCTTTCTAAAGGACCTCATCCTTGGACTCTAAAGCGGTGTCCCTGTCTCGATCACACATGACCCAAGGTCAAATAGTGATGATCACAAGTCCAAGATGAGGACGGGATCAAAGTCCCGAACACATAAAATCCAAGGAATCCCGAGCGATAACCAACTAAATGGTTTATACGTCCGGAAGACAACTTGGAACATCCCCCCATCTTTTCAACACAAGCACACAAGAAAGCACGCAAGCAAGCACGAAAAATGGAATCTTGGGAGACTTGCTTCGGCAAGGCACCTTGGGTGAACGACGATCCGTTCTTCCCAAGGGGTAACTTAACCTCCGAACCCTTACTCCTTTTTTTCAAAGTTTTGAGGAAATCAAAATGGCGTGGCGACTCCGTTTTTTCAAATTAAACCAGATGTTTTCAAACTCAAGTGAATCCAAATGAAACACAAAAAAAAGATTTTGGGCACCACATTCACAGTTTGGCGACTCTGCTGGGGAAAACCCAAAGGAGAAAGCTTTCATTTTCAAAAAAAAAAAAAAACGATACCCGGTATATAGGTGGAAACCACTAACCTTCCTGTATCGCTCCCTAACCCGAGGCTTGGGATAAACGGTGGTCTAACAATCCCACGTACCGGTATCCCTTTTCGAAAAAAAAAAGAAAGCTTTTTCCTTTGAGCGGGTTAGCCTCCCGTCACGGATTCCATTTGTCGTGCTTGCTTTTTTCTTTCTTCGCCTTGCATTACATCTTGGTTCTTGGGAATTGTGCATGCTCTATACACTGAACAGGAAGCCTTCTGGAGATGAAAGGTTCCTAAAATGTTTGGGGAGCAACCTGAAAGTGAAAAGGATTGGAACCTGGAAAATTGAGCAATGCAACCGTACGGCTTAATCTGCCTCGGATTCACTGGCGGCTCATCAAGCAATTCCACCAGGACAGATGTGAGGTTAATCTGGCAGCTTAGGCAGCTTGGGGCTATTCAGTTCCAAAGCTCACCAGGCTCCAGAAAATTTACGTGCCTTATCTGTTGCATTTTTTCCCCGTCCCGAAAAAATCATTCCTTTTAAAACACATTTCTGAAAATCTCTGTTTTAACTCAAAAAAAGGAACATTTTTAGGAGACCGCACACTACGCGCACCTTATATATCCTGTACACTTTGCATGCATGTCCCTTTAACTCGGGGTGGTTGTTCAGTTGCAGTCAAGGACAGCCTTACGATGCTCCCGGGCGCGCATGAAATCACCCCAAACTCCCCATGGCAGCCAGTGTCGACCAATGCACAGTCCGTGTCACACGTTTCAAAAAACCGTGACTTTTGGTTGATTTTTGGTCTAGTCCGTGTTATATAGCCCAGTTGCATATCCCCGTAAAGGTCAAACCTTAGTCCATAACGGAAGTCAAGATCTTTCGCGCAAGCGGAGCTCTGTCGAAAATTCCGACAAGGAAAAATTGGTAGAATCTTGACTCCGGCATTGACTTTGACCTTGACCTGCATGAAATGCGTAAGATTCGAGACCGAGTCCGTGCCAAAAATCCAAAGATATTTCGCGCAAGCGGAGCTTTGCCAAAATTCCGACAAGGAAAAATTGGCAAGATCTTGACCCGGCATTGACTTCGACTTTGAATCACGCATAGCGTATGCAACGAAGTTCAATGTGACACTGTGTCATCCGACTTTTACCGCCCGACCCATGCCTATTATCTTCTCGGACATTGCCGAAAATTCAAAACGTCATTCGCGCAAGCGAAACTCTGCCGAAATTCCGTTAAGGCTGAAAGATGAGACTTTCCCGGTATTGCCTTGACTATAATCCGCACCGCTCGTGCGTTAAAAGTTCCTATGACCCACTAGACCCATTAGGAGCATTCTTCTCTCTCGGTCGGTGGGATCCGCGTGCCCTATAGGACCCTCGCCCGAGGCTGTCCACCCTGGGAGGTCGAAATACAGGTGGAAAACGAGGGGCTTATAGACGTAGTGACGGAACCCACTGATCCAGGATCTAGAGTAGTTGTGAAAAAGAAGGGCAAACCCCCTTTTCCAACCAAATAGAAATAAATAAAAGACATTGTTTTAAGTAAACTTGAACAATTAACGGAATCATAATTGCATGATCCTATTTATGCAAATCCCTATTCGCGACCTCCTCGGTCCAACCTCCGATTTTCTATCTCGACCTTTCGCGTTCAAATCCCTAATCGCGACCTCCTCGGTCTGATCTCCAATTTCCAATCTCGACCTTTCACGGTCAAATTTCCAATCGCGACCTCCACGGTCCGATCTCCTATTTTCGATCCTGACCTTTCTCGGTCAAATTTCCAATCGCGACCTCCACGGTCCAATCTCCGATTTTCAATCCCGACCTTTCACGGTCAAATATCTAAGCGCGACCCTTCACGGTTCAGTCTCCGATCTTCGATCCTCGATCCTAAACTTTTACGGTCAAAATTCCAATCGCGACCTCCTCGGTCCGATCTCCGATTTTCTATCTCGACCTTTCGCGGTCAAATCTCCAATCGCGACCTCCTCGGTCCGATCTCCGATTTTCTATCTCGACCTTTCGCGGTCAAATCTCTAATCGCGACCTCGTCGGTCCGATCTCCGATTTTCTACCTCGACCTTTTGCGGTCAAATTTCTAATCGCGACCCCCTCGGTCCGATCTCCGATTTTCGATCTCTACCTTCCAAGGTCCAATCTTTTCCGATCAATTAGGCTTAGGAGAAAATGTGTTTTGAGTAAAATTTAAGCAATAAGTGCATGTTACTCGAGCCTTCAGCCTAAACACTTACCTCTGAGTCTAAACCTCACATACCTCCGATTCTAAACCTTGCTTACCCCGAGTCTAAACCTTGCCTACCCCAAGTCTAAACCTTGCCTATCTCTTTTCCGCAGCAAGAAAGAAGTGGGTGAGAATACCGGGTCAACGACTTTTCAGTGCAGAAATCTCAGGTTCAGACGGTCCAACAGAATCATCAGTTTTGTCTACTCAGGGGTCAGAATGACAGATTTGACATAAAACAGCAGTGGTACGGGTAATCCGATGACCAGAGAGAAAGAGTTAGTCCTAGCTTTGGAAAATGCCCATAGGGTTCATGAAGAGCAGCTGTCCATGCTCATCGATGCGCTCCGCCGTCATGGAGTTCAGGTAACAGTTGAGGCGAATGGTTCTCTGGTCATGGTCGAAGATGAGACTCCAGAAACAGTAATTTCAGTCCCTCCATCCCATAACCAATACCCTCCATCCTACAGCCAATACCTTCCTCCATTCACATATGATCCCTTACCAAGGACTACTCCTCTTCAGTTCTTTCCAACATCCCAGGCCCTCAGGGCTCCATCGCCCTCAGCTCTGTAACGATGTGTTGCCTTTTTCGCGGGAAAAATTCGATTTTTGCGTTTCTTTGAAAAACCAAATAAAACCGGAAAAAACGGAGTCGCCACGCCATTTTAATTTTGAAGGGCAAAACTTTGAAAAAAGCCCGAGATCAGAGATTTAGGTTCGGAGGTCATGTTACGCGTCGGGAAGGACGTTAATGTGCACCCGACGCGCCTCGTAAAAACGAGTCTTCCAAGCTGAAAATCATTTGTGTGTGTGTGTGTGTGTGTTTTGGCCAAAATAAGTTGAAACTGGAAAAAGTAAAAATTGGGATGTCTTTTTAAGACTTTAAACTGATCCCATGATTTTTTGGAGAATTTTTGGTTTGAGATTTGGTACTCAAAAAACCTTTTGAAGTTGAGAAGTCACTTCTGCCAGAAGAAAATGGCAGCAGACACCTGATTTTGAAATGGATTCAAGGGTCCTAAAACTTCATAATCTGGATGAACTCAGAGAATGAAAGTTTCTCTAGACTCCTTGAATAAACTTTGTGTGAAAGAAATTTCCATTTTGGAGAAGATTTGAGGGGTCAAAACCTTCTGGAAACCTCAGATATGAGATCTGGATTCCCAGAAGCTGATGAACTAGCCTCTGAAAGAAAAATTGAAAAGAGGAGTTTTACTCACCCAAAAAATAAGGTAAAAATATGTCTGGAAAGCTCTGGATGTTGGCTACAAAAAGTGTTTTGTAGTCAACACCAAATTCCAAGTTCATCTGTGTCCAAAAATTAAGACCATGGACTGAGGTCTGAGAAAATTGCTACTGGACAGCAACTTCTCAAGAAAGAAAATATGATTTTAAGGGGGTTTTGCATCCATGCTTGTCCCCATTTCCCTAGGTTTTGGTTAGTGATCACTAGACATTTTAGTGGTGAATCAACTATACCAAACCATCCTTGGGGTACATTAGGACTAAGCATTTCATTTGCTTGGGGAGGGGGATTTTACCCTTTGAAATCAAGATTTAGTGCTTAAAAATGGTTTTTTTAGGGTTTTGAAAGTGCATTTTTGCAAGTAAACAAGAAAAGCTTTGAAAATAATGTTGATCTTTGTAGAAGATCATCCATGGAGATGGTCTTCCATGGTGATCTTCTTAGATCTAGAGAAAGAAGATGAAAGAACTACATTTTGTAGTTTGAAGATGCATGCATGGATGAGATTTAGGGTTAGGAAGAGGAGGGTTTACCAATCTTCCTTGTGTTCTTGAGTGTTTGGCTTGAGTGTATGAGTGTTTAGGGCTTTAATATGAGAGTGAGTGGATGAGTATGAGTTGGGAAAGATTGGAAAGAAAAAGGTGACAATTCTTGAGAATTCTCACTGTTTTCTCTCTATATTTCGCCGTAACTTCGTTGCTATTGTGTTCTTCCTCCTTATTTTTGTGACTCGGAGGGCTCAATTTATAGCCCTCTCGAAATTGACAAAGATGTCCGCGCGGATGGGAATCGGCGTGCAATCGTTCATTAAATGCAGCCCAGCTTTGGACAAGGGGAATAATCTTTTCAAAATTCAAATTAGGCAAATGGCTTATGTTTCCAAAGATTGCTATATTTGGTTTTCTTCTTTTGTTTTTCTTTTTTGAGATTCTTTTTAAGGTTTAACCTTAAATAACAATGCCCATTTTACCCTCACTTTGTTAGAAATGTTAGGATAGTTAGGAATTGTTAGAAATGTTATAACTTTCGTTAATTTTCTAACGAAAATTCTAACAAGCTCAAATTGGAGCACTTACAAGAGCCCCCTCGGCGACGGCGCTTTCGAAGGAAGCTGGGTCGTCGATAAGAGTAAGGCTCCATATTTGGCGTGTGATGATCGAGTGATCGGGTGGTCGAACCTAGCGATAGGCTACCTACGTATCCCGAATGGGAATCAAGCTGCCGTAGTTCGGGTCTCGACCCGAGATGATGGCGTTTTAGGTGCCTCGAACCCGATGAGCGAGTTCTACGCTTGCATCGGAAAGAAACTCGCTGGGATAAGAGATGACCATTTTTGGTCTCGATGGCTATCCGCCCGCCGGGGATAGGAATGACCATTTTCGGTCTCTCGCCGGGGATGATTGCGATTTATCGCTTTCTAGTGATAGCGTCTTAGGTGCCTCAAACCTTGAGATGGCGTTTAGGTGCCTCGGACCTATGATGATGGCGTTTTAGGTGCCTCGAACCTTGAGATGGCTTTTTAGGTGCCTCGAACCTTGATGATGATGGCTTTTTAGGCGCCTGACCTTAATGATGATGGCTTTTAGGCGCCTGACCTTAATGATGATGGCTTTTAGGCGCCTGACCTTAATTTGAAATGGCCTTTCGGTGGACTTTGTCTCCGCCGAAGGAGAGGGTGACCGTTTTGGTCGAGGGGCTGGACCTAATGATAGGCTACCTACGTATCCCTAGTGGGAATCACGCCCTTTCGTAGTTCGAGTACTACTCGAGATTTCGTTGGCGTTTCGGATTCCGTTAACTTTGTTCGGGATTTCGTTAGCCTTTGGCTGGGAAAATCGAACGTATTCGTCCTGGGAAATCGGTCTTACGTTTGACTCGCGTTGGATGATTTTGATGAAAGATACGGGATCTCAAGTTATCTTTCTGGCACTCGGCCTTACGTTTGACCGGGGTAATTTTGATGAAAGATACGGATCTCGTTATCTTTCTCGTGGCACTCGGCCTTACGTTTGACCGCCGGTAATTTTGATGAAAGATACGGGATCTCGTTATCTTTCTCGGGCACTCGGTCTTACGCTTGATCGCCGGTAATTTTGATGAAAGATACGGGATCTCGTTATCTTTCTCGGGCACTCGGCCTTACGCTTTGATCACGGGGTAATTTTGATGAAAGATACGGGATCTCGTTATCTTTCTCGGGCACTTGGCCTTACGCTTTGATCCGCCGGGGTAATTTTGATGAAAGATACGGATCTCGTTATCTTTCTCGTGGCACTCGGTCTTACGTTTGATCGCCGGGGGTAATTTTGATGAAAGATACGGATCTCGTTATCTTTCTGGGCACTTGGCCTTACGCTTTGACCGCCGGGGTAATTTTGATGAAAGATACGGATCTCGTTATCTTTCTCGTGGCACTCGGTCTTACGTTTCGATCGCCGGGGTAATTTTGATGAAAGATACGGGATCTCGTTATCTTTCTCGGGCACTCGGTCTTACGTTTGACTCGCCGGGGTAATTTTCTTGACAAGGGGCCGACTTTGGTTAACTTTGGTTAACTTTGTCAAGTCGGGACCGAATTGTAGTCCCGAAATTTTAAGGGGCAAAAGGGTCATTTTGACCTTGACAAACTTATCCGCGCGGATAGGGATGGAAAGTCGTGGGTATTTAATGGGGCCAACGCCCTTCTTCTTCCTCACCCGCATTTTCGAAAATTCCGAGAGCAGGGAGAGAGAGAGACGGCATTCCGCCATTTTTGGCTATTTAAGCTTCAAAATTTGTCCGATTTCTTCGATTTTTTGAGCAATGGAACACGGGGAAGGCGCTTTTCAAGGCCAAGGACGTGGCCCGGTAGCGGAGAGGCGATTGGAGCTCGTCCGGATGAGGAGGCATTACAATCTTTCGCAATCGGTTGAGGAGGAGCATTACCCCGATGCTTGGCAACATTGGGCTTCGGATCCGCATCTCCGAACGGTATATTTCGAATCCTCTTGATCCTCTCGTCGATTTCTTGTTTGAAATTTTTGGGTGATTTTTGAATTTTTTTTTTTTTGAATATTGAATATTGATATTGATGATATGCAATGTTGCAATGAATTTGTGAGTGTCCCGAAAATGTGCATTTTGCTTGGGAAAAGAATTGGCATTTTTGCCATTTTTTTTTTTATTCGAAAATTTCATGTGAAAATTCAAGAATTGTGATTTTTTTTTTTTGGAATTGAATATTGCATGTTCTTGATGATGATGATTTTTTTTTTTTTGAAATTGAATTTTGATATTGATGAATAATGATGCAATGCATGCATTTTGTTTGGAAAGAATGGGCATTTTGCCAATATGAGATGTATGTATGTTTAGGATTTTTTTGAAAAGTGGGACGGATTTTTCCTCCCGTTGCATGTAAGATGGATGATATGCATGTATGCATTTTTTTTTGAGATGATGCATGTTATTTTATGAAAATGGGACGGAGTTTTTTACTTCCGTAGGAATGCATCTTTTTTTTTTTGATGAATGCATTGGGACTTGCTAAAAATTGTTTTCTTTCATGCGAGAAAAATGGGGCTATGCTCATTGTATGCCGTTATGCCGTCGAAATTTTTTTTTTTTTTTTTTTTAATGCAAATGCAATCTTTTTGACATTTTCTCTTTTTTTTTTTTTTACAGGCGGAAACCGTTTTGTGACGGAGCACCGAACAAGATGAAGACTCGAGGATCGGTGGAGTCTCGTGATTGACTTGTGGGACCGGCTTCCGGATGCGGGCCGAGGAGCTTTGCCGAGTCCGAGACAGATTGTTGTCGAGACGGGGCTCGGGAGTTTGTCGAGTGCTTGAGGGACCGGTCAAGTTCCCTAAGTGCAAGGGCTTCGATGTTTGCTCGCGCAAAGATCGGTGGGACGCGACCCACACCTTCCACTTCTTCCGGGGCGAGGCGACCGTTACGCCTTCCGACTATGCCGCGATCACGGGTCCGTCCTTCAATGGACGCAAAGATTGAGTGGAGAGATGGCTACAGCGATGCCGATCCGTTGTGCTCTTCGGGATTTTCCCCTATTCCCAAAAAGGGGATGGGGATGGAGTATGCCGTGGTCTACGGCAAGATCGTGGAGACCATAGCGAGTTACGAGGCCGGGAGGAGAGGATAGCGCCGATCGATTGCCGTGGCCTTCCCGTGGTTTACTTTCTCGAGCACGCTCTTGGTCATGCCGAGGGGACAGCGGTCTTTGCCTTGCCGAGGTCCTTGGAGGACATGGAGACGGTTGGAGATATTTCCCGGGGGAGGCCGGGCCGGGCCGAGCCGTACTTCGCTCTGATAGATACAAATGGAAGGCCGTGAGCTCCCGTACGCTTCGAGTTTGCTCTGGGAGGTATAAGCTCTCTTTTGCTTTCCCTCTTTCCTTTGAGCACGCACTTTTATTTGCACCGGATTGATTGGATTTTTACCTTCGCAGTATGGGCGTTGGAGTTTTTCCACGTCACGGTGTGGAGGCACCCGAGGCGTACGTCCGGGCGTATCCGGCCATGCAGCCTTGGTCCAAGCATGCCCGGGAGAAGATAAGCTCCAGGGGGCGTACGACTGTAGGTACGCGGATTGCCTTCCTTCGACGGAGGCCGAGACGGATGAGGGGATGATATTCTTCCCCGGGATCGCTGAGGTAGCGCACCGAAGGGCGCCGAGATCCGGACGGTGCAATGGAGGATTTTGAGGGGCCCGACTTGCGACGCCTACTATCCGGGAGAGAGGGTGACGCGCCAAAGATGGCGTGAACTCGCCGAGGACACCGGTGGAGCCTCCCGCCGACATGATGCACTCCGAGCGATCGGTCCGTGACTGGGACGATTACCGAGCAGCCAAGCACTTCTGACTTCGTGGCGATCGAGCCATATGCGACGTTCGTCTTGAGGAGGCCGAGGATGCCTCAGTTTTGGAGAGGGAGGGGCTTGGGATCCCGCGGTACCCTCGGACGGATTTTTCCTACATCCAGGATGGGGTCCGATTGAGGGTGCAGATCCTCACCCGAGCGGCTTCCACGAGCTTTCCGGCCTCGTCCGGTATGAAGGTATGGCTTCACCTTTTCCCCTTCTTTTCTTTCTTTTGTTTCATCATCTTTAGCATCACTTCTTTTTTTTTTGACGCTTTTGCTTTTGTGCAGCTTTTCGGAGGTGGTCGTCGAGACACCGACGAAGCAAGTGATCGGGCTAAGAGATTCATACGGAGGATGGTTGCTTGCGGCACCTCGTGCTAGGGCGAGGAGACCACGGCCGGCACCGTCCGACGGGAGGCTTCTCCTATTCCCTGAGACTTCTTCCGAGACCCCTCTTTCTCCTCTCATTGATCACCGAGCGGCACTGCCTTCGGATCACGTCATTCTTGGGGATCCGTACGGGCAGTGGACACGTCTCGGCGGCATGGTGGGTCGTCTCCGTATGTTCGTGAGTCCTGACGCCTTCACCTTCGGATACGATTTCTTCAGTGGATCCGGGTTTACCCTATCGTAGTGTGCCGGTTGGTCCCGACGAGCCTCTTTCTCGGAGATGAGGACGATTCCGAGCCCGAGACTTTCTGTGGCTCCCGACGAGGCGGGCCCGAGTCGCAAGAGGGGCCGGGGAGACATCGGTGCCGGAGACTCCGATTGATTTTTTTTTTTTTTTTTTGAGATTTGGATTTGTACAGTATCATGCACATTTTTTTTTTTTTTTTTTGATGTAATAATTTAGGATTTTATTTATGTTTGTTTGTTTTTTTTTTATGTACACTCTCTTTTTTTTTTTTTTTGGAATGTAATAATTTAGGATTTTATTTTATGAATGCAATGCAATATGAATGCAAAGTGTTGCATGAGCCTTGGTTTTTTTTTTTTTTTTTTGCAAGGGTGTTTGGTATATGGACTGGTTTGGGGAGGTTTTTGCACTGATTTCGAGCAACCGGACGTAATATTCCTCTTTTGGTGTAGCAAACTTGACCGTTGCAATTTTTTTGGGAAAGCAATCCCATCCGCGCGGATAGGAGCAAGATCTCGACATTGTCCTTTAATTTTGGCTCGACTGGTCTTGCTTTATTTCAAATTCAAATATCTTCTTCAACCTTCAAATTCAAAATGTACCATTTTCGGGAGGAAGAGAGAAAAACCATGGAAAGCCTTAGAAAAGCTCCCTCAAAATTGTCCCAAGAGTCCCAAATGTCATTTTTCAACAAGTTCAAGGATTGGTCCCGGAAATTATGCATGAGAGAAGGTCTTTCTTTGAAGAACGGTACAAGGTACGATGCTTGTGGTCTCTCAAAGAATTGGTTCCGGATTATGACCTCTTAAGGGCTTCTTCTTCGTTTTGGGATACTAGAAGGCATGTCTTTTGCCTTTCCTTCAACGAGATTGTTCCGACCGTGGAAGAATTTCGGGCCTTGCTTGGAGGTCCTGAGGTGGAGGAGATAGCAATTCCTTTGTCCGAGGAGCTTCTTTTGTTGACAAGTTGTGCAACCTTCTTCATCTTTCCCTGAGGAAGCACGAGGCATGATCCGCGGTCCCGACCATTTTGATATTTCCGGTCTTCCCGACAGATTTAGGGGCTTAGGCTTGGTGGATGACGCCTATTGGGATGCCTTTGCACTTTGCATGTTCGGCACTTTGTTCATGGTCTATTCCTTCGGGATTTGCCATCGATCTCGCCGGATGTTGTCGTTCATTGTCGCCCGGCGTAGAGATGTCGTTCCTTTGATTCTTGGGGAGACTTTTCATGCTCTCGACGATTAGCTACCGGACGGCGGTATATGCACGGGGCAGCCCGCTTCTCTTGACCCCGTGGCCGATGGAGCGTTTGGGGGTTCTTCGGGAAACCTCTCGATATGATCGTGCCTTGGACTTTTGCCAGAGAGGTGTTGATGTAGATTTTGATGATCGTGGCTCGTGGGACGCGTTGGATGGCGGGTCGCCAAACCGAAGATATCGATGGTCGGTGCCTCATTGGCGGGTGGAGACTCGCAGAGTGCTTCAGACGGGTCCCATGTGGTTATGCTTCCGGGCTTTCTCACCCAGCTTCTACATTCCGCCCGGGTCCCGAGACAGCTTTGGCTTGGAGCAGTTCCTTTGGAGGGTTTTGATGATATAGCCACTGTGGTGGTGGCTCCCGTTTCCATGGATGATCCCTCGGTGTTTCCATTTCTTTCCCGAGTATGGAGGTACGATGCCTTTCCTCCTGGGTCATTCTCAGCGTCCGAGACCGGTGTTCCCGACCACTTGGTACCCGGGATTGGTACGAGGGGCATCCGGGAGAGACTCAGTGGCTATTTTGAGACGGCGTGAGGCCATCAGTAGGTGCGGAGGACCCGATCAAGCTTCGAGAGGAGGAGGGCCGAGGCGAGGGCCAACCCTCATGACAGAGCGGAGACGCCGTGACCGATTATGAGGCTTACGTCAAGAGACAGGAGAGGAGGGCTCCTATGTTACCGCCTAGGTTACAGGAGATGAGGGATGACGCTAGTGGCTACTAAGGCCCCGACAGAGGCCGGTTTGATAGACCCCGTTCCTATACCGCAGCTTGGTAGGAGGAATACCGACATTTTTCCGGCTCGTAAGAGAAAGACTCCTGGAGGGGGAAGAAGAAGGGAGAGGCCAAGACGAGTGGCTTGGAGTGACTCCGAGGTTTCCAAGTATCCCTTTCTTGCCATGACAGACACATTAGTTTGATTATGTATCTTAGTTTTCCTTTAGCAAAGCTGCCGCTGTAGGAATGAATCGGGCTTAGACTCATCAAAGAGCTTTTAACTTGTAATGAATATTTGAATTGCTTTAGAGTTTTTCGAGACGCTTTCATGGTCTCGATCAATTGTATTGATGCCAAAGTATGGCTTTTATTTGTGCTTTAGACCGAACCGTTTCCGCCGCCACGTTCCCTCATTTTGAGGAGCTCAGTCTTCGTAGTTCAACCCGGTGAACTCTTTTTTGTTTTTTTTTTGTTTTTTTTTTTTTTTTGGTGCAACCCCGTTTTTTACCTAGGCCGCCCTTTTCGGGTTTCTAACCTAGTTGGGTATTACTCTTTAGCACTCTTTTTTTGTTTTTTTTTTTTGTTTTTTTTTTTGGTGCAACCCCGTTTTTTACCTAGGCCGCCCTTTTCGGGTTTCTAACCTAGTTGGGTATTACTCTTTTAGCACTCTTTTTTTTGTTTTTGTTTTTTTTTTTTTGTTTTTTTTTTGTTTTTTTGTTTTTTTTTTTTTTTTTTTTTTTTTTTTTTTTACGCGTAGTATCTCGCGCAGCCTTGTCACCATTCACTGGGTGTACAAAGGGATTCCCGTCGAGGTCCGCAAGTTGCATGGCTCCTCCGGAGAAGATCTTCCGGACTACATATGGCCCGACTCCATACAGCTCCCATTTGCCGAGAGGGTTGATACGGACCGGGGCTTTTCTTTTAGAACGAGATCACCTTCTCGGATCTCCCGATGCTTTACTTTCTTGTCGAAGGCTCGCCATTCTTCCTTGGTAGGCCCGGATGTGTTCCATGGCCTTCAATCGGCGTTCGTCTAGTAGGGCCAATTCGTCATGGCGACTGGGAGCCATTCGACCTCGTTGATTTGGCTTTCCAAAGAAGATACTGAGCGAGGGTATTTCCACTCGATTGGGAGTACGGCTTCCATTCCGTATGTGAGGGCAAAAGGTGTTTCCCGCTGCCGTTCGACCGATGTTCTCAGAGCCCCAGAGTGCCAGTGTAACTTCTGGCCAATCTCCGCTTGGATGCACCATTTTCCTGATGATATTTTCCAGTAGTCTTGTTTGCCGCTTCGACGGCTCCGTTGGTTTGGGGCCCGTAGGGTGATGACTTGTGACGGGTTATTCGGAATTCCGCCAAAGAATTTTTCACATTCCCTTCGAAGTGGGATCCATTATCTCGAAATGATTTCGGCCGGCAACCCGTATCGGCACATGATGTTTTCTTTGATGAAGAGGGCAACTTTCTTTGAATTGAGGATTTTGTAGGACTTTGCAGCATCCTTTCCACTTCCTTCGAAGAAATGACCAATCAAGGCTCTTTAGGCTCTTCCGCAGCCTCCCAAATTCACACTCGTCAAAATCTCTTCGGCCACTTGGGCTCGATTTTCCTCTTCCTGACAACCCGCTTAAAGATTTTTTTTTTTGTTGTTTGATTTTTTTTTTTGTTTAATGTGTCTCGTTTCTTTATCTAATGAATTATTATTAAAAATTTTTATTAATTAATTCATCATTAGTTAAAGTGGCAATCAAGGGATACTCGTAAAGGTTCGTCATTTCATTGAAAACGAAAGGGAATACAAAGGCTTGCTGCTGCACTCGTAGTCTTCAGCGTAAGGCCATCTGACGACCCTAGAGACTCGATCTTAACAGAGAGAGACTGGGAGGACTTGTCCTAGATTGACACAAAGGGACGGGGACCAATCCAAGCTTGGTGATCATTTCCTCCTTGGTCGCGGACGGCCCGAGAGAGTTTCCCAATTCTTTAGCGGCATCGCTGTTGGTGGCCTCATGACTCGAACTCGTGGCCGTTTTTGTTCTCCTTTCTCAATTGCCGCTATCATCTCTTGACCGAGCCGAGATCAATCGTGTCCGGCACTGGACTTCTTCTTCGAACAATTGCCGCATAACTGCACCATCCCAATCATCTCGAGGGAAATTCCGTGGCCTTAGCTTTTGGCACCGTCGCCCGAATTCAGTTTCGGATCTCCCGGCGTAGGAATAGTGGTTGTGAGCTTCTCGAACCTGTTCCACTGTGTCGCACGCCCGAAGGTATACTCACTCTTCATGGTAGTGGTAGCCCTGTGTATCTTGGGTAGGTCCAGAACATTCTACGGACCGGGTTAGCCTTGGTTCCCCCGAACTTGTTGAGGCTATCCTCGTAGCTTTAGCCATCCTTCCGTAGGAGTGGGCTCGTGATGTTTCCCGGTTGTGTGGGACCCTTTACAAAGTAGTCACCCAAATTAGGATCAAGGGGAGAGATTTAGGGATTGTCAACCGGGATCTTTCCCGTGGGCAGCCTTCAAATCTCTTTCCCTTTGCAGCTGTCCACCGGGAGGCCTCATATCCTGTGCCGTGGCGAGTATTCTGTCCTTTCACTTCGATGAGTTTGAAAGTTCCTTGTTGGCGCTTCCCTGCACCGAGGCCGTAGATAGCTCATTTTTCTCATCATTTTCAAGACCGGTGGGATTTTATCCCGAGTGACCGTCGATCTATGTTGCACACTTGGGCCTCGGGAGGCTCGACCGTGAAGCCCGTTAGCATGTGACCTTCCTCATCATGTTTGATTTCCGTAATAGGTATTCCGCCCGTATCCGTGCCCTCTAAAGTGACTAAATCCCCGTAAATGGTCGTCGATCCCCATTCGAGACGAATTTCACACACCGGTGGAGGCTTGAGGCGACCCCTTTGACTTGGTGCAGCCAAGGTCTTCCAACAGGCATTGAAAGTAATCGGGATGTCGATAACCCGGAATTCCACAGTATCAATTTCGTCCAAACCAGAGGTCTAAAGTAGCAACTCCGAGGACCGCCGATGTTGAGTCGTAAGCTTTGATCGTGAGAGAAGAAGGCTTCAAGTCCGTAGTCTTGATATCAAGCAAGCTCATGATCTTTGGCCGGAAGAATGTTCATTCCGGACCCATTATCAACCAGACCCGAGGGAGGCGTCGTTCATCCAAACTGGATCGTGATGAAGAGAGGCTCATTATGATCGCCCCAAATTGAGGGAGGTCGAGATCTCGTGAAAGTGATTATGTTCCCGTAGTGGATGTTTCCAATCACCGTACCACATCATCGGGAGTAGCATCAATAGGCACGAGAGTGCGAGCTGCTTTCTTCCAGCTTCCACCTTATGGGGATAAGACGAAGTGAGTAGAGACCAGAGGGAAATGTTGGCCTCGTGTTTGCTTCAACCGGGTGAGCACGGATCCTCTTTTTCGTGGTCCTGGAGTTTCACTGCCTTAGCATAGGGGCGGCGATCTTCTTTTGGTGCTTGATCTCGTGGCCTTCTTATCTCGCTTTAGGGATTTCCTTGGAAAATTTGCCCGGATCGGGTCAACAGATTAACTTCCTCATCGGGCCGTCTCTTGACTCGGATTTCTTCAATGCCGCCAACGTTAACTGGGAGCCCTTTTGGCTATTGGCCATTGCCCCGCGAGCCTCGGCAACGGTGCGGGCCGAGCTTGAGCCGTACCGGCCTCTTCCCCGGGCGGCCCTTATAACCGCTTCCCAAGTTACCGCTTCGAGTCTGGGGTTGTGTTGTTGCCCCTCGGATGGCCCACGCAGCTAGGGCGTCCTCCGATTCACTCTCATGGCCGGCCTTGCTCATTGTCATCATGCAACAAGAGTCGCTATTGTCGGGACTTGGCGGCTTTTCGATTTCATCCCCAGATAGTGTAGCCATTCTTGTTTCCTTTCGTAATATTCGTAGTTGGAGATGATTATAGCATTCTCGTGTGGGAGGCGCATCCGCATTATGCCGCTCTAGGACTTCTCCGAAAGCCGACATACATTCGGGAAGGTGATTTCTTGGGTAACCCCGACAAGGAGTGTTACTTTGTTCGTGGATTTGATCTAACCATGGTTATTTTCTCATTTGGTGATGGGAGTTAATTTTCCTCTTTCGATCGATCTTCGACTATCACCGGATCGGACACCCAAAACCCTTTCCCCAAAGCATGGTATGCATGTTGAATTCTAAGACATCCACGTGCTCGCATCCATGAAACTTCATGGCCTTCATGTCCTCGGTCTCGTATTCGTCTTCCGAAGTTTCTTCGTCGTCGCTTGCCGATAACCAACCATTGTGCCCGGCTCCCACGGGCTCATTTCTCGCATGATTGTTCCGCATTGTTTCCGGATCCGGGGCCTCGCCTGACTCTTCGCTCGCCATCATCATCGTCATCGCCATCATCGTTGCTAATCTTCTTCCCATACCACCGGGATTTCACCGAGAGAGAGCGACGGTCAAATCTGTTAGGGAAGAGGGGTGCGTGCAACCGCAGGTTGTTGTCATATGCTCCCATTCCCTAAGTGATGGTAATCGCGATTCAGCCTTCTCCTCCCGTAAATTGCGGGGGAAGAGTGAGAGGGGGTGGCACGTATTTGACACTGTGTAGGATATAGAAGGAATCCTCCTCTTCCGATTCTTCACCGTTCTGGATCATATTCGGCTCTCCCAAAGCCAATTTGCGTAAGTGTACTAGCTCCGCATGCTCTTCGGCCTCTTTGCCGATAAGCCCCAAGACAGTGCTCGCCGGAAACTTTCTTGCTCAATCTTTCTTGACTGCTCTAACCATCTTGTATAAATAGTTCTTTCATGTTCCGAGCGGAATGCCCCCAGCTTCTTCTGGTATCGGCCTTCCCTTCACCCGAAAAATAGCGGGCCTCGTATTCTTGCAAGGAGTCTCCGACATGAGACCAAGATGGGTCGATTCGCTCGATATCCTCGAGGCCGAGGGGGAATCCGACCAGATCCTCGACGAGGTCGGCCACGGGTATTTGGGGACCTTCATCAAGCATCTTCCCGGGCGTGTGAAGATTCTCCGCATTCAATCATATTCACCTGATTATGGTTCCGTAAGGGCAAATGGGATTTTTTGATCGTGTTGGGCCCCTGGGGCCTTCCAACTTTCCTTGCTCTATTAGCCCCCGGATTGCCTTTTTCAGAGTAAAGCAAATTGGCCGCCGATGTCCGTGAGCTTGATGAAAGGCACAATACTTTGTAGTATCCACTGAGCATTCGGATTTCCTGGGGTTGGAAATTCTCCAAAGGCCGCAAAGCAAGCCTTCTTTCACCAGCCCCCTAAAGATGTCATTCAGGGCATTCCAAAGTTTTCGAGATTTATGACCCGCGGTCCGGGCTCGGCCGGTTTCCCCGGGAGCAAAAGGAGTCGTGTTATTACATTCCCGTCCCGCATAGTTAATCATCTCTTTGCCTTTAGCAGAGCAGGGGCGGTGTTTGGCAGGAGGAGCCCGATATCCGTAGGCAAAGCACTGGCCGCTGACAGGCCTTTTCAAACTTAGCCGCAGAGTTAACCATGGCCCGTAAGTCTCGAGTATGGGAAGTGACCGAGGGAGGCTCTCGATGTGGTTTCAAGCATGACTCGGAAGATGTCCAGCTTGTTCCTCTTCGGAAGGAGGGATGGCCATTTCACCGAGTTTCGTATTCCACCGCTTGTAAAAGTCCCCAACATTCTCATCAGACGCCGCATCCGTTGTTTGTAGGTCAACCCTATTTGTTTCCCATTCCAAGTTGGCCTTATATTTTTCTCGTGAAGGCATTGGTAATTTGGTCCCATGTGGCCCCGGCTTCGTGTTTCAAACGGAAGAACCACTTTAAGGCACTGGACTTCAAGGATAGATCGAAATAGTCGCCAACCGCCGATTGGTACATCCTTCGCTTTCATCGCCAAGGTATACGTGTCCAAATGGGTTTTCGGACATGCGGTTCCATCAAAGAGATCCAGATTTGGCATCACGAATTTGTGGGGCAGGGAACAATGGAGTCCGGTCCGTAGGCCGGAAGGCGTACTTTGCGCCGCTCAAGATCTGCGCTTTCATTTCCTTGTGTTGTTCCATGAACCAAAGCCGATGAGGGTCTTGTGGCGGAACCATGGCATTCAAGCTAGCGGCCGAGCTAGAGAGAGGAGCTACCACCGGAGGCAGATCGGTGGAGGGAACGGCCGGTCCGGGACGTAGGTGAAAACCCCGTCCCGGGCCGAGTTACCCTGGGGAGCATGAGTAGGAGCCTCGAGCAAAAGGGTAGAACTCGCGGCTTGCCGTGGATTTTCAACCGGCAAAGTAGGTGGGGCAGCCCCGATGTAGCCGGATAACTTGGATTTCCAGAGCGGGGCCCGTAAGTAGGCTTCGAGTGCGGGCCGCCGTCCCGATTGTTGAATTGCATGGCCGCTTGTGGCGAAGGTGTGTAACCCGGGGTACTGCGGTCCCGGTGATTCGATGACACCGGGATGGAGGCTTGGTAACCCATAGAAGTCTCGAGCGAGGAATGGATTTGTGTGAGGAGCAAAGCCGAACTAGTACTCGAGGGAGGGGCTCCCGACCGTGGCCCGTAACCAAGTTGTGGCGGCATTCCGAACCGTGGCCGTTGCCGTGAAGGTCCTGGATTGATCGGTTCCGAACCGAGGAGGGATCCCGATTAGCCGTGGCATTCCGAGATAGCCCCAACCATGAGAAGACATTCCGTACCGATTTTGCCCCCACCGATTTGTGCCGCTTCTGCCGCATGGATCCTGGTCTCGTGGTCGGGAGCCGGCCGACCCGAAAATCGAGGAGCATGGGTTCTCGGTAGTGGCACCATAGAGGTGGGTGGCGGCATCCCGGTGTAATCGTGGCGACCGAGAGTGGGGTTGGCATCCTCGTCTTCTTCCACGGTGAAGGTGCCATCCGGATTGAGGCCGGCGGCCGCACCGTGACTCTTAATAGCCTCCATAAGGCCGTTTAGCCGTGCTTCCCGTCGTAACCTCATCTCGTTCGCTAACCGATTCCACCGTTGCTCGTCCGAGGGGTCCCGGAGGCGGAGTGACGTTATCCCCATCATTACCGGCCGATGCACATTCTCAAACCCGAGTCGGAACAAACGGCGAAGCCGACGATGCGCTTGACTCTTCCCAACCGATCAAACGGTGACCCGGTGCCCGAAACCAAGCTTTGTGCGGAGTCGCGGGGAAAGGACATGAAGGTTCGATGTCCGGGAATGGAAGGAGTGGTAGGTGTTTGGGCTTTAGGCTCATGCAACATGCGCTTATTTGTTCACGTTTACTTAAAACATGTTTTATTAACCTAATCGGTTGGAAAAGATTGCTCTTCTTTTTCGCAAACTACTCGATTCCCGGATCGCCGGGGCCCCGTCACTACGTCTATAAGCCCCTCGTATTCCACCTCGTATTTCGACCTCCCAGGTGGACAGCCCCGGCGAGGGTCCTATAGGGCAAGCGGGTCCCACCGACCGAAAGAAAATGATCCTAAAAGTCGGCGGGTAATCGAGTCTTAACGAGCATTCGATGTAAATTACGGACAAAGCCGACGTCAAAAGTCAAGATCGTGTCCGAGGGCTCGACGAAAAGCTCGGCATGATTTGACCGATAAATGTCCGCTATTGATCTTGACTTGTCGTCGCTTAAGCCGTAATTAGGCATGGAATAACCGTTAATCCTTGATGACTCAAAGGTCAATGCCGGGAGTCAGCTGTATAATTTGTGCCGCCGAGCCGAAGTCAAGGCGCCGGTCAATATCTTGGTCAAAGTCCGCGGCGGAAAACCGGCGTAACTTCGACCGATTAGCGACCGATTAGTGGACCCGAGAGATATTGAGTCGGTATGCCGACAAAGGCTTGAAAGGAAAGGTCTATACACGGACAGTGGCATGACACGCACTGCACTAAAAACCAACCGGGTCTCGGACAAAGTGTGTCACGGACAAGTGCATGGTCGACACGAGGCTCCATGGGATGTTTGGGTAGTCCTGTGCTCATCCGAGAGGCGTAATAAGACCAAACGGACCGCGACAAGGATTTCCCCGGGTTAAGGACGTAGTGTGCAGTGTACGGTCACGTGCGCGTAGTGTGCAAGCAGTCTATATTCTTTTTCTGAGTAAAATAGAAAATTTTTTATGTGTCTTAAAAATATGATGCATGATTTTTTTTTGGAAATTTTCTTTTTCTTTTTTTTTTGAAAATCTTTTTTTTTTGAATTTTTTTTTATGAGCCCATAAGCACGTAAGCACGAAAATTCCGACAGTTAGGGACATTATTCCGACAGTCAAAATTTTGACTTTCTCCGAGGCGGCCAAAACAACATGAAAACTGTGCAAAAAAAAAATCCACACACACACAAAAATGATTTTCAAAGCCGGGACGGAAGCTTGACCCTCAAAAGCTTTTTTTTTTTTTGAAAACGGTGATACCGGTACGTGGGATTGTTAGACCACAATTTATCCCCGACTCGTGTTAGGAGGCGATAACGGGAAATTTAGTGGTTTCCACCAATATACCGAATACCATTTTTTTATTAAAAAGCTTAGTCCCCAGAGTCGCCACCGTGACGATGTGTTGCCTTTTTCATTCGCGGAAAATTCGATTTTTGCGTTTCTTTGAAAAACCAAATAAAACCGGAAAAACGGAGTCGCCACGCCATTTTAATTTTGAAGGCCAAAACTTTGAAAAAGCCCGAGATCAGAGATTTAGGTTCGGGAGGTCATGTTACGCGTCGGGAAGGACGTTAGTGTGCACTCCGACGCGCCTCGTAAAACGAGTCTTCCAAGCTGAAAATCATTTGTGTGTGTGTGTGTGTGTGTGTTTTGGCCAAAATAAGTTGAAACTGGAAAAAGTAAAAATTGGGATGTCTTTTAAGACTTTAAACTGATCCCATGATTTTTTGGAGAATTTTTGGTTTGAGATTTGGTACTCAAAAACCTTTTGAAGTTGAGAAGTCACTTCTGCCAGAAGAAAATGGCAGCAGACACCTGATTTTGAAATGGATTCAAGGGTCCTAAAACTTCATAATCTGGATGAACTCAGAGAATGAAAGTTTCTCTAGACTCCTTGAATAAACTTTGTGTGAAAGAAATTTCCATTTTGGAGAAGATTTGAGGGTCAAAACCTTCTGGAAACCTCAGATATGAGATCTGGATTCCCAGAAGCTGATGAACTAGCCTCTGAAAGAAAAATTGAAAAGAGGAGTTTTACTCACCCAAAAATAAGGTAAAAATATGTCTGGAAAGCTCTGGATGTTGGCTACAAAAAGTGTTTTGTAGTCAACACCAAATTCCAAGTTCATCTGTGTCCAAAAATTAAGACCATGGACTGAGGTCTGAGAAAATTGCTACTGGACAGCAACTTTCCAAGAAAGAAAATATGATTTTAAGGGGGGTTTTGCATCCATGCTTGTCCCCATTTCCCTAGGTTTTGGTTAGTGATCACTAGACATTTTAGTGGTGAATCAACTATACCAAACCATCCTTGGGGTACATTAGGACTAAGCATTTCATTTGCTTGGGGAGGGGGATTTTACCCTTTGAAATCAAGATTTAGTGCTTGAAAATGGTTTTTTAGGGTTTTGAAAGTGCATTTTTGCAAGTAAGAAAGAAAAGCTTTGAAAATAATGTTGATCTTTGTAGAAGATCATCCATGGAGATGGTCTTCCATGGTGATCTTCTTAGATCTAGAGAAAGAAGATGAAAGAACTACATTTTGTAGTTTGAAGATGCATGCATGGATGAGATTTAGGGTTAGGAAGAGGAGGGTTTACCAATCTTCCTTGTGTTCTTGAGTGTTTGGCTTGAGTGTATGAGTGTTTAGGGCTTTAATATGAGAGTGAGTGGATGAGTATGAGTTGGGAAAGATTGAAAGAAAAAGGTGACAATTCTTGAGAATTCTCACCGTTTTCTCTCTATATTTCGCCGTAACTTCGTTGCATTTGTGTTCTTCCTCCTTATTTTTGTGACTCGGAGGGCTCAATTTATAGCCCTCCGAAATTACAAAGATGTCCGCGCGGATGGGAATGCTTGGCGTGCACTGTTCATTAAATGCAAATCCACTTTGGACAAAGGGAATAATCTTTTTCAAAATTCAAATTAGGCAAATAGCTTATTGTTTCCAAAGATTGCTATATTTGGTTTTCTTCTTTTGTTTTTCTTTTTGAGATTCTTTTTAAGGTTTAACCTTAAATAACAATGCCCATTTTACCCTCACTTTGTTAGAAATGTTAGGATAGTTAGGAATTGTTAGAAATGTTATAACTTTCGTTAATTTTCTAACGAAAATTCTAACAAGCTCAAATTGGAGCACTTACGTAATGGTAAGGGATCCAAAGGGAAGAAATGTAACAAGAGGCACAGTAGAAACCCGAGGTATTCACCCCCCGACCAAACCCATTTAAATCATGCAGCTAGTAAATCTCCCTCCCCCGTCCACTAAGCGATAAACCGAAGTACCTCGCGACGCTTCAAAATAATCGTGATTTCCACAAAGACAACGGCCACACCACGGATGGTTGTCGGGCCTTAAAGAGGATAATACAATGGTGGGGTTGACGAGGGAGCCGGACCGCTATGTCATGAAGAAAGACAACAACAAGCGGAAGCGAAAGGAAGAGGAAAGCTAAGATGATGATAAAAGTGAAGACGGAGAACGTAGGGCCTCCTAGAGCCAAATTGCACGTAATCCGCAAGAAGTTACTTCCACCAAAAGCCGAGGGACCAGATCCATGAACTAAGCAAAGCTTTACTACGTGCCTCGCTGATTCATAAGGCGGAAGAGGTCATCGCTTTTCACCAAACGAACCGGGCAGGAGCCGTGCCGCCCGTGAACAACCCTCGTGATAAAGGGTCGAATTGACAATGTGGAATTGGAAAGATTACTTGTGGACACGGGGCCTCCCGTGACATTCTCGTATTATTCCGCTTTCCAATGTATGGGATTGAAAGACACTGCATCCGGAACCATATCATGGTAGGCTCGAAGGATTCACCAACCATAAGGTTGGAGCCAAGGGACCGTGGAGCTAGAACTTGAAGTCGGTGATCATCCCTTCCTAGCCAAAGCCACCGTCCAATTTCATAGTCATGGATTTGACTAGTGATTATCATGCAATCATAGGCATTCCAAGTCAAGCTAAACTTGGGATGGTGGCCTCCCTTCCCCACCAACGAGTTAAATTCCCCACTCGTGCTGGGATTGGATGTGTGAGGGCAACCCCCAAAGACTTCTTGGAACATGTCGTGAAGAGCAGAAAGAAATCCAAAAGTGTGGAGATAGATACCCCCGAGGAAAACATCAAGATCTCAAAGTCTCAGAAAACCACCGAAACTAGCTCCAGAATGAGCTATATCCGCGAGGTGATTGATGATGAGGACGAGCCTATGGTCCTAGAAATTGCAGATGACCAAGGCATAGTCCTACCTGTACCTGAGGAAGAGCCTATGGTCCAAGAAATTGCAGATGACCAAGGTATAGTTTCGCCCGTCTCCGAGGAAGACCCTATTCTCATCAACGGCCAGAACTCGGGGGCCAACCACGACCTAGGGAAGGTCAATCTTCCCGATGTTGATAAACTTATGGAGGAAGAAGGCCTCAATGTGAACGACAACGAAGGGAGAAGAATTAGAGAAATCATTATCGAGTCTCTAGAATTTCGTGACGGTCCTGAAATGAAGCCTGTAGATGAGCTGGAAGAGGTAGTCATCAATCCTGACTGTCCTGAACAGAAAATCAAGCTCGGGGCCAACTATCTCCGTAAGAGAAAGAAAGAATCATCTCCCTCTTGAAAACAAGCCTCGACGTCTTTGCTTGGAGAGTCGAAGACATGAGGGGATCAATGAAGAAGTAGCCCTCCACCGCCCGGAAGTTGATCCTTTCGCGAAGACCATCTCCCGTATAAGGAGAAACTTTGCAAGGGACAAGGAGGAAGCTATAAAAGGAAGAGGTGCAAAAGTTACTTAGCGCCGGAATAATTCGTGAAGTCAAGTACCCCGTTTGGTTGGCCAACGTAGTTATGGTGAAGAAGCAAAATGGGAAGTGGCGTATGTGCATAGACTTCACCGATCTAAACAAGGCCCGCCCCAAGGACAGCCTATCCTCTCCCTGCAATTGACAGGTTGGTTGACTCCATAGCTGGACACCGAACTCTTAGCTTCCTAGATGCCTATTCAGGCTATCATCAGATAAAAATGGTGGAAGAGGACATTGAGAAGACGGCCTTCCAAACATCGGGGGAAATTATTGCTACATCATGATGCCTTTTGGGCTCAAGAACGCGGGTGCCACATACCAACGAATGGTGAATCAAGTATTTGAAGCTCAAATAGGTCGCAACATGGAAGATTATATTGATGACATGGTCATAAAGACCAAGGAGGGCAATCACGCTCCCGACCCGGAAGAGACAATTAACAACCTCCGAGCTAACAACATGAAGCCGAACCCAAGCAAGTGCGTATTTGGAGTAACGGCCGGAAAGTTCCTAGGCTTCATGGTATCACAAAGGGGAATAGAGGCCAACCCCGAAAAATTAAGGCGCTCATGGACATGAAGGAACCTACCACGATCAAGGAGGTTCAAAGACTAAATGGAAGAATAGCGGCCCTCGGAAGATTCATCGCCAAATCTCGCCGAAAAGTCACCGCCCTTCTTCAAGGTATCAAGGGTACCAAGAGCTTCTCCCGGACTCCCGAATGCTCAAGCATTCCTCCGGTTGAAGAAGTACTTGGGTTCCCCTCCCTTGCTCAGCAGTCCGACTACCGGTGAGATGCTATATGTCTTCCTAGCCGCCACCGATTATGCCGTCGTGTACTGCCTTAGTTCGAAATGACGAAGGAGTTCAGAAGCCTGTCTACTATGTCTCTAAGGCACTGTTCAACGTGGAAAGTAGATACTTTAATGTGGAGAAGATAGCGTACGCGCTAGTCATTGCCTCAAGAAAATTACGTGCCTATTTTTCTGCACATCCTATCACCGTATACACAAATGAACCATTGAAGAAGATACTACATAAGTTGGACGGCTCCGGATGTCTCCTTAATTGGTCCATCGCTCTCACTGAGTTTGATATTACTTACCAACCAAGGAAGACCCTCCTGGCACAGCCTTTGGTTGACTTCATGGTCGAGACTGCCTTTATGGGTGAGCATCTCCCCACCTCTCGGAAGCAAAATGCACCAGAGGATAAAGACTCTCCCATTAAACTCCCACCCAACTGTTGGATCCTGTATACGGACGGATCAGCCACAAAGGAAAGAAGCAGAGCTGGAATTGTACTAGCAAGCCCAGAAGGAGAATATACTACTCAAGACGCCATCCGTTTCAAGTTCCCCGCTCCAATAATCAAGCCGAATATGAAGCTCTAATATTTGGCATTGAGTTAGCCTCCTTCTATGGAGCAACTAAGGTGGCGGCTTTCTGCGACTCCCAACTCGTTGTCAAAAAAAGTAAAGGGAGAGTATAATGCCCAGGACCCCACCCTTGCCAAATATAGAGACCTGGTCCTAGATATGACGAAGAAGATGGAATTTTTCGAGCTCAAACAAATTGGCAGGGAAGATAACCAAGTCGCAGACGTTCTCTCCAAACTGGCAACCATGGACGTGTCTAAAACCAGTCCATATGTAGTTTATGCCGAGGAACCTGCGTACGAAAGACTACAAGTCATGCTCTTAGATGGAGAGGAGAAATGCTGGATCGATGACTACATTGAATACATTGAGAAGGAGAAACTCCCCGAAGATGAAGCTCAAGCTAAACTCATCAAGAAGAGGTCTCCAAGGTTCGTGGTAATGAGCGGAGTCCTCTACCGAAGATCTTTCACGAAGCCCCTGCTAAGGTGTGTCTATCTCAAGGAAATTGAGAACCTCTTGGCAGAAGTACATGAGGGCGTTTGCGGTGGACACCCGGGGCCAGAACCTTAGCTGACAAGGTCATATCGCTAGGTTACTACTGGCCAAACCTAAGGGAAGACGCGCACGCCTATGTTAGAAAATGTGATAAGTGCCAAAGATTCTCTAACATTCCTAGACTACCAAATAGCCGAAAGCAAACACTTGTGATACCTACGTGGCCATGTGATATGTGGGGGATCGATATCACCGGACCCTTCCCTCCCACCCGTGGTAATTGCAAGTACGTGATAGTTGTTGATTACTTCTCCAAGTGGATAGAAGCCAAGGCATTAGCCAAGATAACGGAAGAGAACGCGATCAACTTTGTTCATGACAACATCTGGTGCAGATTCGGCCTTCCACATACAATTGTCTCTGATCATGGACTGCAATTTTCTACGACATTCACTACAGAGTTGGGAAGAGTAAAAGTCCGCCATGCAAAATCTTCAGTTAGCAGGCCCAAGGCAACTGGCCAAGCGAAGCGGCAAATAAATTGGTCCTAACCGCCCTTACCAAGAACCTTGATGGACGCGAGGGTAGATGGTTGGACGAACTTCCCCTAGCATTATGGGCTGTTCGCACAACCACCCGGGGGCCAACCGGGGAAACCCCATTCGCACTAACCTTTGGTTCTGAGGCTATGGCACCAGCGGAGATGGCCATCCCTACTGTGAGAAACTCCCATTATGATGAGCAAGTCAACAAGGTTAATAGGCTCCTAGACCTAGACTTGATAGATGAGAAACGACTAGCCGCGCAGATGAGGATGGTGAATTACAAGCAAAGGACCAAGGCTTACCACGACAAAAGGGTCATCAGAAGAGTATTCCAAGTAGGTGATTGGGTACTTAGAAAGATTGAGGCTGCGGGTCCGTAAGGCGTAACAAAATAAGCTCTCCCCAAAGGTGGGAAGGTCCCTACATCATCACTCAAGTCATTCGAGAAGGGACCTACAGATTGAAGACCAAGGAGGGGAAAGATCTCAAGCATCCATGGCACTCCGACAACCTTAGAAAATATTATCACTAGTCTAGTTTATTTTACAGCAGATTAGTTTCTTGTTTTTTGTCTTTTATTTTTGTTAGTTGATAGGATTGCAGTTCGATGTAATCACATTTCAGTTTTACGAAAGCGGTTTCTTCCAACATGCAAAGCAACTATCAACTCTTCACACAGACACCAGAAGATGAGGACCTTATCCCCGACTCTTCGAAACATATACTTTACATCCTAACAAGGGTCCGCCTTGACCTAGGATTACCAATCACAGTCAAGACCAAGGGTCCTCCTTGGCCTAATGACTTTACATCCTAACAAGGGTCCGCCTTGACCTAGGATTACCAATCACAGTCAAGACCAAGGGTCCTCCTTGGCCTAATGACTTTACATCCTAACAAGGGTCCGCCTTGACCTAGGATTACCAATCACAGTCAAGACCAAGGGTCCTCCTTGGCCTAATGACTTTACATCCTAACAAGGGTCCGCCTTGACCTAGGATTACCAACCACAGTCAAGACCAAGGGTCCTCCTTGGCCTAATGACTCTACATCCTAACAAGGGTCCGCCTTGACCTAGGATTACAAATCACAGTCAAGACCAAGGGTCCTTCTTGGCCTGATGACTTTACATCCTAACAAGGGTCCGCCTTGACCTAGGATTACCAACCACAGTCAAGACCAAGGGTCCTCCTTGGCCTAATGACTCTATATCCTAACAAGGGTCCGCCTTGACCTAGGATTACAAATCACAGTCAAGACCAAGGGTCCTCCTTGGCCTGATGACTTTACGTCCTATCAAGGGTCCGCCTTGATCCAGGATTATAAACCAACGGTCAGACCCGAGGAGTCCTTCCTCGGCATAATGACTCGCCTCACGTCAAGATGCGGGAAAACCTTGTCACTACGACTAGAAGGCATCACGTCTAAAACCTGTGCACGAGTCATCTTCCTCGGCATAAGGAGACGAAAAAGAAGAATCACCCCAACAGTCAAAGCCGAGGAGTCCTTCCTCGGCCTATATGACTTAGAGAGTACAGTTAAAGCCAAGGAGTCCTTCCTCGGCCTAATCACTTGCTCAACAATTAGGAAACGAGGGACCCTCCTCGGATCCCACCTTCACAAGTTTTATGCCTAGCATATGAACAGACAACAATCAATTCATTGAAACAATATGAACTAAAACAAAGGACTTTTCATTGATATTCAAGGAAAATTACAAGTCCTATCATCTATTACAGAAAAGAAAAAGAAAAATCCTATCTAAGCTTGTGGTCATCATTAAAAGGCTTATCAAGCCAGTCCTTCGTCATAGAGCCGGGGGGAGGAAGGATAGTTTGGTCAGCATGGGCATCAGTCCTCTCAGCCTCCTCTCCCTCGACCTCGGCCTCGGGCTCCCCTTCATCCTGAATCGCCTCCACCAAGGCTTTGATGTTGCCGGGGACGACAGAAGCAGGCTCCCAGGTTGCTCGGCTTTCTTGGGCATCCTTATCAGCTATAACTGCCAAGTTATAATCAGAAAAGGGAACCAGATGATGAAGAGCCCTGACCTCTTCGGCGTACTGATCCCGACAAATCAGCTGAGTAACTTTGTTGATATCCAAGCCGGTGGAGGGGTCAGCCAAGATACTTTGGGCCAGGTGGAGATATCCATCTTCAAACATGGTGGCCGTTTGCTCATCCACGGCATCTTGAAAGGCCGAACTAGCCATCATGACATCCTTGAAGGCATAGCTTTCTTTAAAATGGGCAATGGCATCCTCTTCCCTAACAGGAAGGGTAGCCTCAAACCCTCGACACTTTGCTTCAGCCTCCTCGGCCCTTGTTAGGACCTCGGCCTTAGCTTTCTTTGCCTCCTCCACCTCAACATTTTTCAGCCGGAGTTGTTCCTCGGCTTTATCTCGGGTATCCTTGGCCTGAGCACGAGCTTCCTCGACTCTCTTTACCTCGGCCTCAACCTTGACCTGAGCAGCTTCAAGCTCAGCATCTTTAGCCTTCAAGAGTTCAGCCAAGTTAGCCGCTCGGGCTTCACTCGTCTTCAGAGCAGCTTTGGCATCAATCACTCGTTTCTCTTGGGCCTTGGCCAAGACATCCTCATAGGCCGCAATGCTGGCTTGCTGCAAGAAAAGCTTGTGTTAGAACCATGAGCAATCACAAGTAAAAACAACAAAGTTAAAAGTACGAAATAACTACCTCAGCCAACATGAGTCCCTTACGGCAGAGCAAATGGTCCCTGCTCGCCTTCCCCTTTACCAGGGTGTCATATACATCCTCATCCAAGGCCCTTTGGATGGGAGCTCGGCCCAAATTCATCATGTAAATCTTCCTGTCTAGCACAGGAAGGCCCCTTAGAGGGGGGACGTTTGCCACCATGAGTTAAGCAAGCTTCTCAGCATCAGCTTGAGTTTTGGCGGTTTGGATGGTCAAGGGAGGAGGAACCTCAGGATTGGATGTCCCACCAACAGTTGCCCTTTTGGCTGCTGGCTCCTCAATACTAGCAGTTTGGGCTCTCTTGGAGCCAGAGTGCCTAGGGACGAGGTTGGTCACCTCGGTCTCCACTTCCTCGGCATCAACATGGAGGCTATGCCCCTCTACAGTTGATGGATTGGTTTGTTCCTCAGTCGCCGCTTCCTCGGCATTTACCTCCCCATGCAGTTTGAGGGGAAGGGGTTGATCACCCTGCACATTCAGCACCAGGTTACGGGCATTGGCTTCCTCCCGTCTCTCCACCAAGCCCGATTTCTTGCTCAGCTTCCTCTTTTGCTTCACCAGTTCCATGGGGCTCAACCTTCTCGTAGACATTTCGGCCTCTTCCTCAGGGGTTAGATCTGCAAAGAAAAAGACGAGGAGGTCAAATACGAGCAGAAGAAGGAACATCCAAAAAATAACCAAGTACCAAGAGTTAAATATTTACATCCAACTATGTTTATCTCTTCCAGACATTGGTCCGGGGGATGGGACTTGCACCTAGTACAATCCTCATGAAATACTAGGCCGGGGTGAATTGTCCAGTCGTTAAAATGCCTCCCCCTCTTTACGGTGACGAGGGGAGATACCCCGTCCTTCTTCCCCGGCATCAGACCCGCCTGAATATAGTAATGATCTGAAGATTCTATCACCGACCAATCAAGGACCCCCACCTCGGCAAATGTCTCCAAACGCTGGATCAAAGCCTGAGTCCACTCATATTGTTGGACAGGAAAGGACGAAGTTGGATCCTTGCAAGGAGATTGAAACTCCCAACCTTGGCGACTCTCAACCCGGATGACATGGTTATCCCAGCCTGCAACTTTGCTAGACATGGGGAGAAGCAGTTTTGGTTTTGTGGATGCACTCCTAATGATGAGGAGCCAACTTTCCTTGACAAATTGGACATTATAGAAATTCCGAAAGGCTCCCATGGTCGGCTCATACCCTAAGCTACGACAGAGGACAATGAAGCTAACAAGAACCCGGGCACCATTAGCTCCCAGCATGGCCGGCACTGCCCTTACATCGTCCAAAAATTCACAGATGAAGGGGTCCAAGGGAAGACGAAGCCCCTGTTGAAATTGTTTGAAGTAGAAATGGACATAATCTTGATTGTAATAAAAGCTCTCCTCCTCCTTCTTCATCTTAAGCTCAAGCTTGCCCATATAAGTTAACCGGTACTCAGCTTTATCTACCCCGTATTTGGAGTATAGCTTTTCCAGCATGGGATCCCCGGCCCTTGGGGCCCTCTCTTGTCACTTTCCTATCCCTAGGCCTCCTCTTCCTCGGCCTCCCCTTCTTCGAACCAGGCGGGCATCAGCCTGGGCACCTTCCACAAAGGCATCAACTATGCTGGTGGACGAGGAGGGCTCTCCTTCTCTTCCCGTCATATCTGCATAAGGACGAGGGGACAAAGTTAGTTACCTCGTCGATGGCTGATCTTAGGACGGGGAAGGGAGATTCCCGTCCTCGTCATTTCATAAGGCCGAGGAGGGAGCCTTACCACTCAGACGCTCACGCATTTCACGATCTGAGGCCGGATAGAACAGTTCGATGTGCTCCACTATCTCGGCCCTATTCTCAAGCAACACAATATTGCGAGTTGACGAATCAATTCGATCTATTCTTGTGCTATCGGGGTATTGGATGAACATCCGGGTACGGCCATAACCCCTCAACATCTTTCCTATGTCATCCAAGGTGAGCATCAACCATGGACCTCTCTCCCTCCGATAAACCCTCAGGTTGCCGGTGTGATATTCGTAACGGAATCGGGGGGAATGGTCCCAAGAACGAGCCATTGCTAAGGGGAATCAGAGATTAAAGGGGGAGTTCATTCAATATTCAAATAAGTACAACAAAATGCAAAGAAAATCAAAGACTTGAAGTTTTGGAGTTAAAGACAGAAATTTATGAAGAAAAGCTTCAATCTTCAACAATGGCAGTTCATTTTTCTTGACCCCTCCACAATTTCTCCTAAAAACCCTAGAATGATCAAAATCAGAAGCGAGATGCATAAAAGGGAAGGAATTTCATACCTGAGTTTACAAGAACTGTTGGGTATGCTTATTATAAACCCCTCCTATTACTTAATTTGATTGATACCATCACCTATTTTTACTTTATATGGACTATAGGACATAATGTATGAAGTCTTACTAACTTCAAATATAGTTAAGTCCACTTTATTACTTAGGCTTGAGTAGGTCATTCTAGGTTAAAATGATTCTCAAAATATCTATGGTCTTTCACTGGAACTGCGGCCGACCGCATCTTGGACCGAAGAGAGGACCGCGCCATGAAGCAAGAAGCTTCCCAAACCGCATTCACGGCTGACCGCATGCCAAACCGCATCAATGTCCAAACCGCATCCTCTTGCCAACCGCCTCAGCATGCCAACCGCAATTCATTCCAGACCGCATGGCTTGCCAGACCGCTCTTCATCGAATTGAAGATTGATAATTTAACTCTGATCACAACTCAGAGTTAACTCAGAGAAATTTACCGTTGCGTAATTTGTTTCAAATTCAAATTTAGTGACAAACTGGGTTATTTCGTACAAAGGACATACCAGCATACCACCTTGCCACTAACTCTGCAACATGGAGACAAAAAGGACACGTGCTCCAATTGTACATCAACAGCACATTGTCCTTGAAGCTTTCTCAACACGAAACTCCAACGGCTATCTTCATCCCAAGGCTATAAATACACCTTGTGTTCAAGCATGAAGATAACAACATTGCTTGAGAAAAAGAGAGACATCGAAATTATCAAAGTGTTGAAGCTTACCATCTCCAGATTTCTTTGAATCTTCAAACACTTACAAGCCTTCAAGATTATCCAACCCAGAAAATCTCTCAAGTCCTTTGTAACACCATAGATTCATTAAGCTCTCTCTTCATATTATAAAGAGCTCTTGAATCTTGCACACACACACATACACTGGTTATTGTCTAGGATTTGCTTCATAGAAAAAGATAGTTAGATTTGAGATTGTTTGATTCTCACTTTGTATTCCTTGTAACAGCTACTCAAATCAAATATACTATCTCCCTTAGAAAATCCAAGACTAACCATCTTGGTAGAGGACGTAGATCTTTAACGATTGAACCTCTCCAAATATCGTGTCATTTACTTTCTGCACTTTACATTTCAAGTTCTTAATCTTTCATATTATTTCTTGTGTTTGATCTTCATAGTTATCCAACACCATATTGAATTGTGTTTATAGTACAAATCTGCCTAAGCTTATTTTCAACCTTGCGGTCGACCACACTTTCACTTTTGCGGTCGACCACACTCCCCCTTTACTACTAAGCTTTTATACTTAGAAACTTCCGCTGTGCATTTTACTAAGCTTGAAAGTTGGTTTTTACTTGACCACACTTTCAAATTTCAAGTAAGCCAAGGTTGAATTTTCAAAAAGAGTAGAAATTTTTATACAGCTATTCACCCCCCCCCTCTAGCTGTTTTCATACTCTTGTTGTACCTTTGGGACCAACAAGAACGGTTGGAGTCACAATGAAATCAACACCGCCGGAGAAATAGACCTTCGCCGGAAATTGGGTTTGAACAAGATTAAGATCGCCGGAATGTTTGTCGCTTGAACCTTGCTATTCTCTCTCAAATGCTTGGGGTCTGTAAAGAGTGAAATGAGAAGGGTTTTAGCTTTTTATAACCCCTTAATCGGTTCAAACCCATGGGTAAAGCAAAAATCCGGGTCTGGCGCCCCCTAAATTAAATGCTGGTAACGATTTCCAAAGCGTGACAAGACATGGGGGACCCCGTGTAATCATGAGAATATTAATCGTCGGATAATGAAGAGACTCCGAGGAGACGTGTCAAAACCTGTTCGTATCCTATAAGCCGAGGACGAGATGACTTTCTACTCGTCCTAAGCCGAGCTAGAAAGTCGGGGGCCACTGAACGGTATAAACCGAGATACGAACATGGGCTTGTTCGAGCTGGGCCCAAATGGATTGGGCCATAAACATAATACAACACACAAGTATCAGGGCCGAGGAACAACTTTCCTCGTATGACGAGGATCATCCACCTCGACATTATATCATCATGCTTGGGCCGTCATATCCCGAGATGTCACAAGTGACGAGGAGATAAAAGTTAGTACCTCGGCATATCATCAAGTGACGAGGAAACAAAATCATTTACCCCGGCATGTTACCTTGTCGGCCAAGCACCAAATAACGAGGAAGCAGAATCATTCACCTCGGCCTACTTTCCAAGGCCGAGATAAAACATTTCTGTTCCTCGGCGTTCCGGCTAGCAGATTACACAATCCTTATCAAACAAGGATTCTACAGTCATGATCCAATCAGGATTACAATTATCAACACCAATTCAAGTCAAACAATGACTCTTTAGCAGATATAATTCTCTTAGGATTATATCTTATCTCTTTACAAGTTCACTTCAACATGGATTCTATCAATCCATCCCTATAAATACAAGGCCCATGGCTCATTATTTGGTACGTGATTTTTTACATTGCAGAAACTCTGTCAATTTGATTTCTCACATACAAACCGTGAACTTACTCTCACGCCGGAGGGCCTTTAGCCGGATCCGCCCCGGCTTAGTTTACGTGTTTTCTCTTATTTTCAGGCCTTGCAATCACCGGAGCATTCATCGCTTGGATTTGGGCTGAATTGACGATTTTGGCATCATCAATGGGACTTGTTTAATGTCTTACAAAGAGTTCTCAATTTTTAGTTTTCTCAGTTTGTATTTATTTTAACCAAAGGAACACACACACACACAAATGGTTTTAAATTAGGAAGACTCATTTTACGAGGCATTCCGGGTGAACCCTAACGTTCTTCCCGGAGTGTAACGTGACCTCCGAACTCAAATCTCTCAATTTTGGGCATTTTTCAAAGTTTTGGCCCTAAACTAAAAACGGCGTGGCGACTCCGTTTGATTTCCAAAAAATCGTGGCATCATCACATTGGCGACTCCACTGGGGATAGAAAATGAGCTTTATCTTTTTAAAAAAAAAAAAATTAAAAAAAAGGAAAAAAGAAAAGATTTTGTGGGTCAAACTTCCGTCCCGGTATTTGAAAACATTTGTACTGTGTGTGTGTTGGTTTTGCACATTTCGTGTTGTTTTGACTGTCCCGGAAGAATCGATATCTTGACTGTCGGACTCGTTTCTTTAACTGTTTGAATTTTGTGCTTATGTGCTTATGTGTTTATTTGCTTTCAAAAAAAAAATTTCGAAAATATTTTCAAAAAAAAATTCAAAAATTTTTTTTTCAAAAAAAAAATCAAAAAAAAAATCATTTTCAAAATTTTTTGCATGCATCATACTCTTTAAGACACATGTGAAAATTTCTATTTTACCCAGAAAAAGAAGATAGACTGCCGCACACTATGCGCACTTGGCCTTACACCGCACACTACGTCCTTAACCCGGGGAAATCCCAGTAGCAGCCCGTTTGCCCTTATTACGCCTCTCGGTGCGAGCACGGGACTACCCAAACATCCCTTGGAGCCTCGTGTCGACCATGCACTTGTCCGTGACACACTTTGTCCGAGACCCGATTGGTTTTAAGTCTGGTCCGTGTCGTGCCCTGTCTGTGTATACACCTTGCCAGTCAAGTCTTAGTTGGCATGCCAAGTCAACATCTTTCGGGGACCCTAATCAGTCGAAGTCCTGCCGATTTTCCGTCACGAACTATGACCAGATCTTGACTGGCGCCTTGATTTTGACTGTGACCAGCACAACTTATGCACCGACTCCCGGCACGACACTGAGTCATCAAGGATTAACGATTATTCCATGTCTAATTACGACTTAACTGATGACTGGTCAAGATCAGTTATGGAAGTTTATCAGTCAAAACCATGCCGAATTTTCGTCGAGCCCTCGGACACGATCTTGACCTTTGACGTCAGCTTTGCCCGTAATTTACATCGAATACTCGTTAAGACTCGATTACCCACCAGAATTTAGGATCGTTTTTCTTTTCGGTCGGTGGGACCTGCTTGCCCTACGGAACCCTTGCTCGAGGTTATAGGTTGAGGGTCCGCAGGCGTAGTGATGGGTCCCACTGATCCAGGATTCAGAGTAGTTTGCGAAAAAGAAGAGCAATCTTTTCCAACCGCTTAGGTTTAATAAAACACGTTTTAAGTAAACAAGAACAAATAATTGCATGTTGCATGAGCCCGGAGCCCAAACACCTACCCTCCTTCATTCCCAAGTATCTGAACCCTCGTGTCTTTCCCCCGCAGCTCCTCACAAAGCTTGGTTTCGGGCGCCGGGTCACCGTCTGATCAGTTGGGAAGAATCAATTGCATCATCAGCTTCACCGTTTGCTTCGACTCCGAGTTTCAGAATGTCTGCATCAGCTGGTAACGATGGGGACAACGCCACACCGCCTCCCGGGACTCCCCAAACAGAACAGCAGTGGAATTAGTTAGCCGAACAGACGAAATTGCGACAGGAAGCACAGATGAATAGCCTTCTGGAGGCTATTAAGAGCCATGGTTTGGCTGCCAGTCTCAATCCCGATGGCACCTTCACCGTAGAAGAAGAGGAGGACCCCAATCCTAATCTTGGTCGCCCTGACTACTCCAGGATGCCACCACCAACCTCTTATGATGCTACTACCGAAGCCCATGCTTCTCGATCTATGGGTCAGCCAGCTCCCCAACTACAGACTACTGGACCCATGCAGCCTGACGGGACAAGCCAGTTCGCAGTTCCTCAGTGGGGACAAAATCAGTACGGAATGTCTTCCCATGGTTGGGGGTACCTCGGAATGCCACAGCAAGTTGGGATCCCGCCTCAGTTTGGGACCGATCAATCCGGACCTTCACAACAGCAGTTCAGAGTGCCACGGCAACAGTTTGGAATGCCGCCACCACAGTTCAGGCTAGGGCAACAGTCAGGTGCCCCTCTTCTAAGTGATGTTGGTCCAGCTGCCCCTAACACCTCACCGGCTTCCACAAACCCATTTCTCACTCAGGGTTCAATGGGCCAACAAGCCCCTGTCCCAATCTCATCGGAATCACCAGGACCGCAGTACCCTCCCGGTTATACACCCTCGCCTCAGCCAGGCATGCAGTTCAACAACCAGGGACAGCAACCCGCATTTAAGCCTCACTCTGGAAACCCGAGCTATCCGGCTACCTCAGGTCTGCCTCCACCTTCTCTGCCAATGGGAAGCCAACAGCAAGCCGCTGGGTTTTATCCCTTTGCCCAAGCTCCTACCTACACTCCCCAGGGTAATTTGGACCAAGGACAGGTTTTCACCTATGCCCCGGGATATGGTATCCCTTCCACCAGTGTGCCGCCAGTGGTAACTCCTCTCTCCAGCTCAGTCACTGGTTTGAACGCTATGGCTCCACCACAGGACCCTCACCTGGCCTGGTTCATGGAACAACACAAGGAGATGAAAGCACAAATTGCTGAATTGACTGCTAAGAAAGCTGCCCTTCGGCCTACAGATCCGGACTCCATTGTACCCCTGCCTCACAAGTTCGTGATGCCCAATCTTGACTTGTTTGACGGAAGTGCGTGCCCTAAAACTCACTTGGACACCTACACTTTGGCAATGAAAGCTAAGGGATGCACAAACCAGCAGTTGGCCGACTACTTCAGTCTCTCTTTGAAGTCAGGAGCTTTGAAATGGTTCTTTCGATTAAAGCCTGAAACTAGGGCTACTTGGGAACAGATTACCAGTACTTTCACAGATAAGTATAAAGCCAACTTGGAATGGGAGACAAACAGAGTTGACCTGCAGACGACGATGCAGCGCCCAGATGAGAATATTGGGGATTTTTATAAAAGGTGGAACTTGAAGCTCAGTGAAATGGCCATCCCTCCCTCTGACGAGGAGCAGTTAGACATCTTCCAGTCATGCTTGAAGCCGCATTTAAGGGCCTCACTTAACAATTTCCCCTATCCGGATCTGCGGGCAATGGTCAATTCTGGGGCTAAATTTGAGAGGGCTTACAATCAGCAGCAAGTTGTTGTACCTGCATACAGATACCGGGCTTCTTCCACCTCCAACACAACTCCTGCCCAGCCCTATTCGGGACAGGACTGTAACAATGCCACTCCCTTTGTTCCCAAGAAACCTGATGCGTCCAGATCCCGGTTCCGAGGCTTGGGAGACTTTGGGATGCCTTTGAGTGATATCTTCAGAGGTTTGGTAAAAGAAGGTTTGCTCCGGCCTTTAGATAATTATCAGCCTAGAAACCCCAATGCTCCTTTGGATACCTCCAAGCATTGTGCCTTTCATCAGTACCATAGGCACCTGACAGATGATTACGTCCCCTTGAAAAAGGCCGTCCAAAGGTTGATTGATCAAGGGAGGTTAGAGGTGCCTGAAGGGCCTAATACTATCAATAACCCGTTCCCTAGAAATAACAACATGAGTGTCAACATGGTCGAGTTTGGTGATTCAAGCCTTGTGGGCATAATGAAATTTGACTCGCCCCTGTGTGAGGTCGATGAACCAGTCATCGCAGGCAATGAAAATGGTTGGATTGAGCAAGAGATCGCCAAAGAAATCCTGATGGAAAGATCTGCAATAGCTCCCATCTCCAGCGTCGAATAGTAGATGCATGGTCCAACAGCAAAGAGCGACTAGACTAGGGGCTACCTATCTTTAAATTAAATTGAAATGTTAAAATAGTCTTTTAGTCAACCTTCGTAGGTTCTAGTACTTCTCTTTCACCTAAGTCCGTCTTGGGCACTTGTTGGTTTAGTCCACCTCGAATGTTGTGGTAAGAAGTTTAACTATCATTTAAAATTTCAATATATATATGTCTTCTTTCTTTTCTTACTAGACTCGAGACATCACTTGCACACCCACGTTACACCTAATTGAAATGGTTTTATCCTAGATGATCACTTGTGCTGCTCAACCACTAATTCTTTGAAATGATTAATATTTAAATTAATCGGAATGAGAAAATCAACTGGTATCCTTCTCAAATTGGGGCTTACCAACTCCCCATCTTGCATCTCATATGCTCACATCCATTTCATCTTCCTCATCATCTCGTTGAATTTGCACGGATCTTTTCTCATTTAAAGCTTAAGCAAGCAATGAAGACTTAATTTCGTCATTCGGTAGTGATTGCGGTTGAAGCCGTTCACCCGTAGGGAAAACCTTTACCTCACCCTCACCAAACAATACCCTTTCATTTCAAGATCGGCGTGTTTTGAAACCCGGTTTAGCCATCATTTTTGCTCCATGCTAGGGGAAGTCCAAGCAAGCCCAAGAAGTTAGCTTCGAGAGTCGGCGACGCGCAAAATATCTCAAGCCATGAAGGAAGGACAAAGATAATCCTCAACTCCTCAGGAGGCCTTCCAAGTTATTAAAAAAAAAAAAAAAAAGCCCGAGCAAGAGCTTCAAAAAAAAAAAAAAAAGAGAAAAGGATTTTAAATCCTCACAATTCATCAAGAATCCTCAACGTCTCAGGAGGCTTTTTAAAAGAAGGACTGTCGGTCCTCACAATTCAGCAAAAGTCCCCGACTCCTCAAGAAGCTCTCCGATGATCAAAAAGGAGCCCAAATTCTTGCAAGTTCGCAAAAGTTCTCGATAGCTTGGACTTCCTCTCACCATTACCTTAATCAATCCCAAGCCATCCTCTCGATTTTAGAGGATACTCCCACTTCCTTAATCAATCCCAAGCCATCCTCTTGATTTTAGAGGATACTCCCATTTCCTTAACCAATCCCAAGCCATCCTCTCGCTTTTAGAGGATATTCCTGTTACCATTACCCTTGCCTTTGGCCAAAGTCAAAATCTGACCTCTCATTCTTAGAGGCAAATCAGTTTCCTTACCTTAGAAATCCTAAACACATCCCTGCAAGCCAACCCCTCATCTTTAGAGGCTTAGTCAGTAAAAAGCCCAGCCGACCTCTCATCTTAAGAGGTCATGATATCCTAAATCACCCGATGGCCGATCGAAGCCCGGAAACCCAGCTACAGTCCCTACCGGATAGTAATTTCATTCTAATATCTTCGAGAGCTAAATCAAATTAACGCTTCATTGCTTGCTTAAATTGGAATATAATCCATCTTGGCTCAAAGTCATCAATCTAAGATTGTGCAAATTCAATCCGTTCATTTGGCACTTCATGTGAGCACATTTCATTTCTCTTCCGCAAACACTTGCCGTGGATGTCCCACTGGGGCTTCGCATCCGTGTCTTTCATCGACACTCCAGGAGGACATGTTTTTCAATCCTCCGAATCCTCAAAATCCTCAAAGGTCCTCAGATCCTCGAATTTCAGCATTCGTTCTCTTTTCAATCGGGATAAGCCCGAACTACGGCGACCTGATCTCTTCATAATGGAGGGAACGTAGGCAATCGTAATTAGTCCGGTCGAAATCACAAACAAATCTAAAAAAAAATCCGGTCTCATCAAGGTCCGTTCCTATACACTTCCCATCCGTCCGAGCTTGATTCTCGATATCAGTTGGTTTTCTCCTTGTGATTAATCAAAATATTTTTTCATATCAGATTTAGTATTTGAATAACCCGAACATCAATAAAGGGTTTTAAGCAGCCTTGCGATCATCATGAATAAGACAAGTTTTCAAGTGTCTCGACAAGTCTTCTCTTTCTACATTATAGAAAGATAGAGCCAAACACTGTTTTTCTGTCAGCAAGGGCTTCCATACACTTTTCCACACCTTGTTATGCGTATACTCTCTCAAAAGAGTCAAACCCAAAAGCGAGAGTGTCATACACAAATTCGGGAGATAGATTCGATCTTTATCAGATTATTTTCAGGATCGCTTTGCATTACCAATCAGATTGGGACTCTGCTAATTATGTCAAAATCTCAACAAGGTTATAAGATAGGGGCTTCGCCAAATCACTTCTTCAAAATCTGGACTTTGCCTACTCAGTTCTTCAAACCGAGGCTTTGCCAAAGAAGGGATCTTTCCTCGCTTTAATAGGATCCGCAGGCTTTGTCAAGCTGGTCCTTTGGACCTGAATTTTATCAAGTCACAAGAAAGGTCTAGTCACATCAACAACTAGATTTTCAGCTTCAGAACTTGGTACATAGCAGCTTCCCGTAGCATCAGAATTTAAGATCTGGGTTTCTCCCGACATTAGCAAGTTCATCAAATCATTCTCCGAACAAGGTTTCGGCCAAGTCACAGCTCACCCAAATGAAAGAAGTTTCACTCATACCGACGTACTCTAAAGCCTGTCGGCATCAGCTTCAAATGACCAAGATTGAGAGGGAAAATTTCAACCAAGACCCAGGATCCGAATCCAATCTCATCAAAATTGAGGTCCATGTGATAGTGTTAACAAAACCTCATTAACAACCGCTGTTTAAATTGCGATCGAGGGCTCTCACCCCCTCCCCCCACTTGCTCAAAATCTGTTCCAAACAGTCTCCAGATACATACATCCCAATACATCCCCTCTAATCACCATGCATCCCCACAAAAATCTCCCCAGGGCTCATGTAGCATGCGCAAAACTTGAATCAATAGGAACAATCCTAAGTGATCGAAGATCATAAATCATAATTTCCCTGCCAAAAGCTTAGGCTAAGTGCATCTCCAAAAGCAAGTAAATGCATCATCTCGCAAACATATGCAGTGATACTCTCATAATCATTTTGGTTCTATGTATGCATCTGTCATCATGAATGTCATATATGCATCTTCCTCTCTACTAACAAATGCAGCAAATCGCCAACAAAGACCGTCCCGCGAACGACAATCCAACAACTCTTCATCACCATCAGCCCGTAGCCTCATCCTTCTGGAGCTGCACAGTAAGCACAACTCAGGTATGAAAGCATATCTTGGTCAATTACTTTCTAAAGAGCATTATCATCAAACGTCGGGTGACTCCCAAAACAGTCAAATTCGCGGGTGACTTCCCAAAGAAAAATAGTCAAATTCGCGGGTGACTCCCAAATACAGTCAAACCTCGGGTGACTCCCAAAAACAGTCAAATCCTCGGGTGACTCCCAAATACAGTCAAACCTCGGGTGACTCCCAGATAACAGTCAAACCTCGGGTGACTCCCAAATACAGTCAAATCCTCGGGTGACTCCCCAAAGAAACAGTCAAACCTAGGGTGACTCCAAAAAAAAAAACAGTCAAACTTCGGGTGACTCCCAAAAACAGTCAAATCCTCGGGTGACTCCCAAATACAGTCAATCCTCGGGTGACTCCCAAATACAGTCAAACCTGGGGTAACTCCCCTAAGAATAGTCAATCTTGGGTTCAAAGCCCGTGGCCTCTTGTTATCGCCACCCCTTTGATGAACTACGTCCAGACTTGATTCCCATTCGAATACGTAGGTAGCCTACCATAGGTCCAGCCACTTGACCAATATGGTCACCCTTTTCCCCGATAGTTCTCGTAAGCCCGAATCTTCCCCAGCGAGAACACCTTCAAATAGTCTCCCTCAGGTACAAAACCTCAGCTTAGGTTAATACTCCTGAACCAGGTCCCCGCTTAGGTCCCCACTTAGGTTCATACTCCTGAACTAAGCCTCCATTTAGGTTCATACTCCTGAACCAAACCTCAACTTAGGTTCATACTCCTGAACTAAGTCTCCATTTAGGTTCATACTCCTGAACCAAACCTTAACTTAGGTTCATACTCCTGAACTAAGTCTCCATTTAGGTTCATACTCCTGAACCAAACCTCAACTTAGGTTCATACTCCTGAACTAAGTCTCCATTTAGGTTCATACTCATGAACCAAACCTCAAATTAGGTTCATACACCTGAACTAAGTCTCCATTTAGGTTCATACTCTTGAACCAAACCTCAACTTAGGTTCATACTCCTGAACTAAGTCTCCATTTAGGTTCATACTCCTGAACCGAACCTCAACTTAGGTTCATACTCCTGAACTAAGTCTCCATTTAGGTTCATAATCCTAAACCAAACCTCAACTTAGGTTCATACTCCTGAACTAAGTCTCCATTTAGGTTCATACTCCTAAACCGAACCTCAACTTAGGTTCATACTCCTGAACTAAGTCCCCATTTAGGTTTATACTTCTGAACCAAACCTCAACTTAGGCTAACGGAATCCCATTTCTTTCCTCATTTCCATCCCCAGCATCTTTCCGAACTACGTATGGGCTTGATTCCCCATTCGGGATACGTAGGTAGCCTACCATAGGTCCAGCCACTCGACCAATACGGTCATCCTTTTCCTCGACAGCAAACGTAAGACCGATCCCTTCAAATGAAGTCCACCGAAGGACTATCTATCCCCTCATAATCCATCCCCAACAAAAGGATGCGAACCATCAAACGGAATCATTTCAAATTAAGGTCCGAGGCACCTAAAACGCCATCATCAAGGTCCGAGGCACCTAAAACGCCATCTTTAAGGTTTGAGGCACCTAAAATGCCAGCTTCAAGGTCTGAGGTACCTAAAACGCCATCATTAAGGTTCGAGGCACCTAAAATGCCATCATCAAAGGTTCAAGGCACCTAAAATGCCATCACTACTAGGATGACATCCTAAAAAAGTCACTCTAGGGTCGACGTCTGAAGATAATCGAAAGACCCGAACTACGACCGGCTTGATTTCTCTTAAGGATACGTAGGTAGCCTATCATTAAGTTCAGCCATCAGACCGAAATGGTCATTCCTTTCCCCAGAGGTCCGACCAAAATGGTCACCCTCTTTTCCCCAACAGATTGGGACCTCACTTTTATCGACGACCCCACTTCCTCCGAAAGTGCCGTCGCCGAGGGGCTACTGTAAGTGTCCCAATCTGAACCGCCAATGTTCCGTCAGCCTAAATTAATGATTTATAATCATCTAGGGGCATTTTGGACATTATTTTGACAATTTAAATGAGGAAGGGCATTTTAGGAATAAAAAATAGAAAAAATCTCACGAATATTTGTCATTTCCCATAAAAAAAAAAGGGAATATTGACCAAAGGAAAAATGCCAAAACTGCTTTTCTGCAAGAGTCAGGCACGCCTTCATTTCTATTCGCGCGGACGAAAATGAGGACCTCGGTCCTATCCGCGCGGACATGAGTGCAACCCTAATCCAGCCTATAAATTCGACCCTTCTCTCTCAGTTTAGACAACACAATTCACACACAACAGCATTCTGGCGAAAATATTAGAAAAAACAGTGGGAATTTCTTAATTGCCACCTTTTTCTCTTAATCATTTTCCCAAATCTCACTCACTAAACACTCTCAAAACTCTATTAAACACACAAGCTCAAGCTTAAATCAACACTAAAGAGGAGGATTAGAGAGAAAACATAAAGGACTTAAGTGTTATCTACTTGTTTTCTCTTTGACCAACTCTATTAACAAACACTAAACACACTTAAGCCTTGAATCTATTCAAGCCAAGCACAACATTAGCAAGAATATTGGGCTTAACCATCATTGGTAAACCCTCCTTCTTTAAAACCCTAAAATACTCTTTAATTTCATGTCTTGATTTACATTTTTGTCTTAATTTGCTTGTTTAAAGTTCTATTCACTTTCTTTGTTCTTGTCTTTAATTTACTTGTCTTAAGCTTAAATCTTTACTTCATTTTGTTGTTAGTTTGACCTAAGATGGTCATCTTTGGGGTTAAGTCCCCATGATGATCATCTTAGGGTTTAACTTTCTTTCCTCTTAGTTAATTTCTCTTCTTAAAAAACCTTTTTTTATAAACTCCCTCTCCCATTTTGCTCTAAACCTCCATTAATACCCCAAGGATGACTTGATATGATACAAAGCAATGAATCACCAATCAAGTCTAGGGATGAAAATGGGGTGGAAATAGATGCAAAACCCTTAAAATCACATTTTCCTTCAAGAATATGTTGCTGTCCAGTAGCATTTTTCTGTGACCTCAGTCCATTTTCCTATTTTTTGGACACAGTAAAACTTGGAATTTGGTATTGACTACAACATAATTTTTATAGCCAACATCCATAGGATTCCATTCATATTTTTACTTTATTTTTTACGTGAGTCTAACTGCCTTTTCCAAATTATTTTTCAAAGGTCAGTTTGGCATTCTCTGGAAATCCAGATTTCACATCTGTGATTTCCAGAGGGTTTTGGTCCATCAAATCATCTCCAATTATAAAAATATTTTGCAGTAACCTTATTTAAGATGTTTTGAACAACTTTCATTCTCTGACTTTCCCCAGATTCTGAATTTTTAAAACTCTTAAATCCATTTTAAAATCAAGTGTCCACTGTCTTTTTCATTCTGACAGAATTGATTTTCAACTTCAAGGAGTCTTTTGAGTACCAAAACTCAACCCTAAAATCATACCAAAAATCATGGGACTTTTTTAATGTCTTAGAAAGAGTTCTCAATTTTTATTTTTCTCAATTTTCATTTATTTTAACCAAAGGAATACACACACACACACAAATGGTTTTAAATTTGGAAGACTCGTTTTACGAGGCATTCCGGGTGAACCCTAACGTTCTTCCCGGAGTGTAACGTGACCTCCAAACTCAAATCTCTCAATTTTGGACATTTTTCAAAGTTTTGGCCCTAAACTAAAAATGGCGTGGCGACTCCATTTGATTTTCAAAAAATCGTGGCATCATCACACATTCCCATTTTCGTTGGAAGCATGGCGAGTGCCAGCTGTTTCTGATTCCGTCTTATCTGACCTCTTCTTGCTTTTGTCTTCCACCATGGAAATAGCGTATGCCACATTGTACAAGTCTGCTTTGGACTTTGGCTCTCGGGCAGAAAGTTCATAAATGAGTGGTCCGGATCTCAATCCGGAATTGAAACAAACAATTACCTCCCTGTCTGTGAGGCTTTCTTCCACTTACTCCGCCATGGTTCGGAATCGGTTATAATAGCTTAAAGTTATCTCATTCTTTCCCTGCTCAATGTTGGCAAGGTCGGTTAACCTCTTATTCCTCCTTCTTGCCGTAGCAAAGTGGTCTAGGAATATCCTCCTCATGCCTCTCCAGCTATCGATGCAACAATTTTTTAGCTCAGGAAACTAGGTCAAGACTGTTCCATAGAAGGTGCTCGCGAAAGATTTACAGAGCATGTCATCAGCCTTAGTGAGGAGGGCTATAGTCGACTCGAAACTTTTCACGTGGTCCTTTGCGTCAGTGGTTCCATTATATTTATCAAAGTTAGGGACCTTAAAAAGAGGATTAAGTGGTACATCTGTTATTCTCTGAGAGAAGGGACGAGTGGACCAGTTGTCATCATCATCGTCGTCCTTCTTCCCCTTCTCCATGTCGTTGATTCCCTTTTTCAAGAGTTGCCATTCTTTGGCTTCAATTCCCTTTTCAGTGTTGGAATGAGTGCTCCGGTGAGAACTCCGGTGGGAACTCCTGTGGGAACTACGATGGGACTTTTCTCCGGGGTGACCATTCACCCTACTGTGTTCCTCGTCTTCATGAAGGTTCTCTCCTCGTCTAGTGGGTACTTGATTCCTTCTCAGCTCTCCCTCATAGCCGCCGAGGACCATTCTGTATGGCTGTGGAGTTCTTGGACTTGCAAAGTGATGGGGACGAGGTGAGTCACACCGAGGACGAGGAGAATCACGTCGATGATGGTGGCTTGTGCGAGGAGATACATTCCGAGGATGATGATTATGATGAGGGACCATGCCGAGAAGAGGAGGAGACAAACGTTTGGACAGACTGAGCCTCGTTCGTACGTCTCTTGAGTCTACCTCCCGATCCTTTGAATTTAAGTGGCTTCTTAGGTCCACCACCTCCTTCTCGTTTTCATGATTGTGAGGCTGGAGTACGAGGAGAATCTCGGAAGTTCTGCTTAGGTGGTACAGCAGGCTCACGGGAAGGAGGATCTCGGCCATGAGGAGGACTCCTCTGGCTATCTCATCTCTCACCATGAGTATCCCTTCCACGAGAGTTGCCTCCTGACCTCGAAGGCCTAATGAATTCGGGCATTGAATTGTCTGGATCTAACTGCAATAGAGCAGCCTGAGTCTCGTAAATTCTTTGCAACGTTTCCATCTGTTGATTCAACAAGGTACGTCGGTCGGCAGGCTGGGTGTTTTCAGCTTGTCCGATGTCGGCGTTCCTCATCGTCTTCTTGCTAGTTCGTTTCCCTCGTGGACAAGTATGACGAGGAGAGGGAAGGTTTGCACCTGCCCCCTCAATAGCTGGCTGTCCCATGGAACAGAGAGTCATGCCAAGGGGAGGTGGTCCTTCAAGATGAGGTAGAAGTACCTCGGTGTTTGGAGGGATCCCGTCTGCGTGAGCTCGGTTCTCCTCATTAGTAACGTTGATGGTATTTTCGTTTTCCATTGATACTAAAACTGCAAACGACACAAATTACCAAATGGAATCTAGCAAAAGCAACAATTCCGGCCAATCAACGATATTCCGTCCAAAATTTATGATGGGTTTCGAACGCTAACACACAGAATCCAATTGCGATTATTTAGAACACCAAATTTATGTCCAAAGATAGTTATTCCAGGCGAAAATTGCAGATCCGGCTGAACGTAAAACAGAGCAAAAGGGAACAGATTTTTCCGGCCAAAAAGTGAGAATTATCCGGTGTAAAAGTTGGCTTCAAGCGAGCGGTTTTTCCAGTCCAAACAATGGGCGTTTGAATCGATTCCCGGCAATGGAACCAAACTGATGATGCCAAAAAGTCGAATAAGCCCAAATCCAAGCGATCGGTTGTACTCCGGTAATTGCTTAGCCTGAAAATAAGACAAAACACGTAAACTAAGTCGGGGCTTCACTGGCGAAGGCCCTCCGACTTGAGAGTAAGTTCACGGTTTGTAGAGAGAGAAAATAACTTGATAGAGATTCGAGTCAAAGAATTAACATACCAGAATATGAAAATAATGGCTTGTATTTATATTGATGGATAGGTAGAATCCATGTTGAACTTGGACTGTAAAGAGATAAGATATAATTATAAGAGGATTATATATGTTAGAGAGTCCTTATTTGACTTGAATTGGTACAGGATGTTACAATCCTAATTAGATTATAATTGCTTAGTCCTTGTTGGAATAGGATTGCAAGGACTGCTCTGTCGAAAAGCCGAGATGCATGAATTCCTTTCCTCGTCATACCCCTGTATGCCGAGATGCAAATATTTCTCTCCTCGTCATACATCGCCATCTCGGTCCATGATGAGCCGGGGAAGGAATGAGAAATAAGTGGGGCCCTTCGTGTCAATATTAAGGCCGAGAGAGGCACCTCGTCATCAAGGGAGAGGATCTCTGCCTACGAGGGAGGTCTCCTCGGCCCTTTGAGTTGGGCTTTGTTTATGCTTTCTTGATGGGCCTTTGGTCGGCCTTATTGATGCCGCGATAGATGGACGAGAAAGCCCATGCCTTACCTCGTAGCTGAAACTAATGGATTACGTTTCAATCCACTTGGGCTTGACCCGGACAAGCCCATGTTCGTATCTCGGTTTATACTGTTCATCTGGTGTTTGTTAAGCACCGGAAAATGGAGAAAATGTTTTTCGGAAAATATTTTTCCCACTTTTCTAAGTAAAATGATTTACGAATTTTTCCTAAGTAAAACATTTTCCGAAAAATGATAACACCCTCACATACACACACACACACACCTAACTTTTCATACACCCCCACGTTACCCACCCCACATCAATCACCCCTTCCATCACCACCCCCGCCACCCCAACCCCTCCCCCCCCCACCGTCGAGTCAAAAATAAATTAATCATTTTAAATTTATTTTTAACAACTCCTCCCCCACTCCACTCACCACCCTGCCACCCTACCCCCACCCCTCCCTCCCCCCCCCCCCACATTGGGTCAAAAAATATAATCATTTAAAATGATTAATTTTTTTTTTGACCCGACGAGGGTGGGGTGTGGGGTTCGGGGCAGGAGGTGGTGCTGGTGAGTAGATGGGGAGTTGTTAAAAATAAATTTAAAATGATTAAAAAAATTTGACCCAACGGGGGGGGGATAAAGGGTGGGGATGGTGCTGGTGAGTGGGGTGGGTGGGGAGTTGTTAAAATAAATTTAAAATGATTAATTTTTTTTTTGACCCGATGGGGAGGGGCTGGGGGTGGTAGTGGTGTATATGGTGGTGGTGGTGGTGGTGAGTGGGTGGGTAAATTTATAGTCAACTTAATCGAACATTTTTCGAAAAATATTTTCCTTACCAAACAGCCGAAAGCTTGTTTATCTCATTTTTCAAAAAATATTTTCATTTTTCAAAAAATATTTTACAGAAAATCACTTTCCGAAAGATGTTTTACGCTAAACAAACGAAGCCGTTGTTATACTTTATGTTACTTGGATTTTTAAATTTGATGACACTCACCGACATCGGTATTAAATTTATATTCGACCCCCAATTTTTTAGTCGGATACGACAAGAAAAATTGAAAGAAAAAAGAGTGAGTTGACTTTATTTATAAAATTTTATAAATTTTAATGTTAGTGTTTTAATTAATTATACATTATATTGTTAACCAAATTTCTTTAAAATCACAACCACTAAATAAGTTGGAGTATTTTTATGGGTCAAAGGGAGTATATAGTTATCAAATGTGTATTAGCAACACCTAAGAGTGAACACCAAGGACATTCACATATAACTACTATCTAAATGGCCTAAACTCAACTTCCCGAACACTTGAAAAAAAAAAAAAACACTTCACATTAATTAAGGGTCCGTTTGGATACATTAATTTTGAATTCAATAAATATTCAAATTCTATAGAATTTAAATAACTTAGAATTTGCTTTCGAAATCATAGCATTTCCATTGTCTGGATAATATGTGGAATTCAATTGTAATTATACATTATACATAAAATAAAAATTTAATAATAAGTCAAATATCTAGTTTAGTCTAGTGGTATGTGGTTGTTAGTTATTAAAATTATCAAGGGTTTAAATCTTGCTAACAACAAAATTATATAAATTTTATATTTTTTTAAAATAAATAGTATATAGTGGTGGTGGTTAACGGCGGCGATAGGTGGCAGCCGGCGGAGGTAGTTGGAGGCGGTGATTTTCGAAAGCGGCAGTGGTGGGCAGTTTTCGACGGCGGCGGCGGCCGGCGGTGGCAATTTCTGGCGGCGGCGGTGGTCGACGGTTTTCGGCGGCGGCGGGAGGTGGCACAAAATGGTGGTGATTGAAAGTTGTTGTGGTGGTAGTAAAAAGAATGTGAGTTGTTATTAATTGATCAAAATTTAGAATTTAAATTATTAGGATTTAAGATGAAATTAATTTTGTGAAATTGAGTGATTTAGAATTCCAACACAATTCCAATATCAAATTCTAATTATGTTTCCAAACAATGTAATTGATTTTGAAGACCCCAATTCCAATTCCAAGCTATGAAATTGGAGTATTCAAATATACCCTAAGGCTCCACGTTCAGATTAAAGCTCCGTTTGTTTTTGGGGAAATATTTTTCGAAAAATGATTTCTGAAAAATATTTTCTGAAAAATGAAAATGTTTTTCAAATTATGACATTCAGTTATTTGTTAAATACACTGAAAATGTTTTCCAAAAATATTTTAATATAAGTAATTTTTTGAGGTGGGGGGTGTGGGGTGGGTAGGTTGGAGGGGCGGCAGAGGTGATAAAAAAATTAATATGGGCAAAAAATTGACGGGAGGGAGGGGGAGGGTGTGGGATGGGGGATTGGAGGGGGCGACAGGAGAGTTAAAAATATTAATATGGACAAACAAAAATTTGATGGGGGGGGTAGGGGTAGGGGTGGGTCAGAGAAGGAGAGTTGATAAAAAATTAATATGGGAAAAAAATTGATCGGTGGGGGAGGTGGTGGTGGTGGTGGATGGGTGAGGGTTTGGAAGGGTGTCAGAAGAGTTGATAAATAATAATTAATATGGCCAAAAAAAATTTGATGGGGGTGGGGTAGTGTTAGTTGGTAGGCGGAAGGATAGTTGGTAAAACAATTAATATGGGCAAAAAAAAATTGATGGGGGAGGGGGTGGAAGGGAGGTGGTGGGGTGTGGGGATTGCCAATTTGGGCTTAACTCGCGGGGAGGCCCGTCAAGCACGTGTTACGTGGCCAGTTGAATTGTGCTCGTGGGCCCGTGTGACGACTCGCCTTCCAAAGCATCAAATTATTTCCATTTCAATGTTTCAATTCGAAGAAAAAAATACATGAAAATTTACAAGACGAAACTTTATGATTATATGAAGATAATTTAATTGTTTTAATTATTTAATTATTTACTCGCAAGTTAAATATTGCGTTAAATAGTTAATTTTTTTCAATCTTCATAAATTCTGAAAGTTCCAAAAAATAAATAAAATTATATTTGCATATCTTGCTAGTTAATTATTGTATTAAGTAATAAATCTTTGTGATTACATCTATTCTGAAATTACAAAAAATTATAATTGTTTACTTTTATTGCTAGTAAATTATTACCAAATGTATTTACATTTATAAATCTTCGTAATTTCAAAAAATGTTTTTTTTTAAAGTGCTGCATTTTGAATTTTAATTGATAGGTAATTTATATCGTTAGTAATCATTTAAGATCTATTTAATGATATATTTGCATATCCCAATCCCCACCACAAAATCAAATCCCACAAAATGTACCTCATCAAAATTTAGGAGCAATTGATAATTCACTTTTGCACCATAATGATCAAATTATGTTTGATCCGATTAATCAATACTCAAACCCAATCAACAGCCCTAAATTTCTCGGCTATACTCCAAATTCGACTCCGGATTGGATTAATGAGGCCAACACAAATTATACATATAGAACCTATCATCACATAAAAGCAATATATGAGGGTGAGGAGGGGGATGAGGATGATGATTAAGATGTACAAGTCACCCATGAAACCCGCACAATTTCAGATACACCTTGAAAGAGTATAAAATATTCTTGAAATATCTTTTTGATTTTTGTAATTATGGTTTTTATTTTGTCCATATTTAGATTAAATTAATGTAGAAAATAATTGTGGATATTTTCTTAGTTTAGGATTGATTTGTTTGACTAACAACTAATCTTTATTTCTAGTAGATATCATATAAATAAGGTAGGTTTCAAGGATGCCAAGAAGATTCCTACTTGGAGAAGGATTCATTGTTGATAAGGAAAGAGTTGCAAGAAGAATCCTTGTTGAAGAAGGATTGTGATTGCTATAAATTGAGGCCGCCCTCCTTCATTCCATGATACGCCTTCCAAGAGAGAAACGGAGCTTACAGATTTATTTAATGCTTTTCTTCTTTGTTCTTGAAGTTCAGATCATTGAAACTTCAAGATTGTTTTTTTTTTTGTTCTGGTTCTTAGTCTAGAACCACGTTGATCTTTCCGTAAGTTTTTTTTCCTTTCATTGGAAGTTTTCTTTACAACTTGTTCTCAACAAAGTTGTGTTTTATGAAAGTTTTCCTATAAGAATAGTCTGGCTGAAGTGTTTAATTTTGTTATTATTCCACTGCATTTATTTCTGTTTATTTAAGTTATTTTCTGGATAAAGTTGTTTGCATTGTTGTGCTGACACTTGTGTGAAAAACTGTAAACATAAGTCTCTGCACAAGTGGTTACAGTCCTAGCTATGATTTTTTCAATTGGTATCAGAGCCTTTTCTCGACTCAACTGAGATCGATCCTTGAAAGTAGCCATTATAGAGTGTCATCATAATCATAACCATAACAAACTGCCTACCCTAAATGGTTCAAACTATACCATTTGGAAGGCCAAAATGATTATGCTTATTAAATATATTGATCATCGTGCTTGGGTTAGTCTTATAAATGGCTACACTCCTCCCATGATTGAAATTACCCCAGCGTCATCTGATGGCAAATGTGAGAAACTTTATGGTCCTAAGCCCATAGAAACTTGGACCAATGAGGAAATTGCGCTTGCAAACTATAATACCAAGGCCATGGGAGAAATCTCTGACCATATGGATCCTCATATGTATAGTTTATTCTGTAATCAAACCATTGCCAAAACTGCTTAGGGCATTCTCCAACTTCATTGTGAAGGACCAACTAGTGTCAGAAAAACTAAGTTAAGGACTTTGATGACCAAGTTTGAAACTTTAAGGATGGGAGAGAATGAAACCATAAAAGAGCACTCAGCCAAAATCTTAGACATCTCAAACGAGTCATTTTCTTTGGGTGAATCCATCCAATGAAAGACTCGTAAGTAAAGTACTAAGAACTCTCCCATAAAAGTTTAATATTATGATTTCTATAATTGAGGAAACTCAGGATGTCCAAACTGTTGGACTTGATGCAATCTTGGGTATTTTAATTAATTTTGAGTTGAATCCTGAGGTACAGGAATCTAGCAAAGCAAAGTCAATTGCTCTTGCTAGTGCCCTCAAAATATCTGAAGATCTAATCCAATTGTCTAATGATATAGATGAGTCAAACTTGGGAGAAGATGAGTGTGACTTGATAACACAAAAATTCAACAACATGATGAAAAAGAAATGATCAACAAAGTTTTCTAATTCATCATACTCTTCTTCTTCCACGGTTGAATCATCTAAAAAGGAGAGCATTATAAAGAAACCTTTTTTGAAACTAAGAAATCCATCGAGTCAATTCAGTGTAGGGCTTGTAAAGGTTTTGGACATTTTGCTAATGAATGTTCAAATACCTTAAGGAAAAGGGGAATGAGTTTTCTGCATCATTAAGTGATTATGATGATGACGATCAGATAACAAATCTGTCAATATTGCGTTCATCACAATTCCCCTTGTCTGATAGTGATTTGGATTTGGAAGTTATGCAGTGTCCTGTTTGCACAACTGACTGCACAACTGGCTACAATTTGTATACCTGCTTGAATTTCCCAACTGCATGTGATACTGAGAATGATCCTACAAATGAAGAAAGTGCAACCTATGAGGATCTACACAGTACCTACATAGAACACTATACTGAATGGATCAAGCGGATGGAGCAAATCGAGGTGTTCAAACAGGTAAATAATAAACTCTCCTCTGAAAATATAAGTCTGAAATCTGAGGTTGGTGTTTATGTAAGGAGAGTGACTCTCAAAAGGACTCCATAGCCAAGTAGGAAGTTTTACTCACAAAGAAAGATATTGAGTGTGAAAAGTTCAAAACTGAGCTTAAAAGAGAAACTAAAACTCTAACTAAGCTTAACAATGGTAAGGCTAAGTTGGAAGAAGTTTTGAATTTAGGTAATCAAGGAAAATCTAATATTGGCTTTGGAAGTCATAATTTTTTCAAAGAGGGCGAGGGTTCTTCCAAAGTTGAAAAGAAAAATGTTTTAAAAACCAAAAGGAAAGGTCACATGCGAAGGCAATACATTTGTCATCATTGTTATGTTCCTGGTCACATTTGACCATTTTCCTACAAGTTGAAATAGGAACTTGAACTTGTGAAGAATGGTGGATACTTGGGCAGACAGTTGTGTGCACAACGGAACACACAACTGTATAAACAACCCAACTGTGATATACCTCCCCCCCCCCCACAGCGATCCGATTTGGCGCTTGACAAACTTTGGAGTCTGAAAAGATTTTTGGATTGGGTTAATCATTAGCGGACTTTTTAAAAATGAACGGAGTCGCCACACCATTTTAGTTTAGGGCCAAAACTTTGAAAAATGTCCAAAAGTAGAGAAATGGGTTCGGAGGTCACATTACACTCCGGAAAAACATGGAAATAAAATGAATCTGCTGGACTGGACTGAAAAATGATTTTAAAACAGTGATTAAACTGAAAAAAACAGCAGAAACTGAAAACTGTATGCAGATGACAATGTCATCCGCGTGGATGAGTTTGTAGTGCAACATCATTCGCGCGGATTAGCCTGCACTTTAATTTTTTAAAAGTTTTTCAGTCAGTCTCTGTAATTTCCAGAATGTTAAATGGATTTACAGAGTTAACTGGAATTGTAACTGAAAGACAGGAAAAAGCTAAGGATGTTTGATTTTTGACATCCATGCTTGTCCTCTCTTTCCCTAGACTTTGATTAGTGGTCATTAGTGATGAATCCACTATATCAAGCCATCCCGGGGGTACATTAGGACTTTTAAAGCATTTCATTTGCAAGGGGAAGGGGGTTTGACATGAAAGTAATTTAACAAGAAAGCTAGGTCAAGATGTATCAACTTTAGAGTAAGATCTCTAAGGTGGCCACAAGGAGGACCATCCTTGAGATCTAGGCTTAAGTGTATCTCTTACATCTTTTGACCTAAATATGTAAGTCTTAAGGATGTTCATCCATGGAAATGGTTCCAAGGTGAACATCTTAGACTAGGGGGGGACATTTACAAGGAAGTAAACAAATGTGAACCATTTAAGATGATCATCTATGGAAATTGATTCCAAGAGGACCACCTTTTAGGTCAAGTAAGCAAGTAAAGACTAGTAGTGAAAAAAGGGACATGGGAGGTAAAAATATGGACCATTTATAGAGAATCATCCATGGAGATGGACTCCATGGAGATCCTCTTGGATCCTAGGACAAGGGGGAAGGGAGATGAGCAACAAGTAAGTAAACCAAGTTACATCATGAAGACATGAAAGAAATGCATGAGTAAAGGAGGTTTAAGTAAGGAGAATGAGGGTTTACCAATGGTTCTTGGGTTAGTGTTTAGGGTGAGGAGTTCAAGGTTTGTGTTTGGTTTGGTAGTGGATTTTGTGTTAGATTTGGTGTTGGATTTGAGTAGTGGGAGTGTTTAAGGCTGTTTTGAGGAGTGATTTCGGCAGAGTAACAAAAGGAAATGTATTTTTTTTGGCTCTCTGAAACTGGAGGAGAAGGGTTGTATTTATAGGTTGGCTAGGGTGCAAAATCATCTGCCTGGATGATTTTGGCATGCTGATTTTGTCCGCGTGGATGAGATCGTCAGCGTGCCTGATTTTGCAGAAAGGCATTTTGGCAGCTTCTTATTTGGTCAAAAAGGCATTTTTACTTGGAAATGATGCTTTCCAGCGAGGTCCTTGGCCATATTTTTATTCCTAAAAGATCCTTCCTCATTTAAATTGTCTAAATAATGCCCGAAATGCCCCTAAATGATTATAAATCATTAAATTGGGCTGACGGAACACTAACGATCCATATTGGGGCACTTACAGTAGCCCTCAGCGATGGTACTTCCAGGTGAAGTGGGGTCATCGACAAAAGTGAGGATCCAAATTTGGCAAGCATTTACCTAGATGGGTGAGGAGGTGACCGAAGCGGTCGGATGGATTGACCCTTTTAAAGGATTCCTACATATCCCAGGTGGGAATCAAGACGGTCGCGGTTCGGATCTTGCGGGGGAAAGGAGTGACCAAGGTGGTTAAATTACTGGACCTTACCACCGCATGTTTCATTGCCGAAGATGGACTCGACTAAAGAAGGCGTACTTTTGATGCCGAAGATGAACTCGACTAACGAAGGTGTACTTTTGTTGTCGAAGATGGACTCGACTAACGAAGGCGTATTTTAGTTGCCGAAGATGGACTCGACTAACGAAGGTGTACTTTTTGTTGCCGAAGATGGACTCTACTAACAAAGGCGTACATTTTTTTGCCGAAGATGGACTCGACTAACGAAGGCGTACATTTTGTTGCCGAAGATGGACTCAACTAATAAAGGCATACTTTTTGTCACCTGCAGACTTGCTCAGTTGGCGAAGCTGGGGAAAATTCGGGCTTACGATGACTGTCGGGGTTTGTTTGCTGGGGATGTATATTCCCTGTTCGGGCTTACAATGATTGTCGGGGAAGAGAATTCGTGCTTACGATGACGGCCGAAGTTGAAAATGGGGAAGGAAATGAACTTCCGTTTAAGAAAATTGGGCTTACTTTGGAGGCCGAAGTTGGAAATTAGGAAGAAAATGGACTTCCGTTAAGAAAATCGGGCTAACTTTGGAGGCCAAAGTTGGAAATTAGGAAGGGAATGGACTTCCTTTAAGTTAATCGGGATTACTTTGGAGGCCGAAGTTGAAAATGTGGAAGGAAATGGACTTTTGTTAAGAAAATCGGGCTTACTTTGGAGGCCAAAGTTGGAAATTAGGAAGGGAATGGACTTCTGTTAAGTTCCATTGAAGAAGGACGGGCTTACTTTGGAGGCTGAAGTTTGGAAATTAGGAAGGAAATGGACTTCCATTAAGAAAATCGGGTTTACTTTGGAGGCCGAAGTTGGAAATTAGGAAGGGAATGGACTTTTGTTAAGTTAATCGGGCTTACTTTGGAGGCCGAAGTTGTAAATGAGGAAGGAAATGGACTTCCGTTAAGAAAATTGGGCTTACTTTTGAGGCCGAAGTTGGAAATTAGGGAGGGAATGGACTTCCGTTAAGTTCCATTGAAGGAGGACGGGCTTACTTTGGAGGCCGAAGTTGAAAATTAGGAAGGGAATTGACTTTCATTAATAAAATAGGGCTTACTTTGGAGGCCGAAGTTGGAAATGAGGAAGGGGATAGACTTCCGTTAAGTTTCGTTGAAGAAACTAACATCTGTTATCTTCCTGTTATGCTGGGGATCTGGGTAGAGTCAGGAATTAAAAGGGAAAATAAGGTTTTTAGCCTACGATTTCATCCGTGCGGACAAGATCAGCATGGTGACAGGTTCAAACAGAAGAACAGGCCGTGCTTTCTTCTTCCTTGTTTTCAAACAGTCTGCCGAGAGAGAAGAGAGAGAAACGAGAGAAAAGCTTCCATTGTTGTCCAAAACTCCCCTAAAACCTTTGAATTTGAGGCTATAGAGCAATGGGAAGGAGCTAATGCAGGCCGCCGTGGTCGGGTAAGCGGAGCGGCTGCCGCGAGGCGTCTTGAGTTTGTGAGGATGAATCGCCATTATACGCTCTCACAATCGGTAAATGACGAAGTCTATCCGGATATGTGGCAACATTGGTCCACCGATGACGACCTCCGCATGGTATGATACTCAATTTTGTTGATTTCATTAATTTTGTCTAAAAATTGGTTCATGCAAGAGTTAGGGCTTAAATGTCAAAAATTTGGGTCTTTTGTTGATTTTGCCCTTGTAATGTGAAATTGACAATGCATTTGTTTAATTGAATGTATGGGTAGTATGAATATGCAATTTGTTTGCGAGAAACATGAGTAATTTGCATAATGTGAAAATAAAGTGGGTAAAAATTTACCGAATTTGGGACGAACCTTTGCATGTGTGATTTTTGTGATGGAAATTTGTTTTTATGAATACATGTGTGATAACATGATGACTGAACGTGAGAAAGAATCCATGCATGCTAGATTTGTGAAAATAAAGTGCATGGAGAGAAATGGAGAAAAATGTGTCCAAAAATGGGACGGATTTTGTTTTTTCTTTTTGTTTGTGTTCATGCTATGTTTGGGAAGTAGTATGCAATTTGTGTTTTTATTGACATACCTGTGTTGTGCTTACCTGCAGGGGAGAGCGAACGTCATTCAGGATAAGTTTGACAAGCTGAAGATGAGGGGCTCGGTGGAGGCAGTGATTAAGCTTTGGGATGCTTTGCCCAAAGCTGCTAGGGAGGGGTACAGGAGTCCTCGGCAGTTTATGGTCAACTCCAACCTGTATGGTTTTGTCGAGTTATTGAGGGGGTTAGTGAGGATACAGAAGAGCAAGGGGATCTACTTGGCTCTGATTGAGCATTGGTGGGACGTCACCCACACATTTCATATTTTTGGGGCGAGGCCATCGTGACCCCCACTGACTACGCTGCCATCACTGGCCTATTCTTCAAGGGGCGCAACTTAGAATGGCATGTCGGGTATACCGACAGGGAGCTCGTGGATCTGTTGGGGATCATTCCCGAGCTGAGGAAGGGGATGGGCATGGAGTATGCCGTAGTTGATGGAAAGCTAACCAAGAGCATAGCTCGGTATGAGAGAGGGGACCAGACCATCTCCGTTGAGCAGGTTGCCCGCTGCTTCTTATGGTTTACTCTTTCCAGCACCTTGTTCGGGCATGCTGAGGGTACATCTGTATTCGCTTTGTTAGGGCCCCTGGCAGACATTGATAGGATTGGTGAGGTTGCCTGGGGAGAGGCTGGTTTAGTAGAGCTGTATTCGCCTTGGATAGGTACAGCAGGAAGGCGTCCACCTCCCTGACATGTTTTGAGTTCCCTTTGGAGGTATAGTCTTTCTCCTTTATCTCTTGTACATATTGTGTATGTATCTTTGTATTGACGGGTTTCTCTTGTCGAGTGCAGGTCTGGGCTCTGGAGATTTTTGGATGTGCCTTGTGGGACCATGTCTCGGGGGAGGCTTTTGCGTACCCGGCTATACTTTGGTGTACAAAGGATGCTAGGGTGAAAAGGAACAGCAGGACCATGAGGAAGGTGAGGTACCAGGACATGGTGCCTTTTTTGAGGGCGTATGCCAGCGAGAGGTTTAATTTGTACCCCTGGGGTCGGTTTGATGTTGATCAGCTAAGCGGTACTAAGCGCTGGATGGATCGAAGGTGGATCATGTGCGGCCTCACCTGTGACGTTTATTAACTGGGGGGAGAGGGTGGATGGGCAGCATGGTTTAGGGACGGCCCCACTAGCGCCGATTGAGCCTCCTGAGGACATGTTATATCCCCAGGAAGGGACGATGAATTGGTACTGGTTCAGGGCTGGGCGGCCTGCATTGTAGTATATCACTACTGAGCCTTATCTGGCGTTTGTGAGGCGCAGGATGAGGACGCCCCAGGTGCTAGCGATGGAGGGGGTCTCGTTTGTGAGGATCCCTCGAGTTGACTTCTCATATGTCCAGGAGGGGTTTATGATGTGGGCGCAGATACCCCTTCCAGAGGTGACACCTCGTGCTTTTCGGCCCCGACCTGAGGCCCAGGTATGTGTTGATCACATTCTGATTATTCATTTCAGCTTTGCACATCACATGCCATTGCCTTAGCTATTTCTGATGCTTTCATTTTTGTGCAGTATTCGGCTCGGGTTGTTGATCGGCTTCTGCGTCAGGTCATTGGGGACACGAGGTTCATTAGCAACCTTGTGACGCGGGGGAATGCTTGGGGCTCCGCAAGGGCATCGCGGTTAGTGCCTAGTGCCTCTGCGCGAGAGAGATCCCCTATTCCGGCTAGAGGGCCTATGCCGGGTAGGCAATCCATGGAGACTTCCCACTCCCATTCCAGAGAGTCGGTTCCTCCACGGCAGTCAATGGACGTCTCCCTTTCTCCTCTCATGGATGTGTGCACTGAGATCTCTCGGGATCATGTCATCTTCGGGGGTATGGAGGGACCGGTCTATGTGCAGAGTGGAGCTGGTGAGACCTCTTCTTCGTACCAGGGAGGCTATGGCGCTTTTCTGCCACATGGTGATTATGGGACTCCCTTACAGACCCAGGGGGACGTATGGCCAGGGCTATGACACCTTCTCTTTTGGCTATGACTTCTTTGATGACATCGGGGTGCCATACCGAGGTGTGGTTGCTGACCTTATTGATACCTACTCTGACGCTGAGCGGGATGACGTGGAGCCGGGGGTCGCCTTTCCAGAGACAACTGCTGAGGGATCGAGCATGTCTTAGAGGGATATTTGCAAGAAAATAAATAATATGGACCATTTAAAATGATTATCTATGGAAATGGATTCCAAGATGACCACATTTTAGGTTAAATGAGCAAGTAAGGACTAGTAATGTAAAGGGGACAAAGGGGAATAACATAATGAAAATGTGAATCCTTGTAGAGAATCATCCATGGAGATGAACTCCATGGAGATCCTCTTGGATCCTAGGACAAGGGGGAAAGGAGATAAGCAATAAGTAAATAAACCAAGTTACATCATTTAAACATGGAATAAATGCATGAATCAAGGAGGTTTAAGTATAGAGAATGAGGGTTTACCAATGGCTACCCTATTTCTTGGATGAGTGTTTAGGGCTTGAGGGATTCAAGGCTTTAGGTAGGATTTTGTAGTGGATTTTGGGTTTGTTTTGGTGTTGGATTTGTGGATTGAGGGAGAAGGGCTGTATTTATAGGTTGGCCAGGGTACAAAATCATTCGCGTGGATGATATTGGCATGCTGAATTCATCCGCGCAGATGAGATCAGCAGCGTGCCTGGTTTTTGCATATCAGGCATTTTGGCTGTTTCTCCATTGGTCAAAAAGGCTCTTTTACTTGGAAATGATGATTTCCAGCAAGGTCCTTGGCCACCTTTTTATTCCTAAGAGGTCCTTCCTCATTCAAATTGTCTAAATAATGCCCGAAATGCCCCTAAATGATTATAAATCATTAAATTGGGCTGACAGAACACTAACGACCCAGATTGGGGCACTTACAGTAGCCCCTCAGCGATGGTACTTCCAGTGGAAGTGGGGTCGTCGACAAAAGTGAGGATCCCAATCTGCAAGCTTTTACCTAGATGGGTAAGGAGGTGACCGAAGTGGTCGGATGGCTGGACCCTTTTAAAGGATTCCTACGTATCCCAGGTGGGAATCAAGCCGGTCCTAGTACAGATTTTGCGAGGGAAAAGAGTGACCAAGGTGGTCAAATGACTGGACCTCACCACTGCATTTTTAGTTGCCGAAGATGGATTCGACTAACGAGGACGTACTTTTGTTGCCGAAGATAGACTCGACTAATGAAGGCATACTTTTGTTATCGAAGATGGACTAGACTAACGAAGATGTACTTTTGTTGCCGAAGATGGAATCGACTAACGAAGATGTATTTTTGTTGCCGAAGATGGACTCGACTAACGAAGGCGTACTTTTGTTGCCGTAAGGTGGACTCGACTAATGAAGATGTACTCTTGTTGCCGAAGATGGACTCGACTAACGAAGGCATACTTTTGTTGCCGAAGGTGGACTCGACTAACGAAGGCATACTTTTGTTGCCGAAGGTGGACTCGACTAAAGAAGGCGTACTCTTGTTGCAGAAGGTGGACTCGACTAACGAAGATGTACTTTTGTTGTCGAAGGTAGACTCGACTAATGAATGCGTACTCTTGTTCCCGAAGATGGACTCGACTAACGAATATGTACTTTTGTTGCCGAAGGTGGACTCGACTAACGAAGGCGTAGTTTTGTTGCCGAAGGTGGACTCGACTAACGAAGGCGTACTTCATCACCGCAGACTTGCTTTGTTGCTTAGATGGGGAAAATTTGGGCTTATGATGACTGCCGGGATTTGTTTGCTGGGGATATATATTCCCAGTTCGGGCTTACAATGATTGCCGGGGATGAGAATTCGGGCTTACGATGACGATCGGGGAGAGATTCGGGCTTACGATGACGGCCGGAGAGAGATTAGGAAGGAAATTGACTTCCGTTAAGAAAATTGGGCTCACTTTGGAGGCCGAAGTTGGAAATTAGGAAGGAAATGAACTTCCGTTAAGAAAATCGGGCTTACTTTGGAGGCCGAAGTCGAAAATGCGGAAGGGAATGGACTTCCGTTAAGAAAATTGGGCTTACTTTGGAGGCCGAAGTCGAAAATGCGGAAGGGAATGGACTCCCGTTAAGAAAATCGGGCTTACTTTGGAGGCTGAAGTTGAAAATGAGGAAGGGGATGAACTTCCGTTAAGTTAATTGGGCTTACTTTTGAGGCCCAAGTTGGAAATTAGGGAGGAAATGGACTTTTGTTAAGTTAATCGGGCTTACTTTGGAGGCCCAAGTTAGAAATTAGGAAGGAAATTGACTTCCGTTAAGAAAATCGGGCTTACTTTGGAGGCCGAAGTTTGAAATTAGGAAGGAAATGGACTTTCGTTAAGAAAATCGGGCTTACTTTGGAGGTCAAAGTTGGAAATTAGGAAGGAAATGGACTTCCGTTAAGAAAATCGGGCTTACTTTGGAGGCCGGAGTTGGAAATTAGGAAGGAAATTGACTTCTGTTAAGAAAATCGGGCTTACTTTGGCAGCCGAAGTTGAAAATGAGGAAGGGGATGGACTTCCATTAATTTAATCGGGCTTACTTTGGAGGCCGAAGTTGGAAATTAGGAAGGAAATGGACTTTCGTTAAGAAAATCGGGCGTACTTTGGAGGCCAAAGTTGGAAATTAGGAAGGAAATGGACTTTCGTTAAGAAAATCGGGCTTACTTTGGTGGTCGAAGTTGGAAATTAGGAAGGAAATGGACTTTCGTTAAGAAAATCGGGCTTACTTTGGAGGCCGAAGTTGGAAATTAGGAAAGAAATAGACTTTCATTAAGAAAATCGGGCTTACTTTGGAGGCCGAAGTTGGAAATTAGGAAGGGAATGGACTTTCGTTAAGAAAATCGGGCTTACTTTCGAGGCCAAAGTTGGAAATTAGCAAGGGAATGGACTTTCGTTAAGTTAATCGGGCTTACTTTGGAGGTCGAAGTTGGAAATGAGGAAGGGGATGGGCTTCCATTAAGTTTCGTTGAAGAAACTAACTTCTGTAATCTTCCTGTTATGTTGCGGATCTGGGTGCAGAGAGCTAGGTATTAAAAGGGCAAAATAGGGTTTTCACCCTACGATTTCATCCGCGCGGACAAGATCAGCGTGGCGACAGGTTCAAAAAGCAGAACATGCCATGCTTTCTTCTTCCTTGTTTTCAAACAGTCTGCCGAGAGAAAGAGAGAGAAAAGCTTCCATTGTTGTCCAAATCTCTGCTAAAACCTTTGAATTCGAGGCTATGGAGCTAGGGAAAGGAGCTAATGCACGCCGCCGTGGTCGGGTAAGCGGAGCGGCTACCGCGAGGCGTCTTGAGTTGGTGAGGATGAATCGCCATTATACGCTCTCACAATCGGTAAATGACGAAGTCTATCCGGATATGTGTCAACATTGGTCCACCGATGATAACCTCCGCATGGTATGTTACTTAATTTTGTTGATTTCATTGATTTTGTCTCAAAATTGGTTCATGCTAGAGTTAGGGCTTAAATGTCAAAAAAAAAATTGGGCTTTTTTTTATTTTTCCCTTGAAATGTGAAATTGACAATGCACGTGTTTAATTGAATGCATGGATAGTATGAATATGCAATTTGTTTGTGAAAAACATGAGTAATTTGCATAATGTGAAAATAAAGTGGGTAAAAATTTATCGAATTTTAGACGGACCTTTGCATGTGTGATTTTTGTGATGGAAACTTGTTTTTGTGAATGCATGTGCGATAACATGATGAATAAACGTGAGAAAGAATTCATGCATGCTAGATTTGTGGAAATAAAGTGCATGGAGAAAAATGGAGAAAAATGTGTCCAAAAATGGGACGGAGTTTGTTTTCTCTTCTTGTTTGTGTTCGTGCTATGTTTGTGAAGTAGTATGTAAGAAAAATTTGTTCTGTTTATTGACATACCTGTGCTATGCTTACCTGCAGGGGAGAGCGAACGTCATTCAGGATAAGTTGGACAAGCTGAAGACGAGGGGCTCGGTTGAGGCAGTGATTAAGCTTTGGGATGCTTTGCCAACAGATGCTAGGGAGGGGTATAGGAGTTCTCGACAGCTTGTGGTGGACTCCAACCTGTACAGTTTTGTGGCATGCTTGAGGGGGTTAGTGAGGATGCAGAAGAGCAAGGGGCTCTACTTGGCTCTGAATGAGCATTGGTGGGACGTCACCCACACATTTCATTTCTTTTGGGGCGAGGCCACCGTGACCCCCACTGACTATGCTGCCATCACTGGCCTGTCCTTCAAGGGGCGCAGCTTAGAGTGGCATGACGGGTATACTGACAGGGAGCTCGTGGATCTGTTAGGGATCGTTCCCGAGCCGAGGAAGGGGATGGGCATGGAGTATGCCGTGGTTGATGGAAAGCTGACCGAGAGTAGCTCGGTATGAGAGAGGGGACCAGACTATCTCGGCTGAGCAGGTTGCCCGCTGCTTTTTATGGTTTACCCTCTCCAGCACATTATTTGGACATGCTGTGGGTACAGCCGTGTTTACTTTGTTGGGGTCCCTGGCGGACATTGATAGGATTGATGAGGTTGCCTGGGGAGAGGCTGGTTTGGCGGAGCTGTATTTCGCCCTGGATAGGTACAGCTGGAAGGCGTCCACCTCCCTGACATGCTTTGAGTTCTCGTTGGAGGTATAATTTTTCTCCTGTATCCCTTGTACATATTGTGTATGTATCTTTGTATTGACGGGTTTCTCTTATCGAGTGCAGGTCTGGGCTCTGGAGATTTTTGGATGTGCCTTATGGGACCATGCCCCGAGGGAGGCTTTTGCGTACCCGGCTATGCTTTGGTGGACAAAGGATGCTATGGTGAAAAGGAACAGCAGAAAGGAGGAAGGTGAGGTACCATGACATGGTGCCTTTTTTGAGGGCAGAGACAAGCGAGAGGTTTAATTTGTACCCCTTGGGTCGGTTTGATGTTGATCAGCTAGGAAGGGCTGAGCGCTGGACGGATCGGAGGTGGATCATGCGGGGCCTCACCTGCGACGTTTATTATCTGGGGGAGAGGGTAGTTGGGCAGCATGGCTTAGGGATGGCCCCACTGGAACCTATTGAGCCTCCTGAGGACATGTTATATCCCCAGGAAGGGACGATGAATTGGTGCTGGTTTAGGGATGAGCAGCCTGCCTTGGAGTATATCACCACTGAGCCTCATCTGGCATTTGAGAGGCGCAGGCTGAGGACGCCCCATGTGCTAGCGAGGGAGGGGGTCTCGGTTTTCAGGATCCCTCGGGCTGATTTTTCATATGTCCAGGAGGGGGTTAGGACGCGGGCGCAGATACCTCTTCTAGAGATGACACCTCGTGCTTTCCGTCCTCGACCTGAGGCCCAGGTATGTGATGATCATATTCTGATTATTTAGCTTTTGCGCATCATATGCCATTGTTTCAGCTATTTCTGATGCTTTCATTTTTGTGCAATATTCGGCTCGGGTTGTCGATCGGCTTATTTGTCAGGTCATCGGGGCCATGAGGTTCATCTGTAACCTTGTAACGCGGGGGAATGCTCGGGGCTTCGAAAGGACATCGAAGCTAGTGCCAAGTGCCTCTGCGCGAGAGAGGTCCCCTATTCTGGCTAGAGGGCCTGCGATGGGTAGGCATTCCATGGAGACTTCCCGCTCCCAGCCCAAAGATTCGGTTCCTTCATGAGATCTATAGGGATCATGTCATCTTTGGGGGTATGGAGGGGCCGGGCTATGTGCAGAGTGGAGCCGGTGAGCCCTCTTCTTCGCACCAAGGCGGTTATGGCGTCTTTCAGTCACAGGGTGATTTCGGTACTCCCTTGCAGACCTAGGGGACATACGGCCAGGGCTCTGACGCTTTCTCTTTGGGCTATGACTTCTTCGCTGACATCGGGGTGCCATATCGAGGTGTGCCTGCTGACCCCAATGATACTTATTCTAATGCTGAGCGGGACGACGTGGAGCCAGGGGTCGCCTTTCCAGAGGCAGCTACTGAGGGACCGAGCACGGTTCAAAGGAGGGTACGGAGGCGTGGCAAGGAAATCGCTAGGGAGACTGATCCCAGTTCCGGTTCTGATAGTGACTCCGACTGATGGTGAGTACCTGCATTTGTTAGGGCAGGAAGAGAGAGAATACATACATTTCATGCACATTATTTCTATTTTTAGGCTGTAATAACTAGATTACTTTGTTATTAATTTTTTATAGTTTGTTTATTATGCGTTGAATGCAAGTTGCATGAGCCCGATTTTGTGTTCTGCATGGGCATGTATGTGATGTTTGGTTGGGATTTTGTATGAAAAAATGGCAATTGGCAGATTTTGAGTAGTTGGAATGAAGGCTTCATTGGGGGACATCAGTTTTTACTGATGTCAGAATTTTTTCTGCTGGGTGACAATATCATCCGCGTGGATGAGTTTGAGGCAATAACTTCATCCGCGCGGATCAGGTCGCCGTCTGACAAGGTCATTCAATTTTTACTGCAAATCTGGTTTTCCTTCTCCCCTTTAATTCAAACACATCCTTCATCTGTTTCAAACTTTCTGGAGCTCGGGAAAAACCATAAAAATCCATGGAAAATTTTACAAACCTGAAGAATTCACCCAAATTGCCTTAGGAGATGCAAATGATTTTCTTCAACAAGTTCAAGGAGTGGTCCCGAGAAATCATACATGGAAACAAGATGTTCTTTGAAAAAAGGTATAAAATCAAATCCATGTGGTCCCTTAAGGAGCTTATCCCGGATTACGACTTGATGAGAGCTTCCGCCATGTTTTGGGACACTTGGAGGCACGTCTTTTGCTTTTCTTACAATGAGATGGTCCCTACCCTTGATGATTTTAGGGCTTTGCTTGGAGGGCCCGAGGTGGAAGAGGTTGCAATTCCCTTGCCCGGAGGGGTATCCTTTGTCGATAAGTTATCTAACCTTCTTCAAATCTCCCCGGAAGATGCCCAATGTATGATTCGAGGACCCGATCATTTTGATATTTCTGGTCTCCCGGATAGGTTTAGGAGTTTGGGTATGGTTGGTGATTGTTATTGGGATGCATTTGCCCTTTGTGTTATTAGGTCCTTGTTTATGGTCTACACCTTCGGGATGTGCCACCGGTCTTTGTTGGATGTTGTTGTGCACTACCGATCAGGTCAGAATATTGTTCCCTTGATTTTGGGAGAGACCCTTCATTCTATCGACCGGTTGGCTACAAGAAAGCGATACATGCATGGGGGAAGCCCATTTTTGCTGACAATGTGGCTGATGGAGAGGTTGGGAGTCCTGCGGGAGGCTCCACATACATTCATGCCATGGACTTTTGCCAGGAGGGGGGTTACTATCGAGATTGAGGATCGGGCTTCATGGGAGCATTGGATGGCTCAACGCCGTACTCAGGATATCCGGTGGTGGGTCCCACATTGGCAGATAGAGACTCGGAGGACACTCCAGGATGAGTCTCAGGCAGTTATGCTTTCGAGGTTTTCTCAGTCTACCTTTTATATTTCGGCTCTAGTCCTCCGACAGTTTGGGATGGAGCAGATTCCTCTAGAGGGCTATGATGATATTGCTACCAGGGTAGTGATTTCCATTTCTATGGATGACTTATCTGCATTCTCCTTCTTTTCCCGGGCATGGAGGTATCATGTCTTCCCTCCTGTGGTCCTTCTCAAGCGTCCAGAGCGCATTTTTCTGACCACTTGGTACTTGGATTGGTACGAGAGACACATGGGAGAGACTCAGATAACTCTTATGAGGAGACATGAGGCCATTATAGGACTAGAGGGTATTCCTATTTCAGAGTTGAGGGGAGCCGAAGCGAGGGCTAGTCCTTATGACAGGAGTGGAGATGATATGTTCGATTATGAGGCGCGAGTGTGTGAATGTGTGCCCCAAATTTTTGGTGTTGGATTCACGCGAGTTTGAAGACATCCGAGTTATTTGAAAAACGGAGTCGCCACGCCATTTTGATTACCTCAAAACTTTGAAAAAAAGGTTTTTACTTGGGTTCGGAGGTTAAGTTACCCCTTGGGAAGAACGTTTGGCGTTCACCCAAAGTGCCTTGCCGGAGCAAGTCTCCCGAGATTTCATTAATCGTGCTTGCTTGCGTGCTTTCTTTGTGTGCATGTGTTTGAAAATAAGGGGGGAATGTCCCAAGTTGTCTTCCGGACGTACAAACCATTTGTTGGTTGTCGCTCGGGATTCCTTGGAATTTTATGTATTCGGGATTATGATCCCGTCCTCATCTTGTGACTTGTGATCATCGCATTTTAACCTCGGGACCCTCGGGACTTGCGTGATCGAGAGAATGACTCTCTTTTGGGTCAAAGATGAGGTTCTTTAGGAAGGAATGTCCTTAGCCCATCAATCCTACGCTTTAAGACGGTCGAGCTCGTATAGAGGCTTCATACTCATTCTTAAGCGATAATCGGAGATATAGGGTTCAAGGTTATCCTTTTCCTAAAGAAATCATGAACCTTTAATGGAAGGAACGATGCAAAGATGAGAACTTTTACACCGGTCCGTTCCAAGGTTGGGGAAAAGGGGAAATGCATGATGAAAAATGACTCTTTAATGAAAAGATGACATTTTTATGTTTGCAAATGATGCTTTTTGATTTAAAGAAAGGATCTTTATTGCAAATGATGCATAAAGATAGGATTTTTATGCAAATGATGCATTGAAAAAGGGGTTTTGATGCAAAGGATGCATTTTTATTGAAAAGGATTTGATCTTTATATGCAAATGATGCGTAAAGATGACATTTTTATTTGAAAATGGGGATTTTAGGTGCAAAGGATGCACCTTTATGAAAAAAGACTACATTTTTATGACAAATGAGGTCTTAATGCATGCAAAAGGGGAAGGGGGTAATAAAGATGTGATCTTTATGAATAAATGCCAAGTCCCAAGCAAGATATATGAATGCAATGAGCAAGTATATCAATTAAAATGCAAGGTTAGGGCGTGCGAGGTTACCAATCGTTTCCTTCGCTTCTTCGGACGGAGCTAGGAGGAGAGGTTCGTCTTGGGTCTTCAAGGAGGAGGGAGATGGCTTCTTGAGCTTCTTCTTCGCCTTCTTGAGCCTTCAAGGGTGTTCTTCACGTCTTGGGAGTGACTGATTGTATTGCTATGGATTGTATGTATTGTTGTTGTTGTTGTTGTTGTTGAAATGGGTAGAGGAGGGCTCTATTTATAGGCGCCGGATAAGGCTAATGAAGCCGTGCGGTCGAGGCGGCGAGCTAATGCACCGTGCAAGGGCTTATCCATTGTGACTCAGCATTCTAGAACCATGCAAGGTGGCATCATTCTAGAACCTTCCCTCCTAATTAAGAAAAACGTGTTTCTTAATTAGGAAGGATTCCCTTCAGCCTTTATTTAATTAAAAACAGTTCCGGAATGTTTCCTAACACTAGGAAGGTCTGGGAATTACCGGAAAACTTACCGAAAATGTCGGGAAATTTAACCTAAGGCATGAGCCGATTTGGGTACTTACAGAAGCCCCTCGGCAACGTCACTTGCAAGGCGAGTAGGGTTGTCGATAGAAAAGGATCCGATCTGGCGAATGCCGAGACGGATTGGGTGACCAAGACGGTCGAGTGGCTGAACCTTTTGGAAGGCTACCTACGTATCCCTGAGGAATCAAGCCAGCCGTAGTTCGGAAAGATCCGCTGGGGAAGGAAGAAGAGAAACCGGGTCTCTCGGCCGGAAAAAGAAGAGAAAATGACCTAGGAGGTCAAGCAATTGATCCTACCGGGGATATGCTAGGAGTGACCGAGGTGGTCGGATATCTGAACTTCCATGAGGGGGCGCTTTATCACTGAGGAGTGACAAAGAAACAGGGTGACCAAAGTGGTCGAATGGCTGGACCTTTTATAAAAGGCTACCTACGTATCCCGGAGGAATCAAGCCTTGATCGTAGTTCAAGCATCACTAGATAGTTATGAACGATGTCTAGGATCCTTGAGATTTTGACAATTCGGAGGTCACACCGAAGAAGCTAGAGCTTATGGCGCTATCTCTTTATGACGGAGATAGAGGTAACTTAAGTTGGGAAACTTGAGCGCACGTCACTATTCGCGGATAGAGGTAGCACAAGTTGGAATGACTTGGGCATACGTCACTATTCGCATAGAGGTAGCAGTTGGAATGACTCGGGGCATACGTCACTATTCGCGGATAGAGGTAGCACAAGTTGGAATGACTTGGGCATACGTCACTATTCGCGGATAGAGGTAGCACAAGTTGGAATGACTTGGGCATACGTCACTATTCGCGGATAGAGGTAGCACAAGTTGGAATGACTGGGCATACGTCCACTATTCGATGATAGAGGTAGCACAAGTTGGAATGACTTGGGCATACGTCACTATTCGCGGATAGAGGTAGCACAAGTTGGAATGACTTGGGCATACGTCACTATTCGCGGATAGAGGTAGCACAAGTTGGAATGACTTGGGCATACGTCACTATTCGCGGATAGAGGTAGCACAAGTTGGAATGACTTGGGCATACGTCACTATTCGCAGATAGAGGTAGCACAAGTTGGAATGACTTGGGCATACGTCACTATTCGCGGATAGAGGTAGCACAAGTTGGAATGACTTGGGCATACGTCACTATTCGCGGATAGAGGTAGCACAAGTTGGAATGACTTGGGCATACGTCACTATTCGCGGATAGAGGTAGCACAAGTTGGAATGACTTGGGCATACGTCACTATTCGCGGATAGAGGTAGCACAAGTTGGAATGACTTGGGCATACGTCACTATTCGCGGATAGAGGTAGCACAAGTTTAGAGTTCTGACAATTCGGAGGTTGTCACCTAGCGTTATCCCGTTATAACGGAATTAACGGAGGCGACTGGGAATAAAGCTTGATTGCTAAAGAGATAAGGGATATTTTCTGAAAAGATGTTATCTTGGTTAAAAGATAACGGAAATTGCATGCCCAAGTGGAAGGTCCAGGGGAGGATTGTAATTTCGCTCGTAGCGAATGAAGCCGCCCGCATGAGATGGAGAAAAAGGAGCCGTACGGCTAGAGACCTCGTTTTTTCCATTATTTAAAACAGTTTGAACGGGCATTGGGCATTATTGCCGCCCAAGAACTGCCGAGGAAGAGAGAGAGAAAGGAGAGAATTTCTTCAAAATTCTTCAATTCCCTTTGCTTCTATCGATTGGAATGGATCCGGAGGGCAATCCCATACCGAGGCAAGCAAGAAGGAACATCTCCGCGGCTGCGAGAAGGAGGAGAAAGGAGCTCGTTCGGACGGAGAGGAAGTATGACTTCCTTACGCCTCCATCGGAGCTTTACCCGGGAAGAAGGGAGCATAAATCAACGAACCCGCGATCGGTTGGGGTAAGCATTCTCATTTTGCTCAAATCCGATGATTTTGCTTGAATTTTTGAATGATTTAGGGCTTGACCCGAATTTTAGGATTTTTTGAATGATCTTTTTTTTTTTTTTTTTTTGAATGATTTTGAGATGCATGAACAACCTATGAGGCTAAGAATATGCATGTGCAACTTGTTTGAGAAAAATTATGAGAATGACTCACTCTTTTTTTTTCTTGCAAAATGAAGTAAGAATGAGAATTTTTCAAAATATGAGACGGAGTTCTTGCCTTGTGCTAGAACTAGGTCAAAATTCTGATTTTCAATGAGAAAACATGATTTTGGAAGATGAAAATGATTCATGCATGCCATTTCTGAAAGAATAATGCTTATGTGCAAAAAATTGTGAAAATTGTGATTTTGTGCCTTAGGAAAGCAACGGGACTTGATATGACGCGTTTCAAATGATGAAAGACGCTTTTTTTTTTTTTTTGATGCAAATAATGCTAGAAAAACTTTTGTGAATGATTTTCTTTTGAAAACATGTGCACTCTCTTTTGTGAATATATGCATGCTTTTGAAAATGATGAAGGACTGACACTTCTTTTTTTTTTTTTTGTGCTTGTCTACAGGAGAACAAGTCTAGAGGACCATCGGAGATAGCGTTAAGCTGCGCAGGATGCCGGATTTTGAGAAGAATGGGGTGAACCCCAAGAATTTGGTGAGGGCTACCGGCCCGGATGCGTTTGTAGAGGCCATCGGCAGGGTGTTCACATCACCTCTAAGAGCAAGGGCTTGGTCCAGCCCTTTCGAGTTTCGTGGGACAAGACACATAGCTTTCACCCGAGCCGGGGAGAGCTTACGTGACTCCCGCCGATTTCACAGCCTATTACCGGCCTACGCTCACCGGGAGGCCCGTGACTTGGAGAGACCACATTACGCCCGAGGAGTTCCAGCTTTGGTAGGGTTTGAGCCGATTCCCAAGGGGCCGGGGATGGAGACGCGAACGCCGAGGTGGCAAGTCGTACTTGCATGCGTAACTTTGCCGCTAATGATGTGATCGCCCAGCACCGGCTAGAGCATTCATATGGTTGATGCTATCGGGCCACTATCTTTGCTAATTCTCGGGACGCCGGCCATGACTTGCCTCCTCGACTCTTCGGAGGATGTGGATGGGATAGGGACGGTCTCTGGGGCGAGGCCGGATTGGCGGAGTTGTACTTCGTTGGACATGTACAGTGGAACAAAGCCGCTTCCATGGATCGCTTCTCATTTGCCCTCGAGGTAGTCTCCTTTCTTTTTTTCTTTTCTCTTTTCTTGTCTTGAGACTTTTATAAGAGAGAGAATGACCTTTTGATGTTTTGAACATGCAGCCTGGTTTTGCGAGGTGATCGGGTTCTTCCCTCGGGAACCAAGAGAGTGATGTCACCATCTTCCCCGCTATGGTTCGCCGGAGGGGAGATGCGAGAGATAAATTCACGGGGAAGACCCGGATTACCTTCGATTACAAAATGGTGAGGCCACCATCAACAGGATGGGCACGACGGAGTGGACTTCTACCCTCGGGGTGTATCCTGGAGATTTTGCCGGGAGATGCCATCGATGTGACGAGGCAGAGGAGGTGGCTCACTGGGCCGACATGTGATGTCATTTACTTGGGGGACCGCTTCTCGAGGCAAAGATGGCCATGTCCCTCCATTGGACGCCATTACTCCACACGATCCTCCAAAGACGGATGCCGCAGCCTCGTGGATTGGCCGCAGGATGAGATAGCCAGGTACTGTGCAAAGTGTGCGGCCGCAGAGGAGTACTTTGACATGGACACCCCCTACGCCGTGTTTGTGGAGCAGCCGCCGAGGACGCCACAAAAGCTAGTGAAGCTAGCGGTCACTCGTGGATATGGGGAGGATGAGCCCATCGACTCCGCCGATCCCTCCCGCGCATCCGTCCTATGTGGTCCATGGAGTGCCGAGGAGGATGAGGATACCTGTCCCCGATGCTAGGGAGCCCCAAGACACCTTGCCGCCCGATAGCACCGTAAGTATACTCTTAGTGGTCTTATTCCCTTTTAGCTTTCGCATTTTCTCGCTTTTGCAATTTTCTCGAGATTTTCCGAGATTTTTCTCTTCTTTTTCTCAGTTCCACTCTCGCACTTACGATAGGCCGGGTCAGTGTAATAGGGCCGGAAGGACATGTGCCTGCCTTCTTCGAGGAAGCCGGCTCGCGCTTCGAAGGCGGCAATGGATGCACAGGAGCTCGGGCGCAAGAGACGGCACGTCGGGGCACAGCCTACCTCATCGGCCTCTGAGTACTCTTCCGTGCCATGCCTCGGGCGGGGACCCAACGCCGACATTCTCGAGCAAACTGGCCGAGTACGGGCACGATAATGTCCATTTGTCCGACGTGAGCGACTGTGAGGACTTGATGAGGGAGGCTAGCATTTATGAGTTGAGCAATGATGAGGAGGAAGAAGAATCGGAGGCCTAGGAGGTCTCTAGAATAGATTTGGAACGAAAACAAACAATGAACACATTTTTATGCACACTTTGTTTATTTTTTGCTTTATTTGGGCGCCGATGGGGCGAAAACATTGTATTTACATTTTATTTACTTTTCTAATTTATGCTTTCTCAATTTGCATATTATCTGAGCCTTGGGGCGACTTTTTTGCTTGGAATTGGGGTCAAATAAACTGGGCCAAAATGATTTATAATGGTATATAAATGCTTGAATGGCTTCGGATATGTTTTTGTACATGTGTTTTGGTTGAAAAAGTGGGGTGAAAAACTCCCTTGGGCAGCAACTTTGGTTGCTGCAGAATTTTTTCTCGCAGAGGGCTAATGTAGCCGTGCGGCATGGCCTTGAGGGAAAATGAAGCCGTGCGGCTAACAGCTCGTCTCGAGCCGGTTATTTTCTCGAATAAAAGCAAGGCTTGGCCATTTCATTTCATTTTCACTCTAGACTTGTCCCAATTGTTCCTGTGAGCATATTTTGGACCGAAAAGCACCATCTTTGAACACTTTGCGATGGAGAAGCCCGTCGATTGCAAAGGGGGAAGCGAGACCATTTTCTATCCGGTCTTCAATCTTGGGCGAGACATAACTTCCAAAATCACAAGGGACTCGCTTGATTCTTCCTTCAAGATCAAGTCTTTATGGCATTTGAGGGATCTCCCGCCCGATTGGGACCTCGTTGAGAGCCGCAAAGAAAGTTCTCGGGGACGTCCGGAGACATGTTTATCGCTTCTCTTACAACGAAATTGTCCCAACGCACGAAGACTTCGTGAGCCTTGATTGGGGGTCCCGAGACCGAGGCTATATCTATTCCGCTGATCGGAGACGTGCCGGTGACGGTAAAGCTTGCATCTTTTCTCGCAGATTCCTTTGGGAGAGGCCGAGAGGATGATGGTAGCCCTGATAGGATTGACCTTCGATATCCCGGTAGGTTTGGGTCTCCAGATATGGCCGCGACCACGGTGGCTATGGATGCTTTCATTCTCTCGCGTATTCTCTCGTTTTGTTCACCGCCGAGTCCGTGGGGATCTCACATAGTGGCCTCTTGGACATGGTCGAGACTCGCAGTGGCCGGGAAGGATATTGTCCCGCCGGTTTTGGGAGAGACATTTCATGGGATCGACAGGATGGCTCGGGAGACCATTTCATGAGGTCCGGAGTCCGGCTATGTTGACTCGTGGTCGCAGGAGAGGCTCTGGGCTTTGCCTCGGGGCTTTGCCGACTTCTGCCCTTGGGTGATTTCTCGGAGAGGTGCGCCTAGGCAAAGCAGGAACAGTGGTAGCCGGGAGCCGATGATGGCTAGGCTATCCACTTCGGACATCCGTTGGTGGATACCACACCGGAGGTTGCGCATCAGAGGATATTTCAGAGTCTTATGTTGTGAGGGTTCCAGATTCCGCCGGTCATCCTTCTACATACCCCGCTTAGTATCCAGTGCTTTGGGGCTTTACAGAGCCTTTGAGGATTGGGAGGACATCCGGACCATGGAGGTGGTGTCATTGGACATGAGAGATCCAGCCAGCCTTCTCTTTCTTCTCGAGGGCTTGGACATATACCGCTTTCCCACCTGTGGCTATCTTCAGGAGCAGTGAAGAGCACCATCTTGACCACCGTCTACTTGACCGGTACGAGAGGGAGACGGGAGCGACTCAAAGTTATCTTGGAGGATAGACGTCGAGCTTTATTGGGAGCCGATCGCGACTCGAGTAGGACTCGAGGGAGACCGAGGCTAAGGCGAGTTGCCATAACCAGTGTGATTTGGTCCGAGATATGGAGGCTCGGTACAAGAGGTTGTCCGAGGTCGCTCCTTGACCGAGGCTCGCAGGGAGGAGGTGCGGACTCGTGCTCTGGACAGAGAGAGCACTCATTGACACGGGGTTAGTAGAGGCTCCAGTGAGGATACCAGAGGTCGGGATGAGGGATACCGACATCATTGACAAAAAGAGGAAGAAGACTCGACGAGGCCGAGGAAAAGGGAAGAAGATCAAGAAGACTCAAATAATGACGATCGACAAGTCTTTTCTCAAGATCCTCTTATTGCCATTTGCAAACACATTAGTTTATTTAGGCATTTTATTGTATTTTAGATCTTTTTAGCAAAAGTTAGCAGAGTTAAGAGGTAGACCGTGCTTGAACTCATCAAGAAGTTTTTAACTTGTAATGAACAAGAAATATTATCTTTAGAAATTAATCAAGACACATTTCATGGAAATTCAAATGTCTTTATTGATTGGGACCCGTTTATGAAAACCGAAATTTTTATTATTTAGGACGCACTTCATGGAAACTTAATCGTCCTTTTTATTGTTTAGACCGAACCATATATGGCCGCCTACGTTCCCTTTTACAAGAAAGGCTAAGGGGCTCAGTCTACGTAGTTCATTCTGGTGAACCAATTTTTTTTTTCGTGTGTGCAGCTGTTTTTGCCTAGACCGCCCTTTTTTGGGGTTTTCACTTAGCCGGGCATTACTCTTTTTGCACTAAGATTTTTTTCTTTTTTTTTTTTTTTTTTTTTTTTTTTTTTTATATGTGCAACCCCGTCTTTTGCCTAGACCGCCCTTTTTGAGGTTTTCACTTAGCCGGGTATTACTCTTTTTGCACTAAGATTTTTTTTTTTTTTTTTTTTTTTTATTAGACATAGTATCTTCTGAGTTTATCACCGCTTGACCGGGTGGACAAAGGGATTGCCATCCAAGTCTCGCAAGCTTCATTGCTCCTCCCGATAATATCTTCTCGCACCACATAAGGGCCGATCCAAACGGGTTCCCATTTTCCTGTGGGGTTGTCTCTCGGTAGGGGGCTTTACTTTCAAAGACTAAGTCACCTTCTTTGATGTCTCCGGCCTTGACTTTTTTATCAAACGCCCGGCCATTCGCCTCGGTAGGCTCGGGTGTGTTCCATGGCTTTTAGCCTTCTCTCGTCAAGGTGGCTAACTCATCATGCCTAGCCGCGCAACCATTCCACTTCATTGACACTGTTTTCCAGAGGACCCTTAATGACGGGATTTCCAACTCCACCGGTAACACCGCTTCCATCCCGTAAGTTAGGGCAAAAGGAGTTTCTCCCGTGGCCGTTTCCGACAGACGTTCAGAGCCCCAGCAGTGCTAGGTGCAGCTTTTCGGGCCAATCACGACCACGGGTGGCCATCTTCCTGATGATCCGCTCGAGTGTCTTATTAGCAGCCTTCCACAGCTCCATTGGTCTCGAGGTCCGTACGGGGACGACTTGTGGCGAGTAACTCGACTCTCGACAGCTAGCCTATCGCAGCCTTCCTTCGAAGTGTGACCCATTATCGAAATGATCTCGCTGGGCACCCCATATCTCGCACATTATGTTTTCTTTGATGAACCGGGCCACTTTTCTCGGAAGTGAGGACCTTGTAGGACTTGGCCTCTACCCACTTGGTGAAGTAGTCGATGGCTACCAACACGAACTCGTGCCCATTGCTTCCGCCGGGGCTATTTTCCCTATCACGTCAATGCCCCAAGTTGCAAACGGCCAAGGAGTCGTCATGCAAGACATGTGTCATGAGGTGGGAGATGGTTGAGGTTGGCAAACCGCCGGCACTTGTCGCAGTTCGGACGTGCCGGACGCAAATCTGCTTTCCACGGAGATCCAAAAGAGTAACCCATTCTCGAGGATCACTTGCATCGTGGCTCGGCATTCATGTGAGGACCGCAAGGACCATCAAGTGACTTCGGCCATCAACTCTTTCGCCCTTTCTTGGGTGACACATAAGAGGAGTGGTCCTTGATACCGCTTCGTATAGGTTGCCTCCTAGAATGACATAATGAGAGGCCAACCTTTCGTGGCTTGCAAGCTTTTGGCTCGACACCTTCCTTTGGTCTACCTTCTTCGTCTCGAAAGCCGACTCTCCGTCTTTGAGGAATTGGTAACTGATTGTACCAAGGTTCCTTTATAGGCTCGGGTCCTGTGTCCACTTCACAAATGTAAGGTCGGGGCTTCTCTTCTACCCACTCAAGGGCTTTATGGCTTTTCCTGGGGATCTCTACCAATGAGGCTAGAGTAGCTAGTGGCATCTCGCGACCGTTCTTTTCCCTCGGCAAGTAGTGAAAGTCACTTCTTCCGAACCGTCCACCAACTCCTCCATATGGGCATGATATCGTTGTAGATTAGGGTCCACGCCTTCCACTTGTTGGAGACTTGGTTGATGATCGTGGCCGAGTCTCCGTAAACTTCGAGCTCCTTGACATTTCTTTCTAAGGCAGTACCTCCAAACCAAAGCAATGCGTGCTTCATACTGGCGACATTGTTCGTGGCAGAAAGTTCAACTTGAGGGCTATGGGGGTATGCTCATCTTTCGGATCGACCAATAGCATTCCTACACCATTTCCTCTTTGTTAGCGGCTCCGTCAAAGAACAATTGCCATCTATTTTCGTGCTCAACCGCAAAGATCCCTTCATCTCGGAAATCGGGGTTCTGTGCCCTCTCGTCTTCATTATCGGGGAAATTCGCCAGGTGATCTCGACAATGCTTGACCTCGATGGCCTTTCTCGGTCACATAGTTGATGTCGTATTCGCCAAGAAGAAGGACCACTTTGCTAAACGCATCGAGAGGGAAGGCTTGTCAAAGATGTACTTGATGGGGATCCATTTTCGAGACCAAATTCACAGGCGGGCTTCGCATATAATGCTTCAATTTGCCGACTACCTGCACTACCCCGCATGTGTCTTTTCACATGCCGAGTAATTGAGCTCGCTCCCCGTAGCTTCCTACCGACAAAGTAAATGGCGTTTCCACCCGAGAGTCTTTCTTTTCCCGAGCAAGCATAGCCCCAACCGCCGTGTTCATGATACAAGGAGATAGAGCGTAAGAGGCTTCTGTCTATGCTGGGGGCATAGTACCGGGGATGTACTAAGTATGCCTTGATCTCGGTCAAAGGCATCTTGGCATTCTTCGGTCCATTCTCGTGTCCACATTCTTCTTCATGAGCTTGAAGACGGGCTCGCACATAGTGGTCAACCGATTGACGAAACGGCCGATGTACCAGCAATTTACCCATAAAACTCTCGACCTCTCGTCCTGGGTTTGAGGTGGCCTCATATCCATGATGGCTTTGATCTTTCTGGGGTCAACTTCTATACCTCGCTCCGTGACCATGTACTCCAAGCACTTTTCCCCTTGTCACTCCGAAGGTGCATTCGTGTGGTTTAGTCTCATGGAATGCCGTCTCAACCTCTCAAAGAATTTTCGTAGTCAACAAAGTGTCGCCCACCTTCTCCTTTGGAGTGGATTATCATGTCATCTACGTAGACCTCAATCTCCTTGTGGATCATGTCATGAAAAAGCGCGGCCGCCGCCCTTTCGTAAGTAGCCCCGCATTCTTGAGCCCGAATGGCATTACCGTATAACACAAGAGGTTCCCATGGTGTGGTGAAGGCCGTCTTTCTTGGTCTTCCTCGGCCATCTTGATCCGGTTGTAGCTCGCAAAACCATCAACGAAGGATTTGACTTCGTAGTTGGCAGCTGGAGTCCACCAGATGTCTATATTTGCGTAGGGTAGTCGTCTGGGCCGGCCTTGTTCGTATCTCGAAAATCCACACAAAGAGCCGCACCTTCCCATCGGCCTTGGTTACTAGGCCACGATGTTGGACAACCATGTCGGGTATTCAATAACTCGATGAACCCTACCCGCAAAAGAGCTTCTCAATTTCTTCTTTGACCCGTAGAGACCATTCCGGCTTAATCTTTCTCGCTCGTTTTGCATCAAGCTTAGCATCCGGTGCTAGAGGGATTCTCGTGTTCTACTATCGAACCGTCTAGCCCCGTGATATCTTTGTATGACCATGCAAACACGTCGACGTATTCTCCGAGCACTTCGATCAATCTGTCCCTTTCAACCCCCCGGAAGAAGCTTCCAATCGTGTCTCTTTAGGTTCCTCAATAGTACCCAAGTTCACACTTATCAAAACCTCCTCGGCCTTGGGCCCGGTTTTCCTCTTTTTCAAACTCCGCTTAAAGATTTCTTTAATGTATTGTTCGTTTAGTGTGTTTGCATCTTGTTCAAATGATTCATTATTAACTCGTTGTTAAGTTTTGAGTTAATTTATCATTTGTTAAGTTGGCAATAAGAGGATAATCGTAAAGATTTGTCATTTCATTCAAGATAAGGGGAAAGATGACATCGATTACATTTTCATAATCCTCAGCGTGAGGCCTTCTGATGACTCTCGAGGACCGGAATTCAAAGATTCCCCGACTCGACCGAATAGACAACACCGACTCGGACCCTACGCTACTTATTGACTCGAGGGGACTTGACAAGGGCTGGACCGTGATCTCACTCCTTCTTGCCGTTGCCCCGGGAGTAGCAAGCCTTTTGCCGGCGTTGTCATTTTGATTGTGCACTCGCGGATCATTATTGCCTTTGTCGACACCAATTCCATAGGAAGTACTCGGCCGATCCGGCGTAATCTCCTTTCGAACTTAACTTCATCCATTTGTACCTCCGGGCAAGAGGGACCGGTTGTAAGCTTTCAAAGATTCGAGATAAAGCTTTCTTCATCCCAAAAGTCTTCTAGCTTCGTTCACTCTTCTCTCTACCTTTTCCCAAACAGGGGTCGGGAATGATCCTCGGGAGTAGTAAGAGCCATTACAAACACATTATGCTCATCATGGGTGCATGAAAGGGTTCTCGAGAGACTTTCATTAACATGGCTTGTTTTACTTCAAACTCGCAATCTTCATAAGTGAGCCTTTCTTCCGTAATCTTGACCATGGTTACCGGTTCAATGTCGTAGAAAAGAGGCCGAGCTCGACAACATTAACGAAATCCGCTCCGACTATGGGTCCAAACCGTCCCTCCACGGCGGCGGCATTAATCGTATCTTTCCATTTCCTTGTAATTCAAAGCATAAGGAATATTGAATTTCAGGATATCTATGACCTCCGGATTTCCAAAACCATTTCCATTCGTTCCTCCGAACCTCGATCATGTTGACTCGATTGTTAGCAGGAAGAGGATTCTTGACCACATTGGGACCCCGAGGTGGTTCTAACTTGCCTTCTTCAACTAGGCGAGAGATCGGAGCTTCAGGTAGGTGCAATCATTAGTGTTATGGCCATGATAATTGTGAAAACGGCGGTGTTTGGTCTCGTCCATTCCGATACTTTGGGGTTCCCTGGGTTTCCGCTTTTCAAAAGGTCTCGATGAGTCCTTGGGCTACCAAACCGTCGAAGACCTTTTCTAGTGGCATTCCGAAATCTTCAAAGAAGATAGAAAGGGAGCTTTGGCTTTGCAGCGGCTTGGCTCCGCATTCTCGTCCCGCTTTCTCATTCGAATGTAATTAACGGCGCCAATCACTTCTTTTCCTTTCACGGTGACAAATTTGGGGCATTTGACACCGGTGCTTTGTAGCGGTAACCGCGCATTCCTGTGGCGGGGCCATATTGAAGGCATTCTCAAACTTGGTGCCGGCATTTACCATTGCCCGAAGGTCGGGATAGTAATAATTGCCAAGTTGAACTCTTAGTTGAGGTTTCAAGCAAGATTGGAAGATCTCCATCTGTTCCTCTTCATTGAGTGGGGTCATCATTTCACCGAGCTTCCAATTCCATCTCTTGTAGAATTCACTTACCGGCTCATCTCGAACGTTGTAGGTACCCCGTAGTCATTCGCTGGTTTCCCAATTCAAATTGGCCTTATACTTTTCTAGGAACGCTTCCTTGATCCGGTCCCAAGTAGCTCGGGCCTCTGGTTTCACATGCAGAACCACCTAAGAGTGAACCTTTAATGATAACCGAAAATGATCGGCCATTTGTTCTTTGTGTACAATCTTTGGCTCTCATGGCAAGAATGTAGCTTTCAATGTGAGTCCGGGGACAATCGATGCCGTTGAACTTTTCAATTCGGCATTCGGAATTTTGGAGGGAGAGGGACAACTTTCTTTGGGATCGGCTGATCCGGTATGCTTGTCCTCTTGGTGTCTATTTCCCCAAACTTCTCTTGCATGGACCTAACTTGTTCCATTAGCCAAGCCATGTCTGAGTCGGGGGATGGTTTAGGATTGCTTGATTCCGGAGAAGGCTTATCCGATTTGGGTGGAAGGACAAGTAGGTGGCACGGTGGTAGCCGGTACCAAGGCTTGGGGATCTTTGGAGGGGAAATAAGTGTAAACTTGACCAGGTCCCGTGGTTCCCTGAGATCGGCCTGAGGCATAGGAATTAGGCTCATAATTTCCGAAGTAGGAAAAAGGATAGGGAACCTCCCCGGGGTACCGTTGGCAAAGTTGGAGGTGGAAGATCTGGGCTTGTGGCGGTGACATGAATTGAAAGGATCATTGAGCTGATTTTGAGGCCTAGGGAATGCCTCGGGATGGCCCATGCGAGGAGAGGGAGTGAATCCCATGGGGTAATGCAGGAGAGGCACAGAATCGGGATAGGGGCCGAGGCGTTTGCTTTCTCGCTGATAGGGAACAAAGCTGGGTCTCATTTGAGGAGGTGAGGGTGCTCGGGATCCCGATGGCTTGAGATGTTGGAAAGGGCGAAGAGGGGTAATCTGGATAAGGGATCGTATGAGGATGGAGGAGGGCATTGGTTATAGGTTGATGGAGCCGAGATGGTCGCTTCGGAGGCTCATCTTCTATCATCACCAAGGAACCGATTGCTGGCTCGACCACTATTTGAACTCCATGACGGCGAAGCGCTTCAATGAGCGTGCTTCGCTGCTCCTCATGGGCCTTACGACCGTTTTCCGTGTGGCTAAGGTTAGCTCTTCTTCCCTAGTCATCTGTTACCCAAACCAAAGACTGTTTCTGTCACAATCCTGGTCATTCTCGACTCTCGAAACCGAGGATTCCGGCGAACTATCGAGGATTCCGCGCTAACAAGTCACGGCCGGTGTTCTCACCCACTTCTTTCTCGTCGGGAAAGGGATAGGAAAGGTTTAGACTCGGGGTAGGTGTTTGGTCAAGGCTCGTGCAATATGCAAATTAGAATCTTCAAGTTTACTTAAAATGTGTCTTTTATTAATATCTATTTGGTTGGAAAAGGGGTTACGCCCTTCTTTTTCACAACTACTCTAGATCCTGGATCGGTGGGTTCCGTCACTACGTCTATAAGCCCCTCGTATTCCACTGTATTTCGACCTCCTGTGGTGGACAGCCTGGCGAGGGTCCTATAGTGGCACGCGGATCCCACCGACCAGAGAGTAAAGAACGCTCCTATCGGGTCTAGCGGGTCATAGGACCTTTCAACGCACGAGCGATGCGGATTATAGTCAAGGCAATACCGGGAAAGTCTCGTCTCTCGCCTTGACGGATCTTTGGCAGTAGTTTTGCTTGAGCGAATGACGGTTTCGACCTTCGGTAATGTCCGAGAGAATAATAGGCATGGGTCGGGCGGCAAAGCCGGATGACACGGTGTCACATTGAACTTCGTTGCATACGCGGTGCGTGAGTCGAAATCGAAGTCAATGCCGGCCAAGATCTTGCCAATTTTTCCTTGTCGGAATTTTGGCGAGCTTCGCTTGAGCGAAAGATCTTTTATTTTTGGCAAAGACTTGGTCTTGACTCTTACGCATTCCGTGCGGGTCAAGGTCAATAGTCAATGTCGGAGTCAAGATCCCACCGATTTTTCCTTGTCGGAATTTCGGCGGAATTTCGCTTGAGCGACAATCTTGGCTTCCGTTATGAGCTAAGGCTTGACCTTTACGTGGGTATGCAAGCTGGGCTATATGACACGGACTAGACCAAAAACCAACCAAAAGTCACGGTTTTTGAAACGTGTGACACGGGTAATTGTGCGTGAATTGGTCGACACCGGGTTTTGCCAGGGGAGGTTGGGATGATTAGTGCTGCCCAGGAGCATCGTAAGGCCGTCCGTGACTGCACTGGAACCACCTCGGGTTTGAAGGACGTGCGTGCAAAAGTGTACGAGGATATATCGGGTGCGCGTAGTGTGCGGTCTCCTAAAAATGTTCCTTTTGAGTTAAAACAGATTTTCATAATGTGTTTTAAAGGAATGATTTTCGGGACGGGGAAGAATGCAACACATAAGCACGTAAATTTTCCGGGAGCCCTGGGCCATCATGGAGCTGAGTAGCCCCAAGCTGCTAGGACTGCCAGATTAACCATGATTTTTCCTGGTGGAATTGCCACTGAGGTCGCCCGGTCAGAATCCAAGGAGGATTGAGCCGTACGACTGCATGGATCAATTTTCCAGGTTCCACTCCTTTTGCTATTATTTTTTCGGGTTGTTTCCCGTTCAAAGTATGCAAAGATTCCAAGATGCAAATGATGCAATGCATGGTAAAGAAAGCAAGCATGATTAATGAAATCGGCGATAGGAGTTTAACCCGCTCAAAGGGAAAAGCTTTATTTTTTTTAAAAAAATTGTTTTTTTTTCGAAAAGGGATACTGGTACGTGGATTGTTAAACCACCGATTATCCCAACTCCCACGTCAGGGAGTGTACAGGAAGGGTAAGTGGTTTCCACCTATATACCGAGTATCGCTTTTTGTTTTGAAAATAAAAGCTTTTCTCCTTTGGGATATCCCCAGCGGAGTCGCCAAACTGTGAATGTGGGTGCCCAAATTTTGTGTTTTGGATTCACGCGAGTTTGAAGACATCCGAGTTATTTGAAAAAACGGAGTCGCCACGCCATTTTGATTACCTCAAAACTTTGAAAAAAGGTTTTATGGGTTCGGAGGTTAAGTTACCCCTTGGGAAGAACGTTTGGCGTTCACCCAAGGTGCCTTGCCGGAGCAAGTCTCCCATGATTTCATTAATCGTGCTTGCTTGCGTGCTTTCTTGTGTGCATGTGTTTGAAAATAAGGGGGGAATGTCCCAAATTGTCTTCCGGACGTACAAACCATTTGTTGGTTGTCGCTCGGGATTCCTTGGAATTTTATGTATTCGGGATTATGATCCCGTCCTCATCTTATGACTTGTGATCATCGCATTTTAAACCTCGGGACCCTCGGGACTTGCGTGATCGAGAGAATGACTCTCTTTTGGTCAAAGATGAGGTTCTTTAGGAAGGAATGTCCTTAGCCCATCAATCCTACGCTTTAAGACGGTCGAGCTCGTATAGAGGCTTCATACTCATTCTTAAGCGATAATCGGAGATATAGGGTTCAAGGTTATCCTTTTTCTAAAGAAATCATGAACCTTTAATGGAAGGAACGATGCAAAGATGAGAACTTTTACACCGGTCCGTTCCAAGGTTGGGGAAAGGGGAAATGCATGATGAAAAATGACTCTTTAATGAAAAGATGACATTTTTGGTTTTAGCAAATGATGCTTTTTGATTTAAAGAAAGGATCTTTATTGCAAATGATGCATAAAGATAGGATTTTTATGCAAATGATGCATTGAAAAAAGGGGTTTTGATGCAAAGGATGCATTTTTATTGAAAAAGATTTGATCTTTATATGCAAATGATGCATAAAGATAACATTTTTATTTGAAAATGGGGGTTTTAGGTGCAAAGGATGCACCTTTACGAAAAAGACTACATTTTTATGACAAATGAGGTCTTAATGCATGCAAAGGGGAAGGGGAATGATAAAGAAATGATCTTTATGAATAAATGCCAAGTCCCAAGCAAGATATATGAATGCAATGAGCAAGTATATCAATTAAAATGCAAGGTTAGGGCGTGCGAGGTTACCAATCGTTTCCTTCGCTTCTTCGGACGGAGCTAGGAGGAGAGGTTCGTTTTGGGTCTTCAAGGAGGAGGGAGATGGCTTCTTGAGCTTCTTCTTCGCCTTCTTGAGCCTTCAAGGGTGTTCTTCACGTCTTGGGAGTGACTGATTGTATTGCTATGGAGTGTGTGTCTTGTTGTTGTTGTTGTTGTTGTTGTTTAATGGGTAGAGGAGGCCTCTATTTATAGGAAGTCTGGATAAGGCTAATGAAGCCGTGCGGTCAGAGGCAGCGAGCTAATGCAGCCGTGCGGGCTTATCCATTGTGACTCAGCATTCTAGAACCATGCAAGGTGGCATTATTCTAGAACCTTCCCTCCTAATTAAGAAAAACGTGTTTCTTAATTAGGAAGGATTCCCTTCAGCCTTTATTTAATTAAAAACAGTTCCGGAATGTTTCCGGAACACTAGGAAGGTCTGGAGAATTACCGGAAAACTTACCGAAATTGCCGGGAAATTTAACCGGAAGGCATGAGCCAGATTTGGGTACTTACACATATGTGGTGCAGAAGATACTATCGGGAGGAGTAATGAAGCTTGCAGACCTGGACGGCAATCCCTTTGTCCACCCAGTCAACGGTGATAAGCTTCGAAGGTACTATGTCTAAAAAAAAGAAATAAAAAAAATATAAAAAAAAAATCTCAGTGCAAAAAGAGTAATACCCAGCTAGGCTGAAAAACCCAAAAAGGGTAGTCTAGGCAAAAACAAAAAGGGGTTGCACATAAAAAAAAAAAAGAAAAAAATCTTAGTGCAAAATGAGTAATACCCAGCTAGGCTGAAAAACCCACAAAAGGGCGGTCTAGGCAAAAAACAGGGTTGTACATAAAAAAAAAAGAAAAGAAAAAGAAAAAGGCCAAAAGACCTAATCCCGATAGTTCACCAGAATGAACTACGAAGACCTGAGCCCCTTAGTCTTTCTTGTAAAAGGGGAACGTAGGCAGCCATTTATGGTTCGGTCTAAACAATAAAAAAGGGCGATCAAGTTTCCATGAAGTGCGTCCTAAACAATAAATAATAAAGGGCAATCAAGTTTTCATAAAACGGGTCCTAAGCAATCAATAAGACATCAGAAATTTCCATGAAATTGTGTCTTGATTAATTTCTAAGATAATATCTCTTGTTCATTACAAGTTAAAAACTTCTTGATGAGTTCAAGCACGGTCTACTCTTGACTCTGCTAACCTGCTACAAGGATCTAAAATACAATAAAATGCCTAATAAACTACTGTGTTTGCAAAATGGCAATAAGAGAATCCTAAGAAAAGATTTGTCAGCTGTCATTCACTGAGTCTTCTTTGGTCTTCTTCCCTTTACCTCGACCTAGTCGAGTGTTCTTTCTCTTCTTCTCTACAATGTCGGTCTCCCTCATCCCGATCTCCGGTATCCTCACTGGAGCCTTCATCAAACCTGTGTTAATAAGTGCTTTCTCTACCTGGGCACGAGTCCGCACTTCCTCCCTCTGAGCCTCAGTCAAGGAAGCGACTTCAGATAGCCTCTCATATCGAGCCTCCATATCTCTGATAAGGTCACCCGACTGGTTATGGCGACTCGCCTTAGCTTCAGTCTCCTCGTAGTCCTACTTCGAGTCGCAGTCGGCCCCAATAAAGCCGACGTCTCTCTCCCAAAATGACACGAGTCGCTCCCATTTCCCTCTCATACCAATCCAAGTAGGCCATGGTGAAGATGGTACTCTTCTGCTCTTGAGAATGGCCTCAGGTGGAAAAACAAAGTGTATGTCCAAGCCCTCGAGAAGAATGAGAAGGCTGGTTGGATCCTCATGTCTAAAGGTACCACCTCCATGGTACGGATGTCTTCCCGATCGCCCACGGCTCTGTAAGGCCTCGAAGCTGCCCGAATACCAAGCGGGGTATGTAGAAGGATGACCAACAAAACCACGGAACCCTCACCGCATAGGACTCCTGAAATGTCCTCCGGGTCTGCAACCTCCAGTGAGGTACCCACCAGCGAATATCCGAAGTGGATAACCTAGCCATCATCAGCTCCAAGTCACCCTGGTCCTGCTGCCTAGGCGAACCCCTTCGAGAAATTACCCAAAGGCACTGAGTCGGCAAAGCCCCTGGCAAAGCCCCAAGCCTCTCCTGCAGCCATAAAGTCAACACAGCCGGGCTCCCAGACCTCATGAAATGGTCTCCTCTAGCCATCCTGTCAATACCATGCTGGGTCTCACCCAAAACCAGTGGGATAATATCCTTCCAAGCTCTGCAATCCCTAACCATGTCCAAGAGGCCACCATGACAGATCCCCACGGACTCAGCAGTGAACAAAGATGAGAATAGGCAAAGGATAAAGGCATCCATAGCCACCGTGGTCATAAACACATCCGGAGACCCAAACCTGCCCAGGATATCAGAAAGGTCAATCCTGTTCGGAGCTATCATCATCCCCTCAGCCTCTCCCAGAGATATTTGCAGAAAAGATGCCAACTTTGCCGCCACCGGCACGTCTTCGATCAGAGGAATCGATATAGCCTCAATTTCTGGACCCCCAATCAAGGCTCGGAAGTCTTCATAGGTTGGGACAATCTCATTGTAAGAAAAGCAGTAAACGTGTCTACGGACGTCCCAAAACCTTGCCGCGGCCCTCAAAAGGTCCCAATCGGGCGGGAGATCCTTCAAATGCCATAAAGATTTGATCTTGAAGGTAGTATCGAACAGCCCCTCGTGAGATTGGAAGTTATATCTCACCCAAGATTGAAGATCGGATAGAAAACGGTCTCTTTTCCCCTTTTGCAATCTGACGGGTTTCTCCATTGCAAGATGATCAAAGTTGATGTCTTTAGGTCAAAAATATGCTCTGGGATCAGTTGGGACAAGTCTAGAGTGAAAATGAAATGAAATGGCTAAGCCTTGGTTTTATTTTGAAAAAGACCAAAGGGAGTTTTCACCCCACTTTTCCAACAAAAACCAGTACAAAAACATATCCAAACACCAACCATGCAGTTATGTGTCATCACAAATCATTTTGGCCCAGTTTCAGCCCCAATTCCAAGCAAAAAACAGCCCCCAGGCTCAAGTAATATGCAAATTCATAAAGCATAAATTAGAAAAGCAAATAAAACAGTATTACATTGTTTTCGCCCCATCGGCGCCCAAATAAAGCAAAAAATAAACAAAATGTGCATAAAAGTTTTCATTGTCTGTTTCCTTCCTCCTAGATCAACCCTAAGAATCCTAAACCTCAACATTCCTCGTCTCCATCCCCAGTACCTTAGGCTGGAGGTCAAACCCAACTAGAGCTCTGAATTCCTCAGCCGTGATATGGTCCCTCCAAGTCACAGGCCTCCCGGTAAACTGCAGGCCAGTAATAGCAGTAAAGTCTGCGGGCGTCACCGTAAGCTCCCCCCAGCTAAGGTGAAAGATGTGGGTGGTGTCCCACCAGAACTCCGAAAGGTCCTGGATCAAGCCGTTGCTCTTTGAGGTCACATGAATGCCTCTGCCAATAGCCTCAATGAACAAATCAAGGCCGGTAGCCCTCACTAGCTGCTTGGGGTTCACCCCATCCTTCTCAAAGTCGGGCATCCTCTCCCATAGCTTTACAGCAATCTCAGAAGGTCCCCTAGATTTGTTCTCCTGTAGGAGAACACAACAAAAAATGTGTCAGTCCTTCATCTCATTTCAAAAGCATGCATATATTCAAAAGTGCACATATTTTCAAAAGAAATGCATTCATAAAGGATTTCTAGCATCTTTTGCATAGAAAACGTGTCTTTCATCATTTGAAACACATCGTGTCGAGCACATTGCTCTCCTAAGCATAGAATCACAATTTTCAAAATTATTTGCACATAAGCATTAATTTTTTCAAAAATGGCATGCATGAATCCTTTTCATCGTCCAAAATCCCGTCTCCTCGTCCATGATCAAAAATTGACCTAGTTCTAGCACATGCAAGAACTCCGTCACATTTTAAACAATTATTTTCGAAAAAAAAATCGGTCATTCTCATTATTTTTTCAAATAAATTGCACATGCGTGTTCGTTTATATTCTTAGCCTCATAGGTTAATCATCAAGGTTCCAAAGTCATCATCAAAAATCCTAGGAAAATTCGAGAAATTCCTAAAACTCAGGTCAAGCCCTAAAATCAATCAAAATCGACGGAATCGAGCAAATCAAGGATGCTTACCCCAACCGATTGAGGTTTCGTCGACTTGTGCTCCCTTTTGCCGGAATAAAGCTCCGATGGAGGCGTATTGAAGTCATACTTCCTCTCCGTTCGGACAAGCTCCCTCCTCCTCCTTCGAGCGGCCTCCGAGATGTTCCTCCGTGCTTGCCTTGGCATCGGATTCCCTTCCGGATCCATCTAAATCAAAAGAAGCAAGGGAATTGAAGGATTTTGAAAAAATTCTCTCCCTCCTCTCTTCCTCGGCAACAGAGGGCAGCAATGATGCCCAATGCCCGTTCAAATCCGATTTTAAATAATCTGATGAAAATAAACTTCTGGCCGTGCGGCCTCTTTTGCCCCCGTCTCATGCCGGGCGGCTTCTTTTTCTCTGAGCAGAAATTACATCTTTACCCCTGGACTTTCCATTTGGTCATACAACTCCCGTTATTTCTTAACTAGAGTAACGTTATGATTCCAAGTATATCCGTTATCTCCAAGAAGAATCAATTTCTCTCCCCAGTCACCTCCGTTACTTCCGTTATAACGGAATAACGCTAGGTGACAACCTCCGAATTGTCGAAATCCAAACTTTAGCTACCTCTATCACAGATTGAGAAGTACGCTCAAGTTCTCCAAAATTTAGCTACCTCTATCACAGATTGAGAAGTACGCTCAAGTTCTTCATACTTAAGCTACCTCTATCTCACAGATTGAGAAGTACGCTCAAGTTTCCCAACTTTAGCTACCTCTATCTCCTCGATAGTGACGTAAGCTTTAATCTCCTTAGGTGACAACCTCCATTAATTATCAAAACCTCAAGGATCCTAGACATCGTTCCTAACTATCTAGTTGTTAGTACCCGGTCCTAAAAAAGATATTATTATTTCGGACTGATTAGGGTACAAAATCCTAATTTGTTTTTTCTCCTCGCGCCGTCAGCAGCTGGCGTGAAATCCACGCATGGAAAAGAAGTGCCGATCGACCCTTCCCACATAGGTCCGATCGACACTTTATTTAGGATAGACTCTTCTCAGAAGAAGTGCCGATCGACCCTTATTAAAGAAGTACCGATCGGCCCTTTCTTTAAGTCCGGCCCATTCCCCGAAGCACTATAAATACGTGCACTCGGTTCGCTTTCAAAACACACAGATTCTCAACGGAGAAGTCAAGACTAGACTTGATTTTCTCTTCCGTACATCTCCCTAGACTCTTCGAATCTCGCTAGATTCGAACCCCAAAGCCTTGCCACAATTGGTAAGTCCTTTTATTCCGTTCTTTATTATTGTTATTGCCATATTAGATTAAAGTAGTTTATTTGCATGTTTAATATATTTTAATTGTGCCTATATGCTAAATTTAGGACTGTTTTAATATACTTAAGAATGCATAGCCGAGGATGATCTCAGGTTTCACCCGAGAAACCCGATGGATCTAGGAACTATTTCTTTCTTTCCTCCTTAGTAATAATTATCCCATGATCAACAATTCCCCAAGGATGAACGTTGATTAGTGCACCTTCCGAGGGCCTCAATCAAAGGTTCTAGGGTGTGATCATCAATTAATTTTTTCTCTCCCCTCTTCCTTATGCATGATCCCACTTCTTCTCTCTATTCCTGTAAACACCGCACACAACCAACACCCCACATGCTAGAAAGACCGATCCGTCGGGCAATAGGAGTGATAACGTTTCTTCTTCTGTTGTAACTTGACCCCCGAACCCAATCACATACTTAGCCTTTTTTCAATGCTTTGGGCTATATCAAAGCGGCGTGGCGACTCTCATAAAATTAAACTAATATTTTTAATATGGTTTAAATCGAGTGTCACTTAATGAATATCCCATTTCGATCCGACTTTCCATGATTATTTATTTAAAACCTCCGAATGCGTGTTGCATCGGAACGAGGTATTCACAGTGGCGACTCTGCTGGGGAATTGTTTTGAAACTTTTTCAAACTTAGTGGGTCAGACTTTCATTTTTTGTGGTGTTGTACATTATTTCTCTTTACCCCCTTTTACTTTTAACTATTGCATTCGCATGCATAAAGGTTAAAACAAAAAAAAAATATCTTTCTCTTTTTTTTCTTAAAAAGGAATTAGATCTTACACCTCACACTACCACTAGAGTCCGTGTCACACTGCACATCTACCCCTTAACCCATCGGAGAAGCCAAAGTTCGGGAAGTGTGGTGATCATGTCGCCTCCCTTCCGAGTCTCACTTGGCCATCCACTCATCAGTGCGCTTCGGCTGCACGGTAGGAGCCTGAAACCTAACTCTTGTGTCACCCACTTTGCTAGGAGTACACTCCCTGTGACCGGTTGGTTTGACTAGTTTTCTCATATAGACAATTAATAAGGTATTTATGTTAAGTCACTACGAATCAGTGATAAGTCAAGATCTATAGAGAGAAAAGAGCACTAAAAAATTGATTTCCTTTTAAAAGACGTGCCATGTAAGGTTGAGTGCTTGTTAAAAGATCTTGTCCTATCATAAGTTTGTAGTATTTCCCATAAATATCATCTTAAATGTCTATACGAGATGGTTAGTCGTTAGGATCCACCACTTTAGGAATACGAGATAGTTGTGAAAAGGGGGTATCCCTTCCGACCAAAAGTAGGTTCCATAAAAATAGAAGGCTTTTTTTTAAAATGCTCAACTATCCCTCAATTTAGGACCTTACAAGGTCCACTCTTCACCTCTTGGACCATTCGCGGTTTGCTCTCTCTAATTTGGACCATCCCAGGTCCACTTTCTCAATCTAGGACCATCCGAGGTCCACTCTTCATTTCTAGGACCCTCCGAGGTCCACCCTTTGCCTCTTGGACTATTCGAAGTCCATATCATCAATCTTGGACCCTCCAAGGTCCATTCTTCATTTTCTTGGACCATTCGCGGTCCACTTTCTTAATCTTGGACCATTTAGGTCTACTTTTCAAACTAGGACTCTCTAAGGTCCACTCTTTGCATTTTGGACAAGTCGCGGTCCACATCCCTCATCTCTTGGACCCTTCTAGGTCCACTTCCTCTACTACGGACCTTCAAAGGTCCACTCTCTCTAATTTGGACTATCCAAGGTTTATTCCCTCAATCTAGGACCATTTGAGGTCCACTCTTCATCTCTTGGACCATTCACGGTCCACTCTATCTACTTTGGACCATCCAAGGTCCACTTTCTCAACCTAGGACCCTCTGAGGTCCACTTTTCATTTCTTGGACCATTCGCAGTCCACTTTCTCAACCTAGGACCCTCTGAGGTCCACTTTTCTTTCACTACCAGAAAAACAGGTTTTAGCGACGGAAATTTCCGTCGCTAAATCCAAATTTCCGTCGCTAAAATTAAACAGCGACGGAATAATTCCGTCGCTGGTCCGTCGCTACCGGCCGTCAGCGGTGCTCGACGGCTCAATTTCCGTCGGTATATTTTGATTTTACCGACGGAATTAATTCCGTCGCTGATTCTTGACATCGGCAACGGAAATTTCCGCCGTGAAATTAATTTAATTTAATTAATTTTATTTCAGCGACGGAAATTTCAAAATCAATGAAATAAAAATTAATTAAATTAAATTAATTTCAGCGGCGGAAATTTCCGTTGCTGGAATAAAAATTAATTAAAATAAATTAATTTCAGCGACGGAATATTCCGTCGCTGAAATAAATTTATTTTAATTAATTTTTATTCCAGCAACGGAAATTTCCGCCGCTGAAAAAAAAATTAATTAAATTAAATTAATTTCAGCGACGGAATATTCCGTCGCTGGAATAAAAATTAAATTAAATAAAATTAATTCAGCGACGGAAATTTCCGTCGCTGATTTAATTTATTTTAATTTAATTTTTATTTCAGCGACGGAATATTCCGCCGCTGAATTAATTTATTTTAATTTAATTTTTATTTCAGCGACGGAATATTCCGCCGCTGAATTAATTTATTTTAATTAAATTTTTATTTCACCGGCGGATTATTCCGTCGCTAATAATTTAATAAATAAAAAAAATAAAAAATGTCAAAATTAAATCCTTTTTTTTTTCAATATTGAATAATTTTTTTTTATAATGATACAAATGAAGCATGAAAGTAAATATCAAAATAGCTGGAAATCCGCAACATTTTCATTCAATCAAATTACAAAACCACAAAAAAATCAAAATTCCAAACATTCATATGTTTAGCTTTCTATTATTTCTTTTTATTCCCTATTATTCAGTTTTCCCCGGGGTAATGAAAGATTCTTCAGTAGTGGTACCAATTTCCAACTTAAATTCAAATTTATTGGGCCATTTCCAAACAGAAGGGAAGTACCAAAGTGCAAAATTCCATGGACAGATCAACTAGGCATCCCCTCTCGCAGCTATGTCTGATCAAAATTGGTATGAAGAAAGGCCAAAAGAAAATCATATCAATTCAACAGTTAGTACCACCACTTCTTGTTCTTGTGTTTGAAATAAGAAAAATCTATTAGTATAAAAAAACCCACATTTTAAAAATATAAAAATAAAAATAATTTATTGCGAACTCCCACATTAAAAAAATAAAAATATAATAATTTATTGAATAATCTCAGTTGAATCCAGAATTTTCATGAAGATGTAGAGCTCCAAGGGGTTCTCCCTGTAAACAGAGTCTCAGAGTCATCTACACCTCAATCACTTGGATTAAATCATCACTGATTATAATTGAAAACTAAATAAATAATATCAAAAATTAATTTAAAAAAGATTACAAAAAATGCGAAATTATATACTCATCAAAAATTAATTTAAAAAATTATTTAAAAAAGTATTAAATAAATAAAGGCTCGAGAATATGAAACTTGACTCTATCAATCAAGAATTTTCGTAGCAGAACCGGCATTAAGCCGTATAATTCAATCATCACGCCAAAATTTTAATAAATTAGTAAAATTTAAATAAAAAATTAATTAATTATATTAGGCTCATATCAAGAAATTCAACCATTTTTTATCTGTGTACTTCATAGATTGCTCTCGAAGCGCGGATAAATTATATATCATCGCCCTAATTTCATTAAAAATAAATAAATAAACCAAAAACCAATTAATTTCAATGAAAATCAACGATTGAAAAGATATGACGGACGTTTTTAGAGGCAAAATAATGGAAAAAATTAAGCCCCCACGTTAACACCGCCGAATTAATTATTTGCCTCCATGACTAGCAATTTTTCTATTGTTTTGATACATGAAAAGAGCTTAAGGTGTGTCGAGGCAAATCAAAATCAAAATTAATTGAAAATCATAATAAAAATTAGAATTAAGAAATCATGAACTAGAATAGATGTAGCCGTCGATTTGACACGTAAAAGCCGTGGAAATTTTGGTACAGGCGGATTTGCAACACTTGAAGGTGAAATTGCTCTAGCACGAGCAATGGGTAGAGCGACGGTGGTGCCGTAGGAGTGAGGGATAGAGATGGAGCGACCGTAGAGAACCGGTAGAGCGACGGTAGGGGAGGTGGAGAGGCGGCGGTGAGAGAGAGAAGGGAACATGGCGACGGCGGCGTATAGATCTGGGAAGGCGGAGGAAGGCGGCGATGGAGGAACCGGGTTTCGCCGGAAGTAGGGGAGGGATCGCCATGGGCGAGGGAGAGATGGAGTAGAGAGAGAGTGTGTGTGTCGAGAAGTGTGTGTGTGTGAGAGGGTTTATATATATATATATATATATATATATATATATATATATATATATATATATATATATATATATATATATATATATATATATATATATAAGGATTAATATGGACCATTGATTTAATATGAATGGATGGTTGAGGATGGTGATCCAAGTGAAATAGTTTGTTAAAATGTGAGCCATTAGATTCAACTTAAATGTGTTAATATGAATGGATGGTTGAGATGGTGATCCAAGTGAAATAGTTTGTTAAAATGTGAGCCATTGGATTCAACTTAAATGTGTTATTATAAATGGCTTAGATGGAGATTCATGTGAAAGATAATGACTTAATAATAAATGATAATAATGATATTTAGTTTTATTTTTGAAAAAATATTTAATTCATTTAAAATCTAATAAAATTATTTAATAATAATAATTGTATAATAAATGTAAATGCTTAGTACTACAATAATAATTAGTAATAACATAATAATAATGGCACATATTTGTAACTCAAATTCCATTTGGATTTTGAGGAAAGTCATAGAGATGAAAAACACTTTAAATGTCATTTAGAATGTAGAAAAAAGTTAAAAAAAATAAACGAAGAGCCGTGTATACCATTTTCACAAGATCGGGACACATTCCCTTAAAATCCTAAATATTGGCACATATTTGTAACTCAATTTTCATTTGAATTTTGAGGAAAGTCATAGAGATGAAAAACACTTTAAATGTCATTTAGAATGTAGAAAAAAATAAAAAAAAATAAACGAGGTAGCCGTATACCATTTTCACAAGATCGGGACACATAAAACCCTAAGAACCCTAAATAATGGCACATATTTGTAACTCAATTTCTATTTGGATTTTGAGGAAGGTCATAAAGATGAAAAACACTTTAAATGTCATTTAGAATGTATAAAAAAATAAAAAATAAATAAACGAGGTAGCCGTATACCATTTTCACAAGATCGGGACACATAAAACCCTAAGAACCCTAAATAATGGCACATATTTGTAACTCAATTTCTATTTGGATTTTGAGGAAGGTCATAAAGATGAAAAACACTTTAAATGTCATTTAGAATGTAGAAAAAAATTAAAAAAAAAATAAACGAGGTAGCCGTATACCATTTTCACAAGATCGGGACACATAAAACCCTAAAAACCCTAAATAATGACACATATTTGTAACTCAATTTCCATTTGAATTTTGAGGAAAGTCATAAAGATGAAAAACACTTTAAATGTCATTTATAATGTAGAAAAAAATTAAAAAAAAAATAAACAAGGTAGCCGTATACCATTTTCACATGATCGGGACACATAAAACCCTGAGAACCCTAAATAATGGCACATATTTGTAACTCAATTTCTATTTGGATTTTGAGGAAGGTCATAAAGATAAAAAACACTTTAAATGTCATTTAGAATGTAGAAAAAAATTAAAAAAAATAAACAAGGTAGCCGTATACCATTTTCACATGATCGGGACACATAAAACCCTGAGAACCCTAAATAATGGCACATATTTGTAACTCAATTTCTATTTGGATTTTGAGGAAGGTCATATAGATGAAAAACACTTTAAATGTCATTTAGAATGTAGAAAAAAATTAAAAAAAAATAAACGAGGTAGCCGTATACCATTTTCACAAGATCGGGACACATTCCTTAAAATTCTAAATAATGGCACATATTTGTAACTCAATTTCCATTTGAATTTTGAGGAAAGTCATAAAGATGAAAAACAATTTAAATGTCATTTATAATGTAGAAAAAAATTAAAAAAAAATAAACAAGGTAGCCGTATACCATTTTCACATGATCGGGACACATAAAACCCTGAGAACCCTAAATAATGGCACATATTTGTAACTCAATTTCTATTTGGATTTTGAGGAAGGTCATAAAGATGAAAAACACTTTAAATGTCATTTAGAATGTAGAAAAAAATTAAAAAAAAATAAACAAGGTAGCCGTATACCATTTTCACATGATCGGGACACATAAAACCCTAAGAACCCTAAATAATGGCACATATTTGTAACTCAATTTCTATTTGGATTTTGAGGAAGGTCATAAAGATGAAAAACACTTTAAATGTCATTTAGAATGTATAAAAAAATAAAAAATAAATAAACGAGGTAGCCGTATACCATTTTCACAAGATCGGGACACATAAAACCCTAAGAACCCTAAATAATGGCACATATTTGTAACTCAATTTCTATTTGGATTTTGAGGAAGGTCATAAAGATGAAAAACACTTTAAATGTAATTTAGAATGTAGAAAAATTAAAAAAATAAACAAGGTAGCCGTATACCATTTTCACATGATCGGGACACATAAAACCCTGAGAACCCTAAATAATGGCACATATTTGTAACTCAATTTCTATTTGGATTTTGAGGAAGGTCATATAGATGAAAAACACTTTAAATGTCATTTAGAATGTATAAAAAAATTAAAAAAAAATAAACGAGGTAGCCGTATACCATTTTCACAAGATCGGGACACATAAAACCCTAAGAACCCTAAATAATGGCACATATTTGTAACTCAATTTCTATTTGGATTTTGAGGAAGGTCATAAAGATGAAAAACACTTTAAATGTCATTTAAAATGTAGAAAAAAATTAAAAAAAAATAAACAAGGTAGCCGTATACCATTTTCACATGATCGGGACAAATAAAACCCTAAGAACCCTAAATAATGGCACATATTTGTAACTCAATTTCTATTTGGATTTTGAGGAAGGTCATAAAGATGAAAAACACTTTAAATGTCATTTAGAATGTAGAAAAAAATTAAAAAAAAAATAAACGAGGTAGCCGTATACCATTTTCACAAGATCGGGACACATAAAACCCTAAGAACCCTAAATAATGGCACATATTTGTAACTCAATTTCTATTTGGATTTTGAGGAAGGTCATAAAGATGAAAAACACTTTAAATGTCATTTAGAATGTAGAAAAAAATTAAAAAAAAATAAACGAGGTAGCCGTATACCATTTTCACAAGATCGGGACACATAAAACCCTAAGAACCCTAAATAATGGCACATATTTGTAACTCAATTTCTATTTGGATTTTGAGGAAGGTCATAAAGATGAAAAACACTTTAAATGTCATTTAGAATGTATAAAAAAATTAAAAAAAATAAACAAGGTAGCCGTATACCATTTTCACATGATCGGGACACATAAAACCCTAAGAACCCTAAATAATGGCACATATTTGTAACTCAATTTCTATTTGGATTTTGAGGAAGGTCATAAAGATGAAAAACACTTTAAATGTCATTTAGAATGTAGAAAAAAATTAAAAAAAAATAAACGAGGTAGCCGTATACCATTTTCACAAGATCGGGACACATAAAACCACTAAGAACCCTAAATAATGGCACATATTTGTAACTCAATTTCTATTTGGATTTTGAGGAAGGTCATAAAGATGAAAAACACTTTAAATGTCATTTAGAATGTAGAAAAAAATTAAAAAAAAATAAACGAGGTAGCCGTATACCATTTTCACAAGATCGGGACACATAAAACCCTAAGAACCCTAAATAATGGCACATATTTGTAACTCAATTTCTATTTGGATTTTGAGGAAGGTCATAAAGATGAAAAACACTTTAAATGTCATTTAGAATGTATAAAAAAATTAAAAAAAAATAAACAAGGTAGCCGTATACCATTTTCACATGATCGGGACACATAAAACCCTGAGAACCCTAAATAATGGCACATATTTGTAACTCAATTTCTATTTGGATTTTGAGGAAGGTCATAAAGATGAAAAACACTTTAAATGTCATTTAGAATGTAGAAAAAATTAAAAAAAATAAACGAGGTAGCCGTATACCATTTTCACAAGATCGGGACACATAAAACCCTAAGAACCCTAAATAATGGCACATATTTGTAACTCAATTTCTATTTGGATTTTGAGGAAGGTCATAGAGATGAAAAACACTTTAAATGTCATTTAGAATGTAGAAAAAAATTAAAAAAAAATAAACGAGGTAGCCGTATACCATTTTCACAAGATCGGGACACATTCCTTAAAACCCAAAATAAATGAGGTAGTCTATATTTATTTTTAATTTTTTTTAAATTTTTTATTGACTAGAAAATAATATTTTAGCCTTTGTTAATTAGTGGTTTTTTTTATAAAAAGTTATAGAAAAAAAGATAGAAAAAAACTAAACAAATGAAAGTATATAGAAGAAAAGTCAATAGAGGGACGGACTACCCTATATTTATTTTTTGATTTTTTTAAATTTTTTACTGACTAGAAAATAATATTTTAGCCTTTGTTAATTAGTGGTTTTTTTTAGAAAAAGTTATATAAAAAAAGATAGAAAAAAAACTAAACAAATGAAGGTATATAGAAGAAAAGTCAAAAGAGGGACAGACTACCCTATATTTATTTTTTAATTTTTTTTAAATTTTTTATTGACTAGAAAATAATATTTTAGCCTTTGTTAATTAGTGGTTTTTTTAGAAAAGTTATAGAAAAAAAGATAGAAAAAAACTAAATAAATGAAAGTATATAGAAGAAAAGTCAAAAGAGGGACGGACTACCCTATATTTATTTTTTAATTTTTTTTAAATTTTTTATTGACTAGAAAATAATATTTTAGCCTTTGTTCATTAGTGATTTATTTTAGAAAAAGTTATATAAAAAAAGATAGAAAAAAACTAAACAAATGAAAGTATATAGAAGAAAAGTCAAAAGAGGGACGAACTATCCTATATTTATTTTTTAATTTTTTCTAAAACTTTTATTGACTATAAAATAATATTATAGCCTTTGTTAATTAGTGGTTTTTTTTAGAAAAAGTTATAGAAAAAGATAGAAAAAACTAAACAAATGAAAGTATATAGAAGAAAAGTCAATAGAGGGACGGACTACCCTATATTTATTTTTTGATTTTTTTAAATTTTTTACTGACTAGAAAATAATATTTTAGCCTTTGTTAATTAGTGGTTTTTTTTAGAAAAAGTTATATAAAAAAAGATAGAAAAAACTAAACAAATGAAAGTATATAGAAGAAAATTCAAAAGAGGGACGGACTACCCTATATTTATTTTTTAATTTTTTTAAAGTTTTTTATTGACTAGAAAATAATATTTTAGACTTTGTTAATTAGTGGTTTTTTTTAGAAAAAGTTATATAAAAAAAGATAGAAAAAACTAAATAAATGAAAGTATATAGAAGAAAAGTCAAAAGAGGGACGGACTACCCTATATTTATTTTTTAATTTTTTTTAAATTTTTTATTGACTAGAAAATAATATTTTAGCCTTTGTTCATGAGTGATTTATTTTAGAAAAAGTTATATAAAAAAAGATAGAAAAAAACTAAACAAATGAAAGTATATAGAAGAAAAGTCAAAAGAGGGACGAACTATCCTATATTTATTTTTTAATTTTTTTAAATTTTTTATTGACTAGAAAATAATATTTTAGCCTTTGTTAATTAGTGTTTTTTTTTTAGAAAAAGTTATAGAAAAAAAGATAGAAAAAACTAAACAAATGAAAGTATATAGAAGAAAATTAAATTATCGTGACGGAATTATTCCGTCGCTGATTATCAATTTTTTAAAATATAAATTATCAGCGACGGAATAATTCCGTCGCTGATATTTATCAGCGACGGAATAATTCCGTCGCCGATAATCTAATTTTTTTAAAAATAAATTATCGCCGACGGAATAATTCCGTCGCCGATAACGTAAAAAATTAAAAAATAAATAAATTATCAGCGACGGAATAATTCCGTCGCCGTTAACTTAAAAAATTAAAAATAAATAAATTATCGCCGACGGAATAATTCCGTCGCCGATAATTTATTTAGCGACGGAATTAAATTCCGCCGCCGAAATTGCCGCTAAAACGAATATTCGTCGAATATTCGTTTTTAGCGACGTGAATCTCGGCGGAATTTAATTCCGTCGGTAAATTTGGCGCCAAATTTATTCCGTCGCTAAAGCATAATTTCCGTCGCTAAATAGCGACGGAATGCTTCCGTCGCTGTTGATTCCGTCGCTAAAACATCAGTTTCTGGTAGTGTTTTCTTGGACCATTCGCGGTCCATTCTCTCTATTCTAGACCATCCAAGGTCCCTCCTTCAATCTAGGACCCTTCAAGGTCCACATCCTCTACTACGGACCACCCTAGGTCCATTCTTCCTATCTTGGACCATTCAAGGTCCACTCCTCATCTCTTGGACCCTTCAAGTTCCACACCCTCTACTACGGACCGCCCTAGGTCCAGTCTCTCTATCTTGGACCGTTTAAGGTCCACTCTTCATCTCTTTGACCCTTCGTGGTCCTCTTCCTATACTATGGACCCCTAGGTTCACTCTCCCAATCATGGACCATTCAAGGTCCACTTCTCATCCTTCGGACCATTCAAAATCCACTCCTCAATTTAGGACCCTTTGAGGTCCACTCTCTCTATCTAGGACCATTAAAGGTCCACTCTTCCACCTGAGACTCTCCGAGGTCCACCCCTCGTCTCTTGGACCATCCATAGTCTGCCCATTTATCATAAGACCACCCGTGGTCTATATCCTTCTATTTGGGACCCTCCGTGGTCCACCTCTCATTTCTCGGACCATACATGGTCCACTCCTCTACCTTAGACCATCCATGGTCTATATCCTACACTTAGGACCACCTGTCATATCTCGACCCTCCGAGGTCCACTCTTCATCCCTTTGACCATCTATGACCACCATGATCTACATCCTTCAAGTTAGGACCCTTCAAAGTTCTACCTCTTATCTCTTGAACCATCAACAGTCCGCCCCCTTAGTCTTAGAACCATCCATAGTTTAGATCCTTTATCTCTAGCACCCTTCAGCCAAAGACCCACCTAGATCAAACCTCTCTCGACCCATCTAGATCAAACCACCATCTAGGGCCTACCTAAGCCAACTTACCAATCAAGGCCAATTCTCATCCAAGTCCAATTAACTCGTCTAGATCACCCTCACTTATATTTAACCAAGGATCGAGTCATCTTCCTCTTCCTTTTTCACCAAACGGACTCTTTTACATTCATCCTCTCTCTTTCTCTAAACTTAACCCTGGTTGTATCATCAATCGGGGCCCCCTCGAACTACGGTGACCTGAGACTCGTACCTTAAATGGTAAGGGTTACGTAGGCAACTTCAGCACGGTCAAACTCTCAAATTGTGGAGATCAACTATTTTCTCAAAGATGCCTTGAGATTAATTATGAGTCTAATTCAACTCATTGGTTTGACTCTGCCATATGTTCTTACAGAATTCCACATCATGTCTATGGAGAAAAGCATTGAAGCCCTTAAAAAAGTCTCAGACATGAAGTTGGGAGTGATCAACCTCCTCAAAGACATGCATGAAATTGAGCAACACCATTTGTCTTACATTCACGAGTACTTGAGAAGAGCTCTTCCTCATGTTCAATTCCAGAGTCCCTACCATCCACATGCTTATGGTCCCACTTATGGTCCTACACATCAAAATTTCTCATTCAGAATGCCTGCTGCGACCAACAACCAACGAAGGGCACCAATGCCCGAGGCACCCCCAAATTCAATCCAAGAGAAGAAGATCTGCAAGGAGCATTTTGATGACTTAGGAATGCCTGTGGGTGAGTTCTTCGACATTTTGGTGGGAAAAAGTTTGATCAAGCCGCTCGAGAATTACAAGCCTATTAATAAGAGAGCTAACTTGGATACATCCAAGTTTTGCAGATACCACAAGTACGTTGGTGAAATAGCCCGAATCCGAGAGGCAGCGCGTTCGCGCCCCGGCATCTGGCATCTTTCGCGTTGGGGCGACGGTTGTGTCTCGCCGTTTTTGTTTTTGTAGAGTCGCCACGCCGTTTTTATTAAGCCCAAAACATTGAAAAAGGGCATCAGTTTAAAGATAATTTTAAACTGTTTTTGTGTGATGAGATTTTGAGTTCGGAGGTCAGATGACTCCCCGGGAAGAGAATATTAGAATATTATAGCTCACCCGAGTAGCCTCGTAAAACGAGTCTTTCGGATACCCCTAATATCCTTTAAATGTTGTGTGTGTGTATGTGTGTGCTTTTAAAAATGCATGCTGTATCGGATGTCTACATTGTATGCTATGTATGAAAATGTATTGAAATAGTAATGGAAGGAAGCCTTACCAATGTTGGTTCGTGTCTGTCTTCCGCTGGGGAGTAGTGTGTGAGGTCGGAGTAGCGTTCCGGTGCGGATCGGGATTGCTTCGGGAGATGCCGGTTGTCCGCGGACAGAGTTTCGGCGTGAGTTGAGGTTGCAGGCTGCGTTTGGGCAGAGGTTCGGCGTGCGTGGGGATCGTCGGGATCACTCGGGCAGAGGTTCGGCGTGCGTTGTGGTGGCAGGAGTCACTCGGGCAGAGTTTCGGCGTGGTTTGGGATCGCCGGTTTGACTCGGAAAGAGCCGGGACACCGTGGAAAGACTGTGCAAGGCCTCTGAGTACCACGAGGGGCCTCAGAGTACCTCGAGAGTGCCTCGGGGCAGCGCGGGAGCGTCTCGGGAGCGCTCGGGGAGGCTTCGGAGCACCACAAGGGAGCTCGGAAAGCCTCGGAAGGATCCGAAAGGGGCCGGGAGTGCCTCGAGAGGACTTAGAGGGGAGCCAGAAGGCTAAGGGAGGAAGAGAGAAGAGGGAGGTGTGTGAAAATGAGGAGGGGGAGCCCTCTATTTATAGTAAAAATTTCGGAGCAAAGAGGTCCGTACGGACCTCCTTGGTTATCCAGAATTTTGGATTTCCTCGATTTGAGGGAATCTCGCAATGATGGAGAATATTCTCGGAATGATGATGTCCCCATGCAAGAAGGTCCGTACGGACCAACTCAAGATGCAAAGAGGTCCGTACGGACCAACCATGCATTTGGGTAATCATTTCTTCCGGGATTTGAGGGAATATTGTGGACTTTAAGGGGATTTAGTAATCATTGAAACAAAGAGGTCCATACGGACCTTAATTGCTTTTCTGATTTCCTGAAAATTCCCAAAAGGTCCTTTTGTCCCTTTTTATCCTGCGAAGGCTCCTCCCCTTGGTTTGGTCAGGGCTTGAGAGGGTTTTGAGAGGGTTTTGAGTGCCGAGGTCTCCGAGACTGCTGATGAGTCTCGCGGTGTTTCCGTGTGTTTGAAAGGGGGTGATCCAGATTGGGGTACTTACAAGCCCTCGACGACGTCACTTATGAAAGAAGTGGGGTCGCCGATACGATAAGGTGGTCCTAACTGGATCGCGTGGCCGGGAGAGGAAGTGACCGTGAGGGTCAATGCAGGACGCGCGGTGTCCTTTTGTGTGACCGTTAGGTCAATAGGCCGGACCCCGTGATAGGATTCCTACGTATCCCTGGAGGGAATCAAGACTAGTCGTAGTTCGGGTGTGGGGTGAGTGTTTTGTGAATGCGGGCGTGGTGGTGCCCCCGAAGTGTCGTGTGACCGCCGAGGTCGGCCGCCAAAGGGACGTGGTGGTGTCCTGGGTGTGGTGACCGCCGAGGTCAATTGTGAGGACGTGGTGGCGTCCTGGGATGGAAATTTTACGATTTTCCTAATCGGGTGGTTTAAGGCCTTCCGGGCCGGAGATAGAGTGAGGACTTGAATCGTCTTCCGGACAAGGATTGGTGCCACGCCGGAGGACTTTGAATCGTCATCCGCGGCGGCGGTTGGTGCCACGCCGGAGGACTTTGAATCGTCATCTCGGCGGCGGCCGGTGCCACGCCCAGAGGACTTTGAATCGTCATCCGGCGGCGGGGTGCCACGCCGGAGGACTTCAATCGTCATCCGGCGGCTTGATGTAATGCGCGAGGACTTTCAATCGTCTTCTAGCCGCAGCTTTGATGTAATGCGCGAGGACTTTGAATCGTCTTCTAGCCGCAGCTTTGATGTAATGCGCGAGGACTTTGAATCGTCTTCTAGCCGCGGTTGATGTAATGCGCGAGGACTTTGAATCGTCTTCTAGCCGCAGCTTGATGTAATGCGCGAGGACTTTGAATCGTCTTCTAGCCGCGGTTGATGTAATGCGCGAGGACTTTGAATCGTCTTTCTAGCCGCAGCTTTGATGTAATGCGCGAGGACTTTGAATCGTCTTCTAGCCGTTAGCCGTGGAGGCGTGGCCGCCAGTGCTTCGAGAGGCGTAGATGCCTTTGTGTTTTTGCATGCCGAGTAAAAGGTTGGACTTACGATGATCGCCGTGCCAAGGCGTTGCCGTTGAAGTGGGCAAGGATGACTTGCCGGTGGCCGGGATATGCATCTTGTATGACTTCCCTTTGACTTGTTGGGAGGAGCTCGGGCTTACTTTGATGGCCTGCGCTTGCGTTGCCGCTGAAGTGGGCGAAGTTCGGGCTTACATCCGACGGCCGGTGCTTGAATTGTTGGGGATGTGTGACCATTGTAGGGCCCTTTTCTCGGCTGGGAAAGATGACTTCGGACCTCTTTTGAGGGCCAAATGGCCGAGTTGTCGTTGAGCATTGGAGGCGTCTCAGGCCTTGATATTTGTGGCCGGGAGGTGTTGGCTCCTTCTTGAATTGCCGTCGGGCGTCTCGAGGCGTCTCGTGCCGGGGGATTCGTGGCCGGGAGGTGCCGTCTTTCTTCGAATTGCCGTTGAACGGGCGGTGGTTGAATTGCCGTTGGAGCTGGGCGAGGACCGGTCTTACGTTGACGGCCGGGGATTGATTTGCCGCCGGCTGGGCGAGGACCGGTCTTACGCCGACGGCCGGGGATTGAATTGCCGTTGAAGTGGGCGAGGACCTGGTCTTACGCCGACGGCCGGGATTGATTTGCCGTTGAAGTGGCGAGGACCGGTCTTACGCCGATGGCCTGGGGATTGAATTGCCGTTGAAGCTGGGCGAGGACCGGTCTTACGCCGACGGCCGGGGATTGATTTGCCGTTGAAGTGGGCGAGGACCGGTCTTACGCCGACTGGGCCGGGGATTGATTTGCCGTTGAAGTGGCGAGGACCGGTCTTACGCCGACGGGCCGGGATTGATTTGCCGTTGAAGTGGGCGAGGACCGGTCTTACGCCGACGGCCGGATTGAATTGCCGTTGAAGTGGGCGAGGACCGGGTCTTACGCCGACGGCCGGGATTGAATTGCCGCTGAAGTGGCGAGGACCGGTCTTACGCCGACGCCGGTGATTGAATTGAAGGGTTAGGGACCATTCGCACTTGGATTTGCCGGAAAAGGCCTTAGGACGATGCCTGGGCAAAGATTATAAGGGTGTGAAAGTAATTTGGCCACCTCGCAAAGAGGTCCGTACGGACCAACTCGGTTGCAAAGAGGTCCGTACGGACCACTTTGGTTTTTTACAGCCTCCTGTGTTTTGACCGGCTTAAATTCCGAGGCAACCTCTTCATTTCCCATTTCCAATCGTGGAACCAATGAGAGAGAAAGAGAGAAAACTCCATTTTTGTCCAAAATCTTCCATTTTTCTTAGCTTGAATTGCTTGCAATGGCGGAGGGATCTCGAAGGAGTCGTCGTCAACGCAGTCAGGAAGTGGTCGAGCAACGGATGGAGCTTCAAAGGAATTGGATCTCGTTTGTTCCATCTTCGAAGAACCCGGATGTTTTGTATCCGAATCCGGAGGTGCACAATCGTCGCTCTATGAACGTCGGGGAGGTAAGAAATCCGCTCCGTTTGATTCCCTCGTCGAATTTTTGAATGCTAGAACTAGGTTTTAGTTTTTCGCATTTTTGAATTTTTTGTTATTACTTTATGCCTTTTTGTGAAATTCTTGATGAATTGTTGAAAATGGACATGTAAAAATTGTGGGTATGTGTATTTTGTGCAGAAATGTGTTGATTAGCTTTTATTTGTGAAAATAAAGTGCTTCTCTAATGAAATGCATGCTTTGGTGTTTTGTACCGTATGCTATTTATGTATGTACATTATGAGAAAAATTATCGTGTAGTGATAATTTTTGTGACACGTGCCGTGTTTTGTGACGGGTTATATGTGAAAGTGTGTGCCGTGTAGGGACGGATTTTTTTTTTTTTGTTTTTGAAAATGTGTTATGCATATGTGTCGTGCCATGTGTGCCATGTTTTGGGTGACGGACTTTGTGGGGAAAATATGTGCAATATGTGCCGTGTTTTTGTGACGGGTTACATGTGCCTTTGCCGTGTTGGGACGGATCTTTTTTTTTGAAAATGTGTCGTGTAGGGTTTAAACCCCCCCCCTTTTTTTCTTTTGAGAAAATGTGTACAGTGTGTGCCGTGTTTTTGTGACGGACTTGCATGGGAAAAATTATATGTATGATGTATGTGAGAATTATGTGCGACATGTGCCGTGTTTTGTGACGGGTTATATGTGCCTTTATATTAAGTACTGTGATTGACGTACCTTTGCTGTGTTTACCTGCAGGATGCGGGGCTTATGGCCGGGAAGGCCAAGAGGATGAAGACCCGGGGATCGGTCGAGGCTGTTGCTGAGCAGGCGGCAATGGATGCCCGATATTTCCGTGGACGGTAGGCCGAGTCCCCTGAGGCCGGTTTATGCTTCGGCCCGGGTGTGTTCGTTGAGAACCCGGGTCGGGGTTTCGACACGAGGAAGAACAAGAGCGTCTTCCTTGGCCTTTCCGAGTACCGGTGGGATACCACCCACACCTTCCATCCGAGCCGGGAGAGGTGACGGTGACGCCTACCGACTTTGCTGCGACACGGCTTTCCTTCAAAGGAGGGCCGGTACGGTGGAGAGACATGATCTCCGATGTGGTGCCGACCGAGCCGCTGGGCTTTGAGCCTCGTCCTCGCAGGGCCTCGGGCATGCCGTATAGTGACGTGGAGCTGAAGATTACGGCGCATTGGGGCCTACATCCGGTACCGGCCAGTGACGGAGCAGCTTGGCGCGCTCCTTTTTGTGGTATGCACCGTCCGAGACTTTGTTCTCGAACCACGCGACCGCGGCTCCCTTTGCTCTGGCTGAGAGCTTGACCGACTGGATAGGGTCCGCGACATTGCTTGGGGCGAGGCGAGCGTGCTCCGCCGAGCTCTATTTCTCCTTGGACCGGTTTAGCCTGGGCGGCGCTCGTTGGTCTGTTTTGACTTTGCTCCGGGAGGTATGAGTTTATTGTCGTTTTTTTTTTGATTTAGCAATGTCATTTCTCCATTGTCTTTTGCACCGAGCCTTCTCTCGTTTTTGTCACAGTGTGGTTTTATGAGGTTTTCCGGTGCTTCCCGTGGGATAGGGATCCTGGGCCGTTGCCGCTGCACTCGCTATGTTGGCCGGGCTCGTACGGCGAGGAAGAGGAGGACCAGCAGGGGAAGCTCACTATCGCCTACGGGGATGTGCAGAGCTGCCCGGAGAGGGGTAGCCCTGAGGTTCGTCTTGCCTTCCCGTGGGCTCGGTATGAGGGGGATGAGTTTGAGGGGGCTCCCGAGGTGACGCACGGCGGAAGATGCCGCGGGGCCCGACTTGTGATGTCATGTATCCGAGAGCGGGTCTTCTCGGGCAAAGATGGCCCCGGTGTGCTTCCCGTGGCTCCGAGGGACCCTCCCTTTGGGATGCTTGATTCCCGGACATGGACGTGCTCGATTTCGAGAGGTACCTTGGCGGTGCTCGGCGCCGAGGAGTTCATTTTGTATGGAGAGGAGTACGGGGCCTTCGTGAGGAGGAAGCCGAGGACGCCGCAGTACCGGCGCGGAGAGAGAGGCCGGCCCGCAGCTCCCCTGCAGGTTCCGATGCCGGACCGGATTTCACGTATGTCCGGGGGACGGATCGAGGAGGAGGGTGTCTCGTACCCGTTCGTCGGAGCAGCTCCCGCCGCATACAGAGTGGACCCCGATAGATCGGTGAGTGTGCTTACTCTTTTCCGTCTTGGCATCTTTTCGTATTTTTCTTTTTTGTTGTCGAGTATAACCGTATTGCCGAGCGTTTCCTCGTCGCTTGTTGGTGCAGTCCCGGGGAGAGCTTATGATATGTTGACTCGCCGCTACGTGGCGATGAGGTCAAGCCATGAAGAAGATGGCTTCAAGATGTCTTGCCGGCCCGCGACGCGTGCCGGGCGTACGAGCCTATGCCTTCGAGGCATCTCAGACGTTCCTCCACCGAGAGCCGAGCCGAGCCACAGAGGAGGGACCTTGAGGGGGCGGCATAGCATGGATGCCGGGACATCTTCGGGAGCCGCAGGGCCTTCGAGGAGCAGCCCTTTTTATCGCTCATGCCTCCGCATGGCGCACAGGTGAGGGTTCCTGAGCCTTCTTTCTTTGATCCTTTCGCCGGATTTGATCCTTCGGATTACTTTTCGTGGGAGCCTCCTACGGTGCTCGGTATTCCGACGATGAGGATGTGACGGGCGAGTTCGGCCGGGATGCCCGACTTTTCTTTGGAGGACCTCGGCGAGGATGATGATGCTGAGGATTCTGATTAGTATTCATTTGCTTTCCCTCTTTTCATATCCCTCTCCTTTTTTTTGTTTAGCAACAGACATTTGATGTACCTGTAATAAAACACTCGTATTTGCACGGCAAACAAGCATTTTATTTTAAGATGTAATGTCATTTTTGTGATTCCCTGGATTTGTCCTAGAAATTGTTGCTATTATTATTTTTTATTTTCAGGCATGCCACGTGAGCCGAGAGTGCATTTGTGGGTAGTGTTTGTTTGCCTAGAATGGCTTTGGCCGTTGCGTTTGGAGCAAGGTTTTGCCGAGGACAAGTGGTTGTTGTATCTGTTTGGCCGGGAAATGGTGCCCACTTTTGAGGATTTTGGGCTTTGATGGGGGACCGGAGGTGGAGGCCATCTCGCTTCCTTTGATTGGTGGTGCTCATGCGAGCATGAAGCTTGCAAAGGCTTTCTTCGTACTTCATTGGAAGAAGTGCGGTGGCATGATCCTTGATTCGGGTCATATCGACATTTCGAAGCCGCATTCTTAGGAGCGGTTCATGGTTGATGACGAGAGTGACGTCTCTTGGGATGTATTTGCTTTGTGCGTGATGGCGACGCTTTTTCAGTCGGGCCGGCCTCCTTGGCATTTGTGATGGCGCTTTTCTAGATGTGGTAGGCACCGCAAAGCCGGAGAGGATATTGTCCCGTTGGTGCCTGGGGAGACTCTTCATGGTATCGACCGTCCGGCGATCGGGGATCGTTTTATGAGAGGGAAGCCCCGCTTTGCTCACCTTGTGGCCGCGAGAGAGACTTCAGTGCCATGCCCGAGGCTCCGACGTCGTTTAGCCCGTGGTCATTTGCTCGCCGACCTCTTGTGTTGGATATGGATCACCCGCCCGGGAGAGATGGATGGCACAGCCTTGGTACGCATCGATCCGCCGGTGGGTTCCGCACCGGAGGATCGAGACCAGGAGGATCTTGCAGAAGGGTCCTACGTTGTCGAGTTCCAGGTTTGTCTTGGTCCTCCTTCTATATTCCGTCGCTTGTTTCCCGACAGTTTGGGATGAAGCAGGAGCCTTTGTTGGCCGGGATGACCTTGCTAATGCGGGAGGTAGTTCCTCTTTGTATGGCGGCTTCAGTGCCTTTCTTCTATTTTCTCGAGGATATGGAAGTATTCCGCTTTCCCTCCCGTGGTACTCCTTAGACGTCCGGGGAGCGTTGTATTGACGACTCGCATCCGGCCCGGTATGAGCGGCGTGAGTCGCGATCCCAAGTGGTGCTTGGAGAGGTGCGTGTAGCGATTCTGGGACCCGCTTGCCGTAGCTAGCCTATTGCCTTAGGAGTTCCGAAGCTCGGTCTCGACCCTTTCGATGTAACGGGAGACACTTTGTTTGACTACGAGACTAGAGTTGACCGACCGACAGGGAGAGGTCCTCTTTACGTACTCGGGCAGGGAGGAGATCCGAGCCGAAGCACGGGCGAATGAAGCCCCGAGAGCTACCGGATTGTTTGACTCTACTGGGAGGACCCCGCATCTCTGACCGAGAGACGCAGAGTTGGTTCACGTGGAGCGAAAGAAGACTCGCCGGGGGACGAGGGAAGAAAGGAAAGAATGGCGAGGGGACAAGCGCGAGATGGCGCGGAATGACCTCCTAGGTATCCATTCATTGCATTGCAAACACATTATTAGTTAAATGTATTAAGTCAGTCTTTTAGCATGTTGTGAACTTGAGAGTAGACCGTGCTTGAACTCATCAAGAAATGTTGTAACCGTTAGTGATTTGTGATTTACTTTTAAAGCTTTGTCGAGACGCAAGATCTCTTGTTTGCCTTTGCTTCTGTTGTTCACTTTGTCGGCGTCCATCATTGGACTTTTCTGTTGCATCCGTGACCGAAGCGCCGGGCCCCTGACGGCAATCCCTTTGCCGAGGCTTTGTGCTTGGCTGAGAGGTTGAATGCTCCCTTGACAAGTCGTTTTGACGGTCTTTTTCGTAGCTTCCTTGCCTCTTGTTGGCGTCGGGCTCTTGACCACTTTTTTTGCAGCTTCTGTTTGAGCTTCTTTTATTTTTTTTTTGTGAGCCCTTGCTCGAGCTCTCTTTTTTTTTTTTTATTATTTTTTTGTGAGCCCTTGCTCGAGCTCTCTCTTTTTTTTTTTTTTTTTTTTTTTTTTTTTTGAAGCGCATGAGGGCGAAGACAAGCCCCGGGCTTGGAAGCGTACACGAGTCCGGGCCGTTTGATGCTTTGAGTGACCTCGGATGTCCTTGGATGTTGCCGCCGTCGTTTGACTTGGTCAAGGTGACTGGGGGCGTGTTTCTTGAAAAGTGCGTAGCTTGATGGAGGTCTTGATTGACATTCAAACTTTTGACTTTTTGTGTATTTTTAGACCGGACCAATTAAGGTTGCCTACGTTCCTCCTGGACTAGAGGGCTCAGTTCGCGCGTAGTTCCGACACTACATGGAGTGCCAAGAGATGCACAATTTGTTCTTCCTTAGGCGAAGTATCTCGCGAAGTTTGCTTCCGTTGACCGGATTCGTGAAGGGATTGCCGCCTAGGTCCGCTGCCTTCATGGCGCCTCCGGAGAAGATCTTTCAACCACGAAAGGACCGATCCATGTGGGTTCCCATTTTCCCAAAGTGGGTTGGTTCGAGTGGGAGGCTTTTCTTTGAGTACAAGGTCACCTTCCCCGACGTCTCGGGATTTGACTTTCTTTGTCGAAAGCTCTAGCCATCCCGCTTTGATAGGCTCGGACGTGTTCCATGGCCTTTAGTCGTCGCTCATCTAGCAGAGCCAATTCGTCATGTCGGCTTCGGAGCCATTCGACTTCGTTGATGTCATTTTCCAAAGAAGACTCTGGAGTGAGGGAATTTCTAGCTCGATGGGAAGGACTCGCTTCCATCCCATACGTCGTGGCAAATGGGGTTTCTCCCGTGGTCGTTCGACCGATGTGCAGAGCCCCAAAGTGCAAGGTGCGGCTTTCTCGGGCCAATCTCGTCCCTTGGGTGGTCATTTTCTGGATGATCCATTCGAGGGTTTTGTTTGTCGCTTCCACGGCGCCGTTTGTTTGTGGCCGGTAGGGAGAAGACTTGTGACGTGTGATCTTGAATTCAGCCCAAGTAGCCCGTCGAATCCCCTTCGAAGTGTGAGCCGTTGTCCGATATGACCTCATTTGGGATGCCGTATCGGCGCATGATGTTTTCTTTGAGGAAATGTGCGACCTTCTTGGAGGTGAGTACCTTGTAGGACTTGGCTTCGACCCATTTGGGTGAAGTAGTCGATGGCTACTAAGATGAACTCGCGACCGCTGTCCGCCCGGGCCGAGCGATTTTCCCGATGACGTCAATTCCCAAGTGGCAAAGGGCCAAGGTGTAGTCATGCAAGAGAGATTGTGTGGTGGTAGATGATTGAGGTTGGAGAACCGCTGGCACTTGTCGCAGCCGGACAAAGTGGATGCACCGCTCCATGGAGATCCAAGAGTAGCCCATCCCGAGAATGATTTGCATCGTGGCTCATGCGTTCATGTGGGGACCGCAAGCTCCCATTGTGGACTTCTGTTCATGAACTTGTCTTTCTTTTTGGCCGACGCAGCGTAGGAGTGGCCCGTGGTAGCGTTTCTTGTATGGCATGTTCCCGAGGATGACGAAGCTGAGAGGAAAGACGTTTTAGTGGCCATGATGCTCTTGGTTTTGACCCCTCCCTGTGTGGGTCTTCCTTGTTCATGAAGGTGGTTTCCCCGTTCTTGAGGTATTGGAAGATCCGGTTATACCATGGCTCATTGACGGGCTTAGGTTACGGTTCGATCTCACAACAAAGAGGGCAAGAATTTCCTTTCGTCCGACTTTGAAGGGTTTGATTGCTTTTCCTTCAGTGGATTTCGACAAGGGAAGCCAAGGTGGCTAAGGCATCTCGCAAACCTCGTTTCGGTCTCTTGGCAAGTAATGGAAGGTGACCTCTTCGAATTGTGTGATGAGGTCCTCCATGCAGTGCATGGTATTTTTGCAAGCCCGGGTCTATGGTTTTCCACTTGTTGGAGACTTGGTTGATGATCAAGGCCGAGTCCCCATAAACTTCGAAGTTTCGGACATTCCTCTCGAGTGCGGCTTGTAGTCCAAGAAATAAGCAGGCTTCATATTCGGCGGCATTGTTGGTTACCTCGAAATTGAGCTTTATAGCAATTGGGGTGTGTCGTCCTTGGGATCCACCAAGAGCATACCGACGCCGTTTCCTTTTTGTTAGCCGCTCCGTCGAAGAACAGCTTGCCATCGATTTTCGCTGATTGGAAGATTCCTCGTCCTGGAAATTGTGGTTCGGGGCCTCGAGCCTCGTCGGTTGGGAAATCGCCCGCTTGTTCACCTATGGCCCGTCCCTTGATTGACTTTTGGTTTACGTACTTGATGTCAAATTCCTCTAGAAAGAAAGACCATTCGGCGAGCCTCATTGACAGAGATGGTTTGTCGAAGCAGGTACTTGATCGGGTCCATTTTGGAAACCAAGTGTACCGTGTGCGACCGCATGTAGTGCCGTAGTTTCCCGACAACCCATACCAGAGCCGCGCAGTTTTCTCGAGGGCCGAGTAATTGAGTTCGCCGCCTTGAAACTTTCGACCGACGAAGTAGATGGCGTTTTTGACCCGTGACTCCCTCTTTTCTTGACAGAGCATGGCTCCAACTCGCGGTGTCGGTCACGCTTAGGTATAGCAACAGTGGCTTTTCCTCGTGGGGAGGACAGAGAATCTGAGGACTCACAAGGTATGCTTTTATTTTTTCAAAGGCATCTTGGCATTCTCGAGTTCCATTCGATGTCGGCGTTCTTCTTCATCGCTTGAAGATTGGCTCGCATATAGAGGTCAATTGGTTGACGAAGCGGCCGATATATTGCAGCGGCCCATGAAGCTTTTCACCTCTCGTCCGAGTTTGCGGTGGTCTCATTTCGATGATAGCTTTGATCTTTTGAGGATCCACCTCGATGCCTCTCTCGGTGACTATGTATCCCAAAACCTTGCCTCGCTAACCCCAAATGTGCATTTGGCGTGGGTTAAGCCTCATTGAGTGTTTTCGGAGGCGATTGAAGAATTTTCTCAGTTCGTGAGGTGTTGTCCGTCCGATCCCTTTGAGTGAACGTATCATGTCATCGACGTACACTTCGATCTCTTTTGTGGATCATATCGTGGAAGAGGGCGGTTGCCGCCCGTCGGTAGGTAGCCCCGCCGTTCTTTAGTCCGAACGGCATTACCGGTAGCAAGAGGTTCCCAGGGGTTGTGAAAGCCGCTTTTTCTTGGTCTTCTTCGCCATCTTGATCTGATTGTAGCCGGCAAACCGTCCACGAAGGACTTGACTTCGAAATTGGTCAGAGTGTCTACCAACATGTCGATGTTGGGTAGTGGAAAATCGTCCTTGGGACTTGCTTTGTTGAGATCTCTAAGTCCACGCAACAGCCGTACTTTTCCATTGGCCTTGGTGACCGTGACGATATTGGGAGAGCCATGTGGGGTACTCGATCACCCCGATGAAGCCGACGCGGAGCATTTTTTCGATCTCCTCTTTGACTTGTAAATACCATTCGGCTTGATTCGGCGTAGCTTTTGCTTGACGGGCTTAGCCTCGGGATTCAAGGGGATCCGTGCTCTACAATGTTAGGATCTAATCCGGGCATGTCTCGTAAGACCAAGCGAACACATCCACGAACTCTTTGAGCAAGGCACCAATGCGTCTTGCTCGTGCTGGTGAAGAAACTTCCGATTTATGCCTCTTTTCGCTCTTCGCCAGCTCCCAAATTCACTTTGGTTAAAACCTCCTCGGCACTTGGGCCCGGTTTTTCTCTCGTTTGACAACATGCTTAAAGATGTGCTTAATGTATTGTTCGTTTAATGTGTCTCGCTTCTTTATCAAGTGAATCGTTATTAACCGTTTGTGTGTTAGTTAATTTATCGCTTGTTAAAGATGCAATGAGAGGATACTCGGAAAGATCGAAGCATTCATTAAGAGCATACGGGAATACATTATTGGCAATGAGTTCGTAATCTTCCGGCGTGAGGCCATCGATGACTCGAGAGACTCAAATTCAAAGCTAATGGACTCGTGGATGAGTTTTGACACTAGACTCTAGGACTCGAGGGGTCGACCAAGTTGTTCGATCATGTCCTTTTGCCGGGCGTAGGTCCGGAGAATGTGGCCCAGCTTATTGAGTGGCAATGAGCTTGATAGGAGATGGGGCTTGAAAGGCTTTATGTCACCGTTCCCGATCATTGCTATCACAGAGTTATCGAAACAAAATCGATTAGATCCGGCATCTCGATTTCTTCTTTGAAGAGCAGTGGAGCAGCTGGTTCGTCCCAAGCATCGTCTCGCGGAGTCTCTTGCTTTTGTCTTGGGTATTACTAGCTCGAATGCGACTTGTCCCCGCTTGTTGAAGGCGTGAGTGTTGACAGAGAGTTTTTCGAGTTCTTCCGCCAAAGAGGGAGTTTTTTCGAACCAAAATTCATTGTGAATAGTGGTGGTTGTGGATCCCGGCAGGGCGGTGTGTCGAGGAATGCTCTTCTGGACAGGATTTGGCTTGAGGCCTCGAATCTTGCCAGTTCTCGCCGGAGCTTGTCCATGGTTGTCGGCCGCCTTTGTTTGGCGCCGATCGGCTCTCGTTCCTTTTCTCGGATCTTCTTCCAAGTTGCCGGCCTTCCTTGTGAAGTACTTGGTCATGTCGAAGCCGTAAGGACGAAGATCGGAGATTGCGTGCAAGCCTCTTTTGTTATCTCGTGGAGCGTTTTCGTGCAGCTCGCTTGTCCTCCGCAATGTGTTCGGGAGTAGGAGAGTATCCTGTGCCGTGCAGGTATTCTGTTCTTTGATATTGAGGATCCGCTGAGTGCCCCGATGGCGTTTTCCCAAACCGAGCCCCGGATGTAGTTCATGTGCTTCATCATTTTCATCGGGGAGGGATCTTGTCCCAAATCAAAGGCGTGTCTATGTGGCACACTTGGGCCTTTGGGCTTTCGATGGTGAACCCGTTAGCATCATGCCATCATCGTCGGGTTTGATTTCTAAGACCGGGACGCCGTTTGTTTCGGTCCTTTCGTTGACTATGCTATCACCGTAGATGATGGTAAGATCCGTTCCTTGGACGAACTTTACGCACCGATGAAGAGTGGATGCCACCCCATTGATCCGGTGTAGCCAAGGGCGTCCCAAAATGGCGGTGAATGTGATTGGGATGTCGATGACTTGGAAATCTGTCAGGACCATTTGTTTTCCAAACCACAGTTCAAGGTGGCTATTCCCAAGACCGGGCGGGATGTTGAGTCGTATGCCTTGATTGCTCGAGTCGAGGGTTTTAGATCGCTTGCTTTGATCCCTAGCAAATCCATCATTTTGGCCGGAAGGACGTTCATGGATGATCCCCCATCTACCAACACCCGAGGGAGACGGCGCTCGTCCGCTTGAATCAAGCATGTAGAGGCTCGTTGTGGTCGCCCCAAATTTTGGAAGATCGAGCTCGTGAAGGTGATGATATTGCCGTAATTGACGTTGCCAATCATTTGAACCGCTTCATCGTGTGTCACCGTGATGGGAACCATGGTCCGGGCCAGGCTTTCTTCCAACTTGAGCTTGTGCGGGTAAGATGAAGTGAGTAAGGACCAGAGCGAGATGTTAGCCTCGAGTGCGCTGAAGCCGTGTCAAGACAGATCTTCACCTTTGGGTCCAAGACTTCACCTTCTTTGGCGTAGGGTCCCTTTTCGGTTCGTGGCTCGTGTATGGCCGGCCTTTTGTCCGTCCGTGGAGGATTCACTGGGATTTGACCGAACGTGTCGAACATTCACCTCTCGGACTTATGGTTTTGCTTGTCTCTCCCGTTTCGTAGCGGGGAGCCCGATTGGCGTAAGGCCGATCCGCGCATTTCAATTCGTTCACCGTCATGGCTTTTATCAAGCATCAATAGTGGCTTTGAGATCTTCCCAAGACAGGGGTTGGATTATCTCGGACCTTCGGGCCTTCGGTGGCGGTGCGAAGCTCGTCCCACCTGATCATGGAGCAAACATTGCCGTGGCCCCTGTGCGTAACTAGGGCCGGGAGGTTTGTCGGAGTAGATGACATAGTAGTCAAACTTTCCCGAGGGTTCTCCAAGGGTTC